>OY735227.1:43051741-43064241 GCA_963457665.1 Thysanoteuthis rhombus | reverse complement strand
GAGGTTTGTGCCCAGCAGAATTAACGGTTATCTTATAATTCACAATGTTTTTATAGTTCAGTATAAATTATTATAAGTGCTGGTGGGCCATCGGATAGCAGCGCGGGAAATGAATTCATCAAATTGAGTTCAAACTCCGGCTCTGATTTTGAAAATGGTTTTGCTGAGGTTCAATTAACAACAGAAAGTCCATGCTGAATTGATCCCCTACTTTTCGCCCAGCAACATCCATACATACCTAAATATCGTAACTATTAAAATTATTAAACAAACGTCTGTCTGTCCATGTTAGCAAAATTCAAGAACATCCGTTGGTGTGGCAACAAAATTATCTGTTGTCACTGATGGGATCCCAGAGCAAGTTTCATCAATTTTCTTTTTTTTTAATTTTTTTTAAAACCCCTTTACAAAATCAATTTTTAGTTGGGGGTTTAATTCACATATATATATACCTTTTATTTTATCTATTCAGATGTGAAAAAGTTGAAATGTTTTATTTTTCAAAAGTTGTAACTATATTTCGACAATTCTTCCTTTTCATTTGCTAAGAATGGTTGCTCAGCCCAATAAAATCATTGTGTTAGAATGTCTTCCTTATGCAATAAAATCTATGTACGTAAATATTATGGGAACACATATCAAACAAGAACAGCATTTATCCAGAATAGAACAAAACATTTAGATAAATATTTCACATTGAGTAATTATGTGAGCTTTTATTTCTCTTTACATATATTTGAATAAATGTAAGTTTTCTTTTTTTTTTTGTTGAACCCAAGTGATATTTATATCTATTTTTCGATGAGAACTCACTATCAGATAGCGATTGATAAGCTGATCTCACAAGTCATTGCTACAAGTCGGTGTCCTGACCCAGTTCAAGAGCCAGAATCCTTACGCTGATTTTCGAGGCAGGTTATCAAAGCATGTTCATTTCACGCATTTTGATCGAAAGTCAGAATTAGCTAAATAGATAAGTATAGTGTTTCGGTCAGCTTTATTTGTCTGCAGATGTGTCCTTATGCAGTTCCAACTTAAGATCTATCTATCTATTTTACTATCTATCTATCTATCTATCTATCTAAATGTGTTCATATATATCCATCAATCTCAAAGTATTCGTATCTATCTATGCGTCTCACGCACAGGCCACACCAATGGAATAATAGGGCTGTTAATTTATTCATATCTAGGTATTCTTATCTATCTATCTATCTATCTATCTATCTATCAGTTCCAAAGCATTTATTATTTATTTTTATCTTTCTGCCTCAAAGTATCCATATCTATCCATCTATCTATCTCAAAGCATTCATATCCATCCATCCATCTATCTATCTATCTATCTATCTATCTATCTATCTATCTATCTCAAAGCAATTATCATTATAGCTATCAATATATCTATCTCAGAAACCTATCATCTATCTATCTATCTATCTATCTATCTATCTATCTATCTATCTATAGACTTGTTTGTCACTCTATGTCAAATCTCTTGTACATAATAAGTCTCTCCACTGCAATTGACTCTATTAGAACCGAATGACCCAAGCGAATGGTCCGATAACTCAGTCTCTCTCGGGTATGAGCAGAAACCAACTTGAAAGGAACACAGCATACTTTCAAACCGTTACACCGTCCCTCATGTGAAAACAAAACTTATCTGTGATATGAAACATATCGGCGCATATCAGATAATCCCCTGTGAATCTATGCACCGGGCTGTGGCATTATTTCGCCTGTCTGTTGTACTAATAAATTATTCTGATCTGTTCTTTTAAGATAATGTCCTGCGATTCATAATTATTTGTTTTTGTTTCATTCAGACGGGCAACAATCAAATAAAAGAAACAGAGAGAAATTAGTTGAACAATCGCCTAGACAAACCATTTGGTATTCAGCCACTCAGTCAATAAGTTTATGGTAGATAATTAGGTGCGTTTTAAAGAGTTGGGGATAAACAGGGGACAAGAATTTGCAATAGAAATGTGTTTTTACCAAACTTTTCGCCGTCTGTGTACTGCTAATTTCTTATTTATCGGAGGAAGTACCTAATTGTCTCCCTTGTTGCCGATATCTAATCAATCATTACAAATGTTGCTCGCGTTTAATTATTATACAAATAATTTTATGCAACGTATTGTGTTACATTTACATGTAATGTAAGTTTTTTTTTCTTATTTAAAAACCTTCCTTCAGCTTTCTCTGAATCATATCCGTTGGGACGAGAATGAAAACGATTATCTTTTCGTTTGAACATCATAAAACAGCACAGTGGAATGTATTAAGTTGTTACACATAAAATATTGTTTTGTTTTTCATATCATCTATGTATTTATACAATGGACAGTTTGATTTTCTTGGTGCGCTGTCCGTAACCATGAACTCTTCCACTTAAAAGCATCAAGTTTGCTGCACTCGTATAACAAACAGTGTGATTTTCTTGGTTTTCTGTCCGTAACCATGGATTATTCAACTTAAAAGTAAAAAGTTTGCAGTACTTGTGTAAAGAACATTGTGGTTTTCTTGGTTTTTATGTCTGTTTCTTGCGCTCATATGTAACAATTATGCAGATGAAAATAACTTCTATCCACCATTTGAGACTTCGGAATCTTCCAATGAAATTAATTCAGTATATTTTCTCAAAATACATCTCTGAATTTAGAAAAATCCGTGAATATTTTCAATGTGATTAACCAGTAAATCACATGAAAAAAAAAAAAAATTATAAAAGTAATGATTATGGATCGGCAACACATCGTAAAGCAGTGATCAGCGAACTAATTTTGGTGGACATAGTTATTGGGTTCAATCCTCGTTGGATCTCCTGCTACTGATATTGATACCAAACTGGAATCGATCCTGGTAGTTTCCATTCTAAAAAGTCCTCTCAAACAAATTAAAAAATAGCTGATGATTTTTCCCACGTAGATATACTTATTTATCTGAACAGAGAGTGTTTTTTCTGATTCGCTTTCCGTAACAATGGACTCATCCACTTGAATGTAACCATTTTGCTTATAAAATGTTCACAAACTACCGTTTGAAACACTAGGCTCTTACACTTAAACACAAATCCTGTGATGAAAATGATTAGACGTAAGCATGTATTCAGACTATTACCAACTTTGAAGTAATTATTTATCCATCAATGTATCCACTGCAATTGACTGTAATTAAACCAAATGAGCTGAGCAAACAAGTCGATAACTCTGTCTCTGCACGTCCCGAGGGAGATTCACTTAAAAGGAACACAGCCTACTTTCAATCAATCTCTTCTTCTCCGCCTGCTATGGGTAAAATAGCAGGACACAATGGTCTTTCTAGCCTTGGTGAGACGACCAGTCTAGGAAAAGGACAACTTTTACTTCAAACAAGGAAGTGGAGCCCTCCTGAGGTGGCTTGACGCTCTGACATCAGAATATATGGAGAAACAGCTCAATCTCAACTGGGAAAAGTGTAGATATTTATAAAAAATGCATTATAGCTTCCAAAATATTATTATTATTATTATTATTATCATTATTATTATTATTATTATTATTATTATTATTGTTGTTGTCGTTGTTGCTGCTGTTATTGTTATTGTTATTATTATCAAGAAATATATATATATATATATATATATGTGTGTGTGTGTGTGTGTGTGTGTGTGTGTGTGTGTATACATAATGTACGTAATTGATTTATATAGTGTTAGGCGAAAGACAAGCCATGAATACTCATACACACACATAAACAAAAACACACACATATATATATATATATATATATATATATATATATATATATATATATAAACTTTCCATCTTATCATGCTGAAAAATAAAATGTTTTTAGATACTTTTGATATACCGTTTGATATAAGTATCCACGACTATGCACTATGCAAATAAGTTTTTAATTCGACTGGTTTCATTTCAACGTATTGTCTAACAAGTACTTCATTATCTAATTTAGGCTCTTAGTGCATGTAATTAATTTTTATTTTTATATGTAATTCTATTCTTCATTATGGACTTCGTTGGCTATTTTACCATAACCCTGTTTCGTGAGTATTGAAAAACAGGACATTTTTTTTGGCTAGAGCACTCCCCGTAATATATATCTATATTTATGTGAATATAACCATTCTATGATTTTAATTTGTTATGAAATGAAAGAAAATAAATACGTTACAATTCTGTTAATGTGGTTGTAGTTCTAAGTGAGGTTTTATTTCATATGCATTTATGTGTGCAATTGACAAATTCAAATTACATTTGGAGTGGAGTTCCAATCTATGTCTATATTTAAGCGATGAATTTTTAATTTGTAAATTTTCAATTTCATGTCAATAAATCATCTGAATATACTTTTGAATTTTTCTCCTTTTATTTGGGTACTTACATTTATTTTAAGTGAGAATTGATCAATAGTTGGATAGATCGATACGGATATGTGAATACTATAAGATAGTTAAATAGATAGACAGATAGATAGATATAGAAAAGCGTTGTTAGTTCAATTGATAGTTATCAGGAAGGAAGGGAAAGTCGGAAATAAAAACAGATTTATTGTAACACAATAAGATACGTAACACGAGCGATTCTTTTAAAGGCTAGCTCGCCTAATGCGCGTACACTGTGATCATTAAACCCTTTTATAGACAGTGCTGATATTAACAACGTTATACATCAAAATACAGAAAGACGGTTCGCCAACAATGGTTGACTGGTGAGCAAATGCAGCTGTGAAACGTAATAACGTGAATAACAGATGATGATAACTTGTGTGGTCCTGGCGCACCGTGGTCCCCCACGTCGCAGCACCTTGTATTTGAAACACGATCCCAGCTACAAACCCTTTCATTAAGAGACATTACAAATCGGTGGCCGAACCGAGGGCGACACCTTTATTGACGTCAGTAATGCTCGGATAAACACGTCATTAAATCATGTGGGATGTGGAATAATGCTTACCTTTTTTTTTCTTCTCTCCAATGTGTATATGAATAATGAGGTGCGATTGGAGCGGATGGTGGAATCGGTGATCCGAGTTCGATCTCCGGTCGGGGGCTGGTTATGTTCACTTTGCACTAATGCCATTTGGATAGGCATGAATCCATCTCTATGATTCCAAAACCGGGGGATGGAGCCTCCGTTAAAGAGGTTTGACGCCCAATTAGACATCCTTCGCAGCTCCTGCAGTCAAGGTGATGCCAGAAGTATAGCTCTCTGCTTTCCTCTGGACTACATCAGCAAGTGGGGGTGGATTCTGACGACTGGGCATTCTAGGGTCCCCTTGAGCTTCGTCCAGGTATGCACCCGTGGGTTGACGTTCCATTGTCTACTGAGAGTGAACAGGGTCCATTCATATAATCTATACAAATATTCACTTTGATTTGCTTTGTCTGGCACAGTGCAACAAAAGCAGTGTACTCAATGACTATCAGACTCCCTAAACTAACCATTTACTTAATTATATAAATGAATAAATTAGTAGATAAAATCTACTCCAGATTTTGCGTTTTTTCTTCCTTTCAACAAATATTTAGCACGACTCGAGTCTGTCGATTGCACTCTTTCTTCGACAAATTTCGTCCATCCTGTGTTTTTGCACTGTCTCCGCGATGCCCATGATAGAGAGGTTTGGTGAATCTTTGGGAAGGTTTATGGCCAATAACTAACGCTAAAAGGCTGACGATGATGATTACAAAATAACAACGAACTTTATATTATAGAAACTCTTGAAATTCCATGTCTGATCTCATATTGAAACAACTTGAGTTAATCAGAGAGTTACGAAAACTCAAAATTATGATAGATAAAAATAAATTACCTGATAAAATAGCCGCAGGCTCCTTAATGTCGATCCACATAAACAACGTAGTCATTTTGACCAGTATATGCTAGTTAATATATTATGCCTCTATGGGTATCTTATTATAATATATTGGTTTATCAACATTTAAAAATCTTATTCCAGTTCAACACAGCCTCATCACTAATCGGCTCGCTATACTGTGTACCAGAAAACTTTAATTCTTTTGAAGATTTCATCAGAAAGCTCCCAATATTGACCATTTAATCCATTTTAAGCCCTTTTCTCGAAATAAGTCAATACTGTCTTGAAGGCTGTTGGTAGTATTTTTATTCTTCACATATTCAGGCAGTTTATTCGAATAGTGCACAAAACGTTCGCTAAAGAAATCTATGGAATTATTGGGGCGAACTATTAGATTATTTTTTCTACTGGACAGGGTGATTTTTTTACCATAATTATTATATTATATATATTATTATAGTTATTTGATATCTTTGAAGTGACAATTTTTCTACTGTAACAAGAACAACAACAAGAAAAGAACAATCTTCAACAAAATTACGGTTGGAAGCTGATATGTAAAAGCAACATTCCCCTACCGTGATTTGAACCCAGAAGGCTATCTAAATGACTGATCTAAATTGATAGGTTTTCGATAAAAACAAAAATGATATATTTGTTACATATGCAAGAGAAAAGTTGCAATAATCATCTTCAGTCAGATTAGGATTTTTAGTGGAGCTTGACCCTCCATCAGCCAGGCTTGTTTTAATACGTATCTGTCGAATAGTTATCAGTGGCAATAAAAAAAATATCGGTGTTATGAGCCTGTATTCTTGATGTGCTGTAGCTATTATTCTTTTTAGGGTTTGGAGAGTTGTCCTTCTATCTACAAAAAGTGAAAGGTTGTATTGGAATTGTACAACATTGTTACGAAAATCAACTTTATGCCTTACATATGTTACATTGAATCAAGGAAATTGACTCATTAGCAAAAACAACGAGAACAATCTCCACTCCCAAAAATTGATTGTAAGAATTAGTTGTTTCATATCCTTATTCTGGTTAATAAACTTTTGATGAAATTAAAACTATGTATTTATCTATTTTCGTAATAGAATCTGAAACAACTTGTTTACTTATTTTTATATGAAAGAGTGATTTGAGGTACTTTTGAATGTAAAATAAAAATAGTTATTTCAAATCCTTGTTTTAATTAAATGAACTTCTGATCAAATTAAAATTACGTATATATTCATTTTTTCCCAATAAGATTAGGCTCCGTGATTGTTATAACAAAGATTCTGGAAAATTGTATTTTAAGATTGATAAAACTATTCTTTTTAAATGTAGGTTTATATCTGCTCCGAATATTGAAAAAAAACCTCTCAAGCACATTGTATCTCACTATTTAAACAATATAGATTTAATTATGCTTCAGATAACTTAAGTTGGCTTTATTTCAACAAGAACGACAAGAACAATCCTCGCCAAAATTAGTGGCGTAAACCGATATGTAAAACTCAAATTCAAATTTGAACTCACGGCAAACTGATTGCCAGGAATTTGCCTTACTGACTGAACTAAATTAGCTAGTTTTGAGCAATATCGAACATTTATCATATGGATACGCACCGGCTTATTTTGTTCTGAACAATTGTTATATCCATTTATATATATATATATATATATATATATATATATATATATATATATATATATATATATATATATATATATATATATATATATATATATATATATATATATATATATATATATATATATATATATATATATATATATATCACTTAAATTCAGCCTTACTGACCGTCCAGTTCTGTAGCTCAGAGGTAGGATATTGGCCTCCGGGTCTGTAGCGATACTGGATGGGATTATGGAAAGACTATAGCCACACTGAAGAGATGTAATACATCGAAACAGCCGTCTGTGGATGACACAACATATATATATATATATATATATATATATATATATATATATATATATATATATATATATATACATATATATATATACATATATATACATATATATATATATATATATATATATATATATATATATATACGAAACAAAAGTTGAGTTTGACCTTGGCTTGTTCTATCTATCGAGCAATATGATTTTAATAATGCTTTGCACGATTTTTTCTCTGATAGCACACTTTTATCAGGTTTGAACTGAATGATTGGCGTTTTAAAATACAATATTTAAGGCCAATCTTTATAACCCAGCTCAATCACAACTTTATTAGTCAGAGAAAATACCACCACAAATGGACAATATTTTGCCAACCATGTGCCAGTTTATTCCATGACGATAAATACTGAAGTCGTGCGAGTTGAAAGAACAGTTGGTAGGCTTTTTTCAACCTCTTCCGCTTCAGTGCACACAGTTGATGTTGCAGTTGGCTTCGGTTGGGGGTCGCAAAGGTCCAATTTGAATTCGTGAAGCACGATGACTCAAAGATTGTGTTTATTCATCTTTGCTGAGATCAGGGGTGGCGAACTTTTTTGGCTCGATAAGTCGAAATTTCAATTAAAAAAAAGAAAATCCTGTTATCGGAGTGTCACTCAAATGTATCCAGGTATTTTAGTTCTAGACTCATGCTTATAAATAATCGACCTATTGTTCTAACATATTTATACAACTAAGAGTTTAATAAATATAACTTCAAAATAAACTTATAGAGCTAGGATGATTAAATGAAATTAAAAATGTTTTCCAAGACTTTTCCTGTGTCCCTTCAAAGGTGCAGTGTGTTACTGCTAACGTATATGTCCTAGGTTTACTACCACTGGTTCAGATACTCTATGAAATAACCCAGAGATAAGAGTTATCGAAAAATGCATACAACATCTAAAAGGGGAGATGGGGAGTTTCAAAATGATGTACGTATTAATAGGAGAGAATGATGCAGAAAACAAAACAAAAACAAAAACAAAAACAAAAAAAACGATCGCACTAACGCAACACAAAAACGTTCTTTCATTTTGTTCCAACCTAACAACTGTAGGCGTTTTGAATATATCATGTTATCAAGAAGACCATTCGATAACATGGTATATACATGGCGGGCGGCTGAGCTGCTAAAGGCACAGACAGAGTATGGCTGAGAGAGTATGTATTCACTTCGCACTGATGCCCTTGGGCATGAATCCATCTCTCCCTACAGCCACAGAAATAGTAGTGTAGTGTGAATGCTATTTGTGGAACTGAAGCAGGAACGACTGAAGCCGTAGACAGCGGAGGGGTAAACTATTTTACTCATCTAGCAGTGAGCTGCCTTTCAGTGAGCGTGTGTGGTGTGTGTCCATAACGTTCGCAGTGACTGAGCCAAAAGCCTTTTTCATGTCTAAGTAACACATCCATTGATCGATCATTTTTTAATTGATGACCCTCAACTTGGCATGCTGCCAAAAAAACATTGGTCACGTGACAGTTTCTGTTGAGTGACTAACCAGACCTGCATTATCTATTAATCACGCAACACTACAACGCTCTTATCCATATCCTCCGGGACCGCTGAGCCAGCGAATTTCCTGAAATCCCTCATTGGTGCTAAGATTGGCTTTAATGACAGCTGCAAACAAACACCAACTACAAATAAACATTCAGGGGAGAGAATTCCACATTGCAACTGATAAGAAAGGCTACGGTGATCTGGTTACTATCTTTCTTGCAGTCCCAAGTACGTTGATGGCCAATGTGGTGAAAATCTAATTTTGTGGACCTAGTGTAAACAAATCGAATGTAATTATCTACCAGGGAGGTTCCCTGTTCATACTGAGCGTTAAAGTTATAGGTCACTGAAATCTGTACAGTAGATTAAACAGATTTGTGGTGATTGATTCTGACAGCCGAACTTTTTTTTATTTCGTGAATGCCGTGGATTTTTGACTTATCTTTGGGCATATGCGTGCGAAAAGCTTAATATGAACGGGTGCGAAATAGAAATAACGAACAAGTTTCAGTCATCTGTTATTTCGCAATAATACCTCCAGGAAAAACGTGAAAATTCCTGCTCATTGAAACAGAGGGTTCTGCAATCGTATCAAACCTGACAAACGCCGTAATATGCTTATCGTCAAACTGAGCGTTTATGCCTACACTTCCCTAAAGAATCAGTGTAGAGTAAAAAAAAAGAAAAAAGATTAAGTTAATTGCCCAAAAGCGATCTAATAATCAAACAATGTGTTTTCCTTTTTTTTCTATTGTAAAAGTCCAGTCATGTTATTTCGCAATTATTAAAGTCCGAACTTGTTACGGCCAAACCGCGTTGATACACTGGTTCTTGTATGATCTCTAAAGTTAAGCAACGTCGAGCCTGATCAGTACTTAGATGGGTGACCGTCAGGAAATACCAGGTGCCGTAACCTGCTGGGGAGCCATTCCCTGCAGCCATTCCGATCCCTAATTGTATTGAATATCTCCTTGGAAGCCTTCAGCATGGTCGAGAAGTGACACAACACTTCCTCCATACTGAGCACCAGGGCCTAGCAGCTCTCAGCTGCCAAGACGAAAGAACCATTCGTAGAAGTCCAAATATGGTTGTAAGCGCTTAGCCATTCTAAAAATGTTATTCTCTATTAATTATGTACTCCGGGGAGCTGTTCGGAGAACATATCTATCGTTAAGAAAAGTTAATCAATTATACTCAACGAACTATATTCTTAAGTGAACGTAGCATCAAAATCCACGACGATGTCTGTCTATCTGTCTCTCTCTACGTATAGAGAGATTTAATATTCACATGGGTGAACATTCAATAGAAATGACACGAACAACAACCCATGTCTGTTGTTATACTTACTGATCCCTAATCCTTAAAAATGTCTTTTGGTAACCTACGTAAATAAACCCTGTTTCAAAAAATAAATTATATATATTTTCAAATAATATCAATATACAATGCACATTAAACCTTATATAAAACGACAAACAACATGTATGACATAAACTATATCATAAGAAAGTGAGGTGGTGTTTGACCGACACAGCTGGAATGCCATGTTGATATAATTGTTTTGTTTTTAAAATCCCCGAAACGGTTACATGGTAAAAAACTGATGATCCCAACAAGAGACAATTTATACATTGTACTATAATAAAAAAAGTATATGTAAAACAGGGAAAACACTGAGGAAAGTTACATAAATTGCATTAACAGATATTCGGTAATAAATGACTGGAGTGACACAAAAAATATTTTGAAAACGTATTTTAATGTTTGGTGTTTAAAGCTGTAAAGCTCTCTAGACTATATATATATATATATATATATATATATATGTCAGAAATCTATGTCAAGTTTCTTGTATGTATCTGAGGTTTTTCATAGCATATTCTCTTTCTTTGTTTTTTTGGATGTATCACCTTTCTGATTCTATAACTGATTATATGCCAGTGTGTATGAACTAGGCTACATGAATCAGTTGAAGAACTAACTAAGCATAGATACATCAAAAGTCCTTGGGCAAATGCTGGAAAAAAAAGCATTTCTTCAGACAACAAATATTTACTATCTATAGTTTCGAGAAGGATCATTAACATAGAAATAGTTTTCCACACGATTAAACTCCTTCTTGTTTGTGTCGTAAAGAAGACGTTTCTGCAAATTCATTCCATGGCCTTCTTCAGGTGTAATATCAAAATGTGGTGGTGGTAAACAGAATATCACAAAGGTAGCTATGTTCAGCGTAGGCTCCAGGTGATGCCAAATATTTCTCCTTTCCTTGATAGGTTTTGGTTTCCATACTTTGTCCTTGTTGAGTACAGAAAAAATAAATGTCTATTTTTCAATATAATCTACATTATCATCGCAATATTTTCAATGTAGATATATTATACAGTTAAAATTTCGGACTTGAATTCAGGTAATAGAGATATGTCAGGCTATAAACTCATTGATATATATATATATATATATATATGTGTGTGTGTGTGTGTGTGTGTGTGTGTGTGCGTGTGTGCGTGTGTGTGTGTGTGCGTGTGTGTGTGTCTGTGTGTGCGTGTATACACATGTATATGGTGGTAGTGATTTGACAATGTTGAAATGGAGGATTTGAAAAGAAGTTCGTGCATCTAAAAAAAACTATCATCGTGAAGATAAAGCTTATTAGTCTAGATGCATTTCGCTGAATGCAGAAAACTATGTATTGTAATGGAGCTTCTTAAGATGTCGATTGGAACCCAGCAAAATGCATCAAGCTTTATAAGCCTCATCTTCTAAAGATCTGTTGAGATGTAACATACCTTCTTCTAAAATCTTTCACTGCCACATTGTCAAATTACCACTACTATACTGTCAGATTGCCTTACGCCCATACCACACCCCCACACACACTCACACACTCACACATATGTATATTCCTTTTCAAGCGTATCCATGCCAAAAAACATACCCAGGTAACTCATATCCTGTTGCCTACCTACCTAATTTTCGGTAATCGTTACCTTTGGACCACCCGGTGATTGATATATATATATATATATATATATATATATATATATATATATATATATATATATATATGTGTGTGTGTGTGTGTGTGTGTGTATGTGTGTGTGTGTGTGTGTGTGTGTGTGTGTGTTTATGTAGGTTTATAAATCTAGAGATTTGCCAGTTACTTATGTCATTAAATGCTCTGGGATCTCGTTAGCCATAATTC
>OY735227.1:42986741-43046741 GCA_963457665.1 Thysanoteuthis rhombus | reverse complement strand
TATATATATATATATATATATATATATATATATATATATATATATATATATATATATATATATATATATATATATATATATATATATAAGCAGGACAGTGACCAGAAAAAACACTGGCCGAAATTACGTTGACACGCAGTTGGATGAAAATAGGCCGGAACTGCGGTTTGAGCCATGTGGCCAATTAGCATAGACCTACGATTTTGAAAGGGTCTACTCCCTTCTCGCTGACAGGAGAAAGGGTCCCCTTTATCAAACTGTATCTCTGGTACAAGAATAGGGTTTACTCATTGAACATCGGACTCATCATAGAGTGACAATAGTCTACCTTACTAACCACTGCTCCAACAGCGAGGCGCTCTGTAATAATTCATTAGTGTTTAACTGATTCTACTCCATAGCCACAAATGTTGGGCACCGGAAGATATTCGAACTCACTACGGTAGATTTAGTCTGCTAAGCTAGCTTGCTGAACATTGCTCCAAGTTGAGGCACTTAATACGTATTCACTAAGCTTAACTTAATCTAGAACAGCAGTTCTCAGCTTTTCCACTGTTACTCCCTACTTTTGCCAGTGCCTCCCGTTCCATTTAAGTAAGTTGAAACCAGGAATAAATTTAAACTATATTCTATTTTAAGTATAATTAGACAGCTTTATAAGTCTTGTTCAGCTGTTACATTTTATTTGTTACTCTGAGAAATCAAGCTAAAATAATCAGGGATACATTGTTTGAAATTTTAAATTTATTACAAGAAAGAATTCTGCAATCGTAAAAGATATATATATATATCAATGTGATCTGTGATCTTATTTTTTCCCCCATTAGTTCTCCAATCGATGGGTCTATTAGTTAGAGGCACACCTTTCTCAACTTTGAGCCTATTTTGAGACTTGGACATAGATAGAAGTGCAGAGAGTTTTTAAGGTCATTTACTTTTGTTATTAGGATTACTGGTTCCCTCTTCGATTCAAGTAATTTAAAAGAAAGAATGATTGCAAACTAATTTTTCATTTTGCGTCGACAGCTTTATAATAAAAGTCAGTTTAATTCTATAATTGTTCAGCCGCTGCCGAGCATTTGCTACTTAGAGAAGACAAACAAAAATAATCAGAAACACTTTTGAAATTCAAATTTATTACAAAAGAACTAATTCTGCAATTGAAACTGATAAACATATCAATGTGATTTATGTTTTTGTATTATTTTCCAACTAGTTCTTCGAATTGTGAGTTTATCTCTCCAGCTTTAAGCCAGAAACATTCATCACGACTCTTGATTTTACTTGATAGCTTTGTACTCTCCTTGGACTACTCAAATTGTTCCCTGGTAAGGAATCTTCTCCCATTGGGAACCAATGGTCTATAACAAGGCCACGAATGATCTCACTTGTAACTTGCCAAGAATTACACCACCAGGAGACAACTGATAGGCTTTAACTTAGTTCAGTTTAGTCTTGCATGAGGTCATCTATATGCTTTTTGCAGTTATGCTCGCTCTCAGTAGAGTTGCAACGGGTCTGCAAGATTTTATTTTTGGTGTACTTTGTACTAAATACGATGTTTATCAAATTCTTATTTTAGTGGTTTGGCCCGATTCACGAGGAGCAATATCTCATGAGGCCCGCTGCACGAAAAAGGGTCGTCCATGCCCATTTTAGAATAAACCATCTTGTGCACCTGGTCACATTCATAGAGCAACCAGTGCTCTATGGCGAGCGCTCCGGTTATTGTTTTACTCATTAACAATACACTCAATACTCCAGCAGTACAGATCTATTGCTACATACACCGTCTTCGTTATGAGAAACGCCCATCTTCTCATGGACCCTTTAAAAGAGGAAAATCCCCAGATATTTTTTTAATACCGCACAATTTACAATAAAATCTCTTAAAGCGCAGGGAGATTTTATTATTTTTTCCTTCCGCTCGATTTGTATTGAATTCTCGTTTGTTTAACAACTCTCCCTTGCGATCTACGGGTTTTAATTGTCTACGTTTCCGTGCCATTTTTTTTTTGTTTTTCTTTTATGTTCCTCTTCTCTGCGTTAGAGAGCAAACTGCAAGGCTACGAAATTCGTCCCACAATCTGCTTTTTCGCTGGTGACAGTGAAAGAAAGAGAGAAAAAGAAAAAGAAAAATGGTCTGGTTAGTCATTCAATAGAAGCCGTCATGTGACCAACGTCTTTCAGTAGCATGGCGTCGAGTTGGGGTGATTAATTAATAAAAAAATTTTTTTTAAATGAGTGTCGATGATTAATTTACCTCACCTTTTGTTTGGCAGTGATCACTAAAACATCAAAATTTTCCGAAAAAAACAAACAAATATGCAGGCACAAACGAACAGCCAAATTAGCATAAACTTACATTGTAAAATGATCCAACACTAAAGAGAAAAACACTTTCGGGAGGGAGGGTATTTAAAAAAAAAGCAAGAACTTTTTTTTGTAGCCATCATAATCATCATCAAATTTTTAGCGATTTTTTGGTTGACATACACCCCCCCCCCCCTTATGATTCGCCAGACCTCTCTACCATGCGTGTCGTGGAGTCAATACCGAACTTGTCAATTTCGTTACGACATCTTATATACTGGGCTGTTTTGTGATCTCTTCATTTGATGTTGATTATGATTCTCTCATGTGCACGTTGCATGGTTCTCATTTTGAGGGGCAATTTTTTGGCTAGGTTCCATGTTTCAGCTCCATAGGTGACTATCGGGCAGATGCATTGGTAATAGACTCTTCTTTTCTAAACCAGCATGCTGGAACAACTAGAAAACTGAGCAAATTTATGTTTACAATTGCTGTGACAGTTTGGGTTGACGTTTTCTAACAACTGCAGGCGTAAAACACTCTGACAAAACTAAACACTCCGTGCAAGACAATTAACCCACATCCGCGAGCGCTGATTTAACTACTCGCCGCTGGTTCGTTTCGTTGGCTCGAAATAAACAACTTAAATTGGCAAACATTAACTCCTAGTCACAGACTATTGGTTTATTATTAGTAAGTGGCACCCTCACGCTGGCCGCGGCTTCAGCCGTTCCTACTCAGGCTCCACAAATCCCATTACTTATATTACTCAGCCCGTACCATAAGTGAAATAGACTGAGAGGCGACAAGCAGCCGAAGAGATGGCACTCTTTTCACCCAGGGCTATTTCACCAATACCTGTGGGGGTGGATTCATTTCTTTCCCAAGGGCATTAATGCGAGATGAACGTGAACTGTCCAAGCCGGAGTTTGAAATCGGCAAGTCAAATTCATTCTTACTGCTGTCATCCACCCACGGCCAATTTTCCGGGGGCAGGGGACAAGGGGACAAATGTCCAGTCGGGGTCAAAAGAATATCATCTGAATGTATCTTAGTGGCAACCGCTTACCAATGAATAATTAATACAGTTTTTTCGTAGGGGTGCATTGAGCTGGGTCGGGTTTACTTGAAACAATTGTTCCGAACCTTAATTGACTAGAAGGTTTTAACTTTGAAACCCCTCGCCCTCAGTAAGAAGGTCCGGTCCAGGGGGTGGAAATGCCCCGTTTGCCCCCTACTCCGAGCGAACACCCATGCACACCGCAACTCCTGTTTATTTGGTTGATGCAAAAGTTCCCAGCTTCATCTTTTTTATTTATTTATTAATTTTTAGGGCAAAGCGCTGCACCCTAAATAGGGTCCCAATGATGGGGGTTCAATTTGCAGTTTAAGTTTATGCTAAATTTATTCTTGTTTTGTGCCTGCACTCTTTGTATTTTTGTTTTTTTGAAAATTCTAACTTTCTCAGTGATCTCTGCCCAGCAAAAGGTAAGAGAAGTAATTCATCCATCGATCTCCTCTTTTTTAAGTGATCATCCCTAACAAGGCATATTGCCAAAAAAATGCCGTTCATAAGATTATGATTTCTATATTGTGACTTACTGGACCTGTTTATCTTATTTTCATTTGTCTGAAGAAGGCACAAACTCGAGTTTCCCTATACACTGAAACATTAAATAGTTTTTATTGATATGCCTCTATAATTTTACGGGAAGAGTTAGTAAGGACGATACACTGTAGGTCTTCTTTTTGATAATAGAGACTAATATACCCTGTGGTTCGGCAGCACCCATGGTCCGGCACGTTTTCCATCAGCAGTCATCAATTGGTGAATCATCCAGTTTCAAACCGTGGTTCAAACTGTAATGTATAGCTTTATAAACCAATTTATTAAACCGAATATATAAAAATCGAAGTGTGATTTGAAACCGGATAGAATAACTCTAAATACGACAAAATCAGACTTGTATTTGATATTTTTTTAAACAGATTACTTTTAATGAAAGTAATTAAAAAGCATGTGCAAATTTTCATGTATCATAGTATAATTTAGATTATATAAATCATATCGAAATATATTGTCTTTTTTTTTCTATTCTATCAGGAAAATCATTGAATCTCTGCTAAAATTGATTACGTACTAGTATGAAAGAAAAATTGTTTTCTTTTGGTCCGGTTATGCCCCGCCCTAAGGTTTCCTGGTTGAAGTGGTACAACTAAACTGACCCGACCCATAAAAAGAGAACAGTGAGTTCTCGTTTATAGCGGATGAAGTTCGCTTTACCCGCAGAGTATAAATGATCGCCATTTTTTTAAAATTTAAAATGGGAACACCAACGAACCCCATCTGTCATACTGCGTCGGAGCCAGGCAAACTAACAAATAACAATTTGAAATCGAAGATGTTAAAAAAAAGAATAAAGGATTGTTCAACAGACGACTTCCTTCGCCCATATCATCAGGCCGGCGAGTGGTCTCATGGAAAACTCATGCGCGAACACGCGCGTCTCTTGTTTGATACTCGTCTGAAAGAGGCGACCATTGATAGCCACTCGCGTCCACTTAGAGACGCACGGGAAACTGAAGAGGAAAACACTGGACGAAATTGCGTTGACACACGGTTGAATAAATATATGCCATAACCATGGGCGTTCGCTGTCAGGATAGTGGGGGCAAACGGCTCCCCTCGTTGGATTATCCCTTCTCACCTCGAGGTGAGAAAGGTTTGAAAGTCGGAACCTTATAGTCAATGAGGAAAATAGTGCTATACTATTGTTTCTTGTAATCCTAACTTAATGTACCCGTATAAAAAATGGCACTGAAGGGTTGCTACTGAAATATATTCCTAATACATCCTTTTGCATCCCCCGGAAACAAATTTGCTTGGCCCAACGCCCCCGGAAAAGTAGCAATGGATGTCCATAGTCACACCAGAGGTCGGACCATATGAGCCTGTTGGCATGGACCTACAATTTTGAGCGGTCCTCTCCACCGACAGAGGCAAGGGGAATCCCTTTAGTGAAGAACATTGATATTGTAAAGAGAGATACGTTTAGCACAAAATATTAATATTTTATTCGTAAAAGATTAAAAGAGATAAACTATAGATCAATAAATGCGAATAACAGAAGCCAAATTTCGAAATTTATTATATGTATCACTTAATCGAATTTCAGGAAACCTGGCTTTGACAGCTGATAAATGCTATCATTTTTAGTAGCTTGAAGGCTTGCTGATAAAAGATATTTTATTATATTTTGAATTGTTTCATTATTAATTTTGTTGTTTAGTACTGTCTTTCGTGTTATATCCATCTATGTCTGCACAATGTGTTCTGTTACTTGTAAGTACATCATATACATTACATCTTCATTCATATACCCACACTAGTCATGGCTATTTAGCACTGATTACAAAAATAGTTAATGAGCAATTCTAAATGAGACCTTCATTTCAAATCTGGTTTGGACCTAATACCAACTGGGCTCAAACCTGAGTAAATACTCAACTGGCTTCGTGAACGAAACTAGAAATAGAAAAAGAAGAGACTGCAGCTAATGCAATTTGATTTGCGTGGTACTGATACACACTCTCGGACATTCACACAACGGGTAAGCTTATTTACGTATACAGAGAGACTAAGATTAAGGCTCTTCTAAATATGCAGAAATAAAAAGCCAGGTTCTGTCCCTAAGAGCAAATATTTATCTATGAATTAACTATGATCCTTCCACTGACTCTTCCAAACATTTTTGAACAATTGAGGACACGTGATAGGACTGCAAACCACTGATGGTATCGTTGAGAGTTTTGACGATTGGACATTTGCTGTCTCTCCAGTCTGCAGAGATAGTCAAGTGATTGAACGCTGTTGAAGTTCAATTAATAATATGAGAGGAGGGCTGAAGACCTGAGGAGACTTACTATCACTCAGCTTTCAGCAATATCCGCCGGGCAAAGGGTGTGAAACTGTAAACCACAGCACTGCAGTGGACTGTGAGAGTGTGGAGAGGTAAGCTGGAGATCTGAGGAGACTTGCTGTCACATAGTCACCATCTGTAACCATTTGGCAACTGGAGTGAAAATGTATAATGATTATAATAATAAAGCCTGGGTAGTACCGGTCATAGTGGGTGCACTAGGAACTGTCCCAAAAACGCTGAGGATTAGGGATAGGATTGAGACTGTACAGACCACAGCACTACTGGGAACTGCACGAATACTGAGGAAAGTGCTAGAAATATAAGGACTACAACGTTAACTGTCAAAAGTGACCCAACAGAGGAAGGGAAATGAAAGCAGAAATGCAAATTGTAGCACTGACATGATAGGCGAAAGAGAGAGGAGATGTTGGCTGGATACCTGAAGAGACTTATTATCACTCAGCCTTCAGCGATGACCACTGGGCAACCGATGTGAAACTGTAAATTGCAGTATTACTGCAACCTATGAGTACTAGGAAAGAAGGGCTGGAGACTTGAGGAGACTTGCTGTCACTCAAACTCCAGCAGTTACCACCAGGCAACTGGTGTGAGATTGCAAATAATGATAATAATAAGAAGAGACCGTACAGACCACAGCACTACTGGGAACTGCACGGATACTGAGGAAGGTGCTAGAGATATAAGTACTGCAACGAATTGTAGCTCTGTCATGATATGCGAAAGAGAGAGGAGACGTTAGCTGAAGACCTGAGGAGACTTATTGTCACTCAGCCTTCAGCGATAACCACTGGGCAACCGGAGTGAAACTGTAAATCGTAGAATTACTGCGACCTATGAGTACTAGGAGAGGAGGGCTGGAGACTTGAGGAGACTTGCTGTCACTCAAACTCCAGCGGTAACCACCAGGCAACTGGTGTGAGATTGCAAATAATAATAATAATGATAATAATAATAATAACAACAACAACAACAACAACAACAATAATAATAATAATAATAATAATAATAATAATAATAATAATAATCATCATCATCTTTATCTCCACACATGATATTACTCAATGGATATTTATTTACTAGCATATACCCACCAAAAATGTTGGGGTTATTTATATATGAATTGGCACTTAAAGCTAAAAGCCTAAAGCTGTTTCATTAACAAATTCATTTTGGATAATTCAAGTATCCTAATATTTTCATATTATTTTTGTTTTTAAAAATCTTAACTCAACATTAAACATAATTTTCATTACCAACGTACGCTATTTTCTTTTAGTTTAGTTCCAAACGTCCAGCGATTCTGTAACGTATTATTCATAAAGTCATAACAACCCATCCCATTTCAATACAACCATTTAATTGTTCTTTTAGCTATGCTAATGAAGTTCACATGGACCAATTCATTATAAATTTTAGGTTATAAGAGAACTCGAACAAAACAGACATACAACCATATAATCATACAATTAGACATACAAATTTGCATATGTGGTTTTTATAAGGATAGATTTTCTGTAACACTCTTTCCGTCATCACATGATAACGTATTAAAAATAGAGATGTATGCTCTGATGACGTAATCAAAATAGAATTTTATGTTGCAGTAAACTTGATAAATGAAGTGCTATTATTATTCAATGGTGAACTGAACGTTATTTGAAATTATTTTGAAAACATTTTTGATCTAAGAAACTGACATATATGTATCAATATGAATATTTTTTTGTGCGTAACACTTGAATATTCGCACACAAACACGCACACAACAGACATACGATGTGGTAATCGGTTATTCGCCCATCTCCTTGTATTGGACCCTCTCATTTTTTTAATTTCATTCTATCTTAAGTGTAGTTATTCAGGAAATATTGAAGTTGAATAAGAAAATGCTGTACAGCATAATTTGTTTGATATTTTGGAAGTATACTGAAATTGCAAATTATTTCATTTTTTTGACAACATCGGTAAACTAGGACGACTGTTAATAATAATACAGTGTTACCTCACTTAACGAGTACAATCTGTTCTACAGAATACTTAATTTGATGGAAATTCGTTATGAGAATTAATGAACCTATGAGATTTCCTTATTTCGTTCCAAATACAAATATCCTAGTAATAAACCCCAATACCAAGTTTTTACACACTGTATAATGTATTGATCATTTCCTTATAATGTATAAATAGTTTGTAAATGTAGTAATAAATAAGTAATCTTGTTACAATTCATCAATTGTCTGTCGGTCTTTCTGTCTGAAAAAAAAAACAAACCTAGATGTTAGATATAAATCTAGATAGTTATGAATGAAATCTAGATTTTTCTGGATAATTTTCTGGAATTTTCCAATCACTCTTTCCGCACCCCACCAAAACTGAGAATTTTGGAGATATTGTGAGGACAAAGAGACGGATGGACAGACTGACAGATAGACAGACAAACAGACACAAGTGAATACATATATCTCCTTGAACTTTGATTGTTGAGGTAAATAAAGGTGGCAGCGATTCAAACTTGGAGGTTTTTTTTTATATAGACGCATTAAAATATTATGACATTTAGGAAAGTTTATTTTACATGTTACGCAATTGCAGCTTCATCAGAAATAACGTTGAAAAACAATAGTTGAAATAGCGTTCTGTATTCATGTCGTAATTGGAATATATATATATATATATATATATATATATATATATATATATATATATATATATATATATATATATATGTATATATAAAATAAGATTTGCTATATCATTTTGAAACTCTATTCAAAATGATCTCCCATTATTGTATCATTTGGCGTAGACGACGTAAAAAGAAAAAACAATCTATTTAGCTCAATGATGAGCGCAATGCTACATTGAAGCGTATACCCTATCTATCGCAGGTTTGATTTCTGGTACAGCCCCGTTTCCTTTGAGTATTTTTCTATTTACATTGCTTAGACCAAATGATACACCGAACGTGTAATAACGGGAGATCATTTCAAAGCGAGTTCCAAAATATTTCCGTCGTATTACGTATCCATTTCTTACTATTATTACTACTACTACTACTACTACTACTACTACTACTACAACTAATATATATATATATATATATATATATATATATATATATATATATATATATATATATATATATACAAATAATACATATCTTATTTTGAAAACGTGTGCTAATTATTGTAAATAAGACGTCAAGGAAATAAATTCTATTTTTGATATTAAGCTCAAAAGCTAATGTTTAATTGTAAACATTTTTATAATGTATGTATATATATATTCCTTATATATATATATATATATATATATATATATATATATATATATATATATATATATATATATATATATATATATATATATATATGTTCGCGTACACATGTAAGCAAACTGACAAACGTACAACATTCAGTTCATGCTATTCAAAATCCCCGGACTTTGGTAGCAGACATATGTGTATGTATGCAGATGTACGTACGTGTGTATCAATGTGTATTCTTTATATATATATATATATATATATATGAATATATATAATTACTTATATGTGTGCGTGTGTGATATATATGTCTGTGTGTGAGAGGTTATATGTGTGTGTGGGTGTGCATGAGTGTGTGTGTGTGTGTGTGTGTTTGTGTGTGATAAAACAGTTAATGAACCCAAAAATAAATGTTATCATTACAAATAAAAATATAACTTGAATTACACGCACAAGGATCCTAAAATTATCTTGAAGATAGTTTTGGGGTAAAAAAAAAAACGTCGAAATAACAATGATGGGATTAATGATGACTTGCATGGCACGTAGTCCTGATTATTTTGGGACTGCATTGATTTTGACTAATAAAAATTCCTTTTCAGCGGTAAATAAATAATAAATCGTCACTTGAAAATGATCAAAATTTGTGTGATGGGAGATATAAAATATTGAATGTATTCTTTAGAAAATGAATAAATATATCGTTCAGAGAAACATCTGGCAGATATGTACTTTTAACTTAGCTGAGATATCATAGATACATATATAGATTTATTAGCTACAAGCAATAATACCTGGCGTTGCCCGGAGGAAAATAACTATAAATATAGCATAAGCCGTTTCCCTTGATTTAGACTCTGAGAAAGGAAAAAATGTAAAAAAAAACAAACAAGTTTGTGCGCCATGCTTTTGACCACTGAAAGGGAGAAGAATTCCCCCCCTTGCTTCTGACACGTACCTGCTCGATTTTGACCCTTAAACGAGAAAAATAAAATCCCCCAAACCGATTTTGAACTCTTAAAGTGAAAAAAAGACTTCGGTTACAATTAAAACACCAGAAAATAAAAAAAGGTAACGCTCGATTTTGACCCTTAAAAATGGAAGAAATTTCCTCACTCTATTTTGAATAATAATTTGGAAGGAAAAATCCGTCAAAATTTCAACCCCCGAAAGTGAAAAAGTGAAAAAAATCTTCGACCTCGATGTTAACCCTTAAAATGGAAAAAAGATCTACCCCCAGGATTTTGACCCATTAAAGAGAAAAAGAACTTCCCCCAATTTTAGTCCATATTCAAAAAAAGAAAAAGAAAAAAAAACCCCTCCGATTCTAGCACCTAAAAGTGAAAAGAAAGTTCCCACTTGATTTTGACCCCTAATTTCTTGTCCTGAAAAAATAATCAGTCAAGTGAAGGGTTCAGTAGCTTGGTTGCACCGTAAATAGAAACTCTTCCACCCCCACCAAATTGTGTGTTCTGTAAAAATGATTAACATAATAAAACCGATAAAAATAATCTCGTTAAGATATGAAGCCATTTAAAAAAATCTTCCTAAGAATAAATGTTTTAATAAAGTGTTCTGAAATGACATTACAACATCCTCCAATTAGAAATACAAAGGCGGGGTTTAGTTCAGCATCTTATTCAAGTAATAAATATAACACTCATACCGAACCACTTGAAATGTTACAAATCATCCGGGGCTTTTTTGCACGCTTCAATCCTGAACATTTTAGAGGTTAGGGTACCTTGAATAATTATCTCCGACTGCAATGCGCCGTTTAGTTACGAACTGACACAAACATAATTATTGATATATATATATATATATATATATATATATATATATATATATACATATATATATATACATATATATATATATACATATATATATATACATATATATATATATATATATATACATATATATATATATATATATATATATATATATATATATATATATACATATATATATACATATATATACATATATATATATATATATATATATATATATATATATATATATATATATATATGCAGGCCCTTTTTCTTTAACTGTTTAGGCCAGATGGTAGTGGTGATCATTTCAAATTAGAGTTTCTACATAATCAAACGCAATGTATAATCATTTTGTCGGGTCATGCAGACACACACACACACACACACACACACACACACGCATATATATATATATATATATATATATATATATATATATATAATGTACATATACACACACACACAAATTTTAAACTTTTTCTTGTGTACAATTGTTTTGATTTTTTCCTAGAATACGTACACATGCTACCAAAAGATGTTGGTCACGTGAAGTGTTCTATTGAGTGACAAACCACTCAGAAATAAAAAGATAAGAATATACGTGGCATAAGTAAACAAAATAGTGTCGGAATTTAGGGAAAAAATGACTATTAAATAATAAAAATGACTTTAGAACCCCCAAATTCATCAAAAAGTTACAGCATAAATATTCACCCTCTCGTAATACGTACATAGACAATGAACAATCTTTTATACATAGAACTGAAGTCTCGTTGTCAGCGCATGCGCTGTCGGTATTTCACCAGACTACCTTTCTCTCTTTTAAAATATAAAACAATTACATGCTACTTTCACGTCCTTTGTTTAGTCACTTCAAATCGCCGTAGGTTCTTGCCATTCACCTTTAAAAACCACCCTTTTAGCTTCTGTCCTCTTCAAAGTGTCCAATCTACCACAATTGGCCTATTCAGACTGTAATATAATTGGATAACAAGAGCATGACGTGTGCACACGTCATAGGCACGTGCTTCCATCATCAAAGCCTTCTCTGAATGAAAAACTGTTCTTTTTTTTTCTCATCCGCACTTTCTGTCAGTCGTGTGTTCCGATCTTAAAAGTGCCGAGAGCAGATGGTTTCTTTTTTTGCTGGCCTCCTCAATAAGCACCTGTTTTGTTTTGGGTTCTATTTATTATCTATTTTACAAGCATTTCTCTTGAATTTTTTCTTGGATTTAAAAAAAAAAGAAAAAAGATTTTCATCTATTTAATAGTGAGAGGCCTTCAGATCCAATAAATTGCGAATATTTTGCAAAAGAACCACAATAGTTGGAAAAAATTGGATGGACTTAAGGATATTTTCTAGTCTTAGCTGAATCGGCTGTTATCTACGTAGCATATGTGTTTATACAGATAATGAACACACACACAGAGACATATATATATATATATATATATATATATATATATATATATATATATATATATATATATATATATATATATATTATGGAGAGAAATCAACCAACACGTGTTTCAAGGTAGACCCATTCTTCAAATATTTGAAATATTGCTCTGTATTGTACTGATAAGAGATTTGGCACTTTTGATTGAAGAAAAATATTAAATTTTTAGATTTTAACTACGCTACACAAAAAAAAAACATTTCGAAATAAAGCTGTCGTATATATATATATATATATATATATATATATATATATATATATATATATATATATGTCTGTGTGTCAGTGTAAGTGTATGTATGTGTGTGTGTTAAAAATCACGGATATATTTGAATTTCTATCTGATATCATTTTTTAAGAAAAGAAACTACAGAATTCGTTCCAGTGGAAGAGTCCATTGTTTCTGATTTTGAGTAGTATACATTCGTTATCTGCAAAATTGTTACTTCTAAATGGAAGAATCCATCGTTACAGACAGAGAAACGATCAGAAAAAAATCACACCATTGAGTATGAACTAATCGTTTGGCTTCGCGAACGAAGATTGTTTGGAAGGTTTTCTTTAGCAGTAGGACAAGAGTCGTGTGCTTGAAATAATCTTCCTGCCTGAGCAATGGATTTTTAAGGTGAAGCCGTCAACTCCTTATATGTATATGTTTGTTTTATAGATTTGAGGTAATTCGACAGCTCGCCAATAAGGTAAAGGCTGAATAACTGCACTACGCAATGGTAAGTTCATCGCTACGTTGAGGCAGCTACCCTATCGGTGGCAGGTTCGATTCCTGCTGCAGCCCCATTTTCTTTAATTGATCATTCTATTCACGTTGTCTAAATTGAATGATATAATAATCATTTAACGAGGGGAAATCATTTCAGATAGGTCTATATATATATAATACAACGCAATTTATCATTCATCCCATCAATATATATAAGTGTATGTGCGTGCGTTCACATACATATATGTACGTTTATAGAAAGTAATGATTATATATATATATATATATATATATATATATATATATATATATATATATATATCTGTTGTATTTATCGTTACCTATATGTATGTGTGAATGAATGTATAAGTAACCGTCAACAAAATTGTCAGCATAGGTTTCTTCAGTTTTCAAGTTGGTCCGGCTGGCTCGCTGTATACATATGTATCACGTGTGCAAACTGCACGAACGAATCAAAAAAGCTGGTAATCTAAACAAAACATCTCACCCACACCTAAATCATTTTTAGATGGGGTTCAATTTGTAATGTAAGTTTATGCTAAATTGATCCCTTGTTGTTATGGTTTGAAAAATCCAACTTCTTAGTTACCCATCGAAAGGCAACAAAAGTAAATCATTCATGATCACCACGTTTTCAATTAATCACCCCCAACATGGCCTGCTGCTAAAGCCGTTGATCTCCTGACAGTTTCTATTGAGTGACTAACCAGACGTGTATGTTCATTATTTATTACTATATATAAAGTGCAAGCGTGTATATATAAACATATGCGATTATCTATAAACAACGTGAAGTCACATTCATCTCAGGTTTATATTGTACGTAAGATGATGCGAGACATATCGCTTTTGATGCCAATTATAAAAACGAGTAATAAATTTCTATCTTTACATATAGATATTATTTATGTTCGATCAATGTTGAAGGCAATTGAAGACTGATCTTCCAATGGCCTATTTAGCTTTGTTGATCTGATTTGTGTCCATAAATCGCCATTTTATAAAAACCAAGGATTTGACCAAGAGAGTAGAATGAAAAGAGTCCAGCGAAGTCTTTACGCTATTTTTTGGTTTGCAGGGGGACTTTTTATGACGTATCCAGATTTACTACTTTGCTGGTGTTTGTTAAGACGAATCATGACCGTTGTTATAAATATGAGAGAAAAATATTTTGATCATTTACGAAATAGTATCTTATCGCCGGACAAAAAAAATCTTTGTTTCCGATTTCACACTGTTTGCTCATGCGGTCGGAGAGTTTATCGACCTGGAGTGTTGTCATGAAAGACAACAATAATACGTTGCAGTAAAACTAATAATTAGATAAAAATCAAAATGGTTCGCCTGGAACCCATATGGCTAACCATTGGGCAATATACTGTCTGACTAATTGCAATAATATAGTCAACTCTCAAGGAGACTGACAATAGTAAGATGTAGTAAAGTATTAATACTGAGATTGCTTTATCAAGAAATTATAAAGACAGTTTATTATCATAACTACGTAGCAAAACAAAAAAAGTATAGAAAATCATAGAGAATGTCCATCGAATCAGAGTATTCAAATAAACACAACAATTATATTGAGTAAAACTAGTAATGAATAATAATATGCATATGCATCAACGTGTCTGGGTCACTTTTTGGTAGTATGGACGCAGCCTGACCTGGGCGTTAGACGACCATTATAGGTTGAAGTAAAATATATATACTATACAACTCAAAATACTATGACTTGTACAAATTTACTTAAATCACAACATTGTACGTGCGACTTTGCTTTTCACTTTTTGAAGAGAAGAGAACAAACGTCATCCATTACTTTTCTTTCGCTGAGCCATTTGGTCAAATCAACCAAGCGTCTGCTTTTCTAACTTCTTCTGCCTGGAGTACTTGGAACAAACGTGACCCCTCCTCAATGTCGGTACTCTGTGCAGCAACAGCCCCACCTTGCAAATCTTTTAAAGATCATTTTGTAAGATAATTTTTTTTTGTTTTTTTGAAAAAAAATCATTCTTTAACTTTTTTGTAGTTCCTTTCTTTTTCGAAATTTCAGGCTTCATCAGATATTTTGCGCCTAAGTGACCCCCTCACCTGCTGTTGCAGGGTCTGCAGGCTTCACACATCACCCTCTTGGTACTCAGTGTTCTGCTAAGCAAGCCATCAATATAATGATCGTGATTTTCATTATTCGTAATGCATCAGGAATTATTTACTATAGAAATACTTTGCTATTATTAATCTAACTATTATGTTCAAATTTTCATTTGCTATAGTTATCGCATATCAACTCATACTGACACTCCTCGGTTAACGTTGTTTCATTACAATGTTGTTCTAGAAATCTCTCGTATTTTTACGAGAGTTACTTCCCTTATTTTTGGATAAATCTCCAATTTTTGAGAATAGTTAATTAAATCTTAGTTTAACGTCTAAATTACGGTTATTCAAAATTGGAAAAGCTGAAATAAAAGAATTGAAACGTCAAGTGTCATTGTATACCCATATATTTTACATATGCTATCATCTTGCTAATTTGTAACACTTTTCAAGGTTTATAAATAAAATTTGAAAAAATATTGATGACGATAGTTAATTTGCTCATCATTTCTAGAGATTTTTTTCGTATTTTTACTCATTTTTAATTTTAGTTTAGTTTATTATTAAACGTAAAAAAATGCCGAGCAGCAGACTGTTTTTATATGTAATGCCAACGTATATTTGAATATCACCTGCTGCAGTCACTTTCCAAAGGCAAGGGTGAAAGATTGTAATGAACAAAAATATTGGAGGAATTGCGAATTAAGTGATTTTCTGAATAGACATTACAGTTGCTTGTGTAGAAAGAAGTTGAAAGCAATATTCTTTCATTTTTAAAAGCGATACTATTTCAAATTTTCCAAGTTGTGATCGAAAAATTGGGAAGAAGCAGGTTGAACCTGTTAATGCAGCGAGTGAGACAATGAACACGTTCAAAATGAACGCATTTCAAAATTGATATTTTTATGATTGGACATATTAGTTTTGACTTCTATTTATCCGACAAATTTGTAAGACCTACAAAAGGGTCTTCGAAATGGATGAGATTCCTGTGTACATTCGTCTAATTTGGGCAGTGCGGAAAACTCTAATTTGGCGGATTTTAACATTTTGGCCATTCTTTAGTATGTTTTTGCCATTTTTAGTGTCTTATTTTATGGCACACTAAAAAGATGGCCATTTTTGGACGTTTTTAGCTATTATTTTGAGTATCAAAGGAACATAACCTCTATTGATATAATTGTTTCATGGTAAAAATCTGTTTCGCTTAACGTTTTTCTCAATTAAAGTCGCTGTCTTCGGGAAACTATCTACGACGTTAAGCTGATATAAACGTTACGAAAAACTGAAAAGGGGCTAAGCCCCACTGGCGAGAGTAAATGCTAACAAGGTTGGTTGCGGCAGGGTCAAACTCCTCTCCAAGTTCTATTCCGACAGAAAATGATTATTGCAACTTTGGTATTATATGCCACAAGACAGCATAGTATATGAGGGAAAAAAACAGGAGTTCAAGACGTAATAGAATCCATAAGGAAACTCAGATAGCCATGGGCTGGTCATGTTGCAAGAATGGTAGACAACCGATGGACATCACAACTCATAACATCGATCCCCACAGATTAAATGCGGAACCGAAGCCGGCAGAATATGAGATGAACTGGACAGGTTCAGAAAGTATTGGCTCCACGACGCTCACGATAGAGAATTGTGGCGAATCCAGGGAAGGTCCATGTTCAAATACGCACGATAAAAGACATGATGACGATGATGATGGTGATGATCATGATCATGATTTAAAAAAAAAATGATGTATGAAATATCTTTTTTTATATAAATATATTTATAGTATGAGATAAACCCGTGCATACCTGCATGATAAATCTTATTATCCAAGATTTGCCAATTTAGTTCAATCAGTGAGACTACCTCCTGACAAATCGCAGTGGGGGAATGTGGATTTTACCTATCTCTTTTCCCTCCCATTCAGATGAGGATTATTCTTGTTGTTTTGGTTGTTCTTTTATTGGCAGGAAAACAAAGTCAAAGTTGACAATTTTCATTAAGTCACACCAGATCTTGACCAGCGTTTTTTTTTTTTGCTGTTTTTTTTCCATCTACTTCTGTTTCTGTTTCGACAGTGCGAACGAAAAATCCCTGAGGGGGTGAAGATTTTAGTATTAGAAATGTTTTGTTTCAAACTTTAAAAGCAATCTGTTCTTCAAAATGTAACAAGAATCCCTTTTTTCTTCTTCTTTTGCTATTTAATGTTAATGTTCATTTGGCCATTACTTTTTATGGGACGTGTGCAGGCAGCGGAACATGCATGTGCGAGGGCGGAGGTTTCGAAGGACATGTGATTAAGCGTATGATTATGGCGCGTGAGTCCATTAAGGTGCATATGTGTGTCCATTGCATGCTTCCAAGTACAGATTTCGATGCATATATTTTTGCAAGCTGAAAACTATATATATATATATATATATATATATATATATATATATATATATATATATATATATATATATATACTTTCGCAGAGAGTTTCATTTGGTACATCTTTCATCATATGAGACTGGCAAGGGTCACCTTCTTAATCTGTTCTCATTTTTGCACGGAAATGATCAGATCTTTGGTTATCTTCGTTGAAACCAAAAATCTGTACACTTAAACAAAAACAAGAAAAGATTTCTAATGAATTAAAAAGATGCTCTTTGTCTGTCATAATTACAAATATATATATATATATATATAGGTCCAGAGGGAAGGTTTCGACCATACTTAGCGGCACTGAAAGGGAATTCGAGTCTATTGTATTGTAATACAACTAAACAGCTGTCTGTATATGACGCAATTATATATATATATATATATATATATATATATATATATATATATATATATAAGCGAATCCCTGGAAAAATAACAGATATATTTGAAATTCTAAGTGATAATTTTTCTTTAAAAAGAATCTACTTTCCTAATTCCAGTGTTAGAGCCCATTGTTTCAAATGGGAGTGGATGATGTTTGACTTTTCATTTGCAAAATTATTACCCTTAAGTGGAAGAGTCCATTGTTACGGATTGAAAAACAGAAAATAACATTCTTTATCATATTAGTGAATATGCTTTGGATATAAAATCCAGCAATATTAAAGAATTATTAGATTCAAGAAAATTTATTCCCCATGTTTCGTCATTATTTCTGAAAAAGCTGCCAGGGCAAAAAATTATCTGAAATTTTCGTTGTAAATTGATCGATCTATGAGAAAGATTTTCACCAACGAATGCATTAACGAGATTATATTGAAAACTAAATACTTTTTGAGTTAAGTAAACGCTTTTTCATTTCACCGTTTGAAACAGTGGACTCTTCCATTCAATCTCATAGAAATTCAGAAAGATTTGTGATTTTTTTACAGAGAAGAGTCTACACAATGGACAGTATGATTTTCTGTTTGTTTTGATGTCCGCACCAATGGACTCTTCCATTTAAATGTACAAATTTTGCTAATAAAATAATCACCTACTCACCATTTAAAAAAATAGAATCATACGCTTTAAAAAGTTCAATAGCTTCCCTTCCAGCATAAATTCAAACATATCTGTGATTTTTTTTTTGCAAGGTTTAACTTGTATGAATTTATCAGTTTTTAGTAATCATTGGTGTACCTTTTCTTCTTTTGTAAGGTTTTTCATCACATGCATGTTACGGAACATCGGATATTCTGGTGATTAGCTGTGTTCGGTCTGAACGTAGAAGCTATACGGCCGTGCAGCCGCACACAAGGAAAATTATGCCCTGCGATGAAATTTTAATATCGCGCACGGATATAAAGTTGTTTTAATATATTCTTCATTAGAAGTTACTGCAACTTTGTTTAATAAAATTTGGACACAAAACCACTGATCATTTTAGAATTATCTATTGATATCTGTGACATTAAGATATTAAGAAATTTCAGGTCAAAAATTTAAAAAAAAAATGTTATTGTTTCGTGACTGCCAACAATAAAATGATCGTAATTTTCATAATTCGAGATGCCCTGGGAATTATTTACTATAGAAATACATTACAATTATTTATCTAAAAATTATATCCATACTTTCATTCACTTCAATAATCACATGTACAGCAATGGAACACACAGGCACTCCTCGGTTAAGACCGTTTCTCTACTATGTCGTTTTAGAAATCTCTCAGACTTTCACGACAGTTACTTCCCTTATTTTCTGGGAAAAATCTTTGAATTTCAATAATAGGTAATTGAATTTTAGTCTCATGTCTAAATTACGGTTATCCAATATTTAAAGAGTTGAAATAAAAAAAAATCAAAACGTAAAATGTCACTGTATATCTATTTATTCTTTATATGCTATCGTCTTGCTTGTTTGCTTCTTTGCAGGGTTCCTTATAATATACATTATGCAGAACATCGGATATTTGGCTATTCAGACATTAACAAGTTTCTAGTCAAAAATAAAAATATTTTATTGTTACATAACTACCATTCTTATAAGAACATGGAAAATAGATATATCTGCCCTGCGTCATGTAAATAGCTTTATTAACAAATTGCATTTTCTTTGAATATTCACTTTACATGGATATATTCTTCTTTAACAGTCCTCATATTTTACAGCAATGATTACACAAGTTTTCACCCAGCAGGGTCTGGAGAATCAAGGTTCCTGCTTTGTATAAATGCACATTATTATTATTATTATTATTATTATTATTATTATTATTATTATTATTATTATTATTATTATTGTTGTTTGGAATCTCACACCAGTTGCCTGGTGGTAACCGCTGGAGTTTGAGTGACAGCAAGTCTCCTCAAGTCTCCAGCCCTCCTCTCCTAGTACTCATATTATTATTATTATTATTATTATTATTATTATTATTATTATTATTATTATGTTGTTGTTGTTGTTGTTGTCGTTGTTGTTGTTGTTGGTGGTGGTGGTTGCTTTGATTTTACTTTATGTTAGTCACCAGCCGGGTCCCAATCAGAGACCTAAGCCTGGCAAGCTTATAAGTTATGATAGTCCGGGCTTTTGTAAGAGGGGGAAAGAAAGGAGAGGCAGGGTGTTTACATGTTGTGGCATCTTCCTTAACATACTTCTATATGTGCTTCTAGTATATACATTAACATTGACAAGAATTTTCTAATGATGTATGCAGTGGAGGTAAAAGCTATTTTCTGTATTTCATATATGCTGGTCTTTCCAAGTGTGTTTGCCACATTCTACTGATTTCCATTCCAAGGTCTTTATGTTTTGAGAATTTCTTGACAGCAATGTTTTATCCACTTGGACATTCATATTTACTTGGAGGCACATTTTTTCTTTAAAGCCTTCCACTATAATATCTGTTCTGTTCGCGTTTATAGTTCTCTCAGGATGTGTTGTGAGGTCCCATAATAGTATCACATCTTCTGCTTCTGTGACTGGTTCATGCCGGTGTCTGTAACAGTTTTTAGCACATGGGGTGTTATAATGTTTGCCCATGTACCACTGTAGGTACTGCCCAATTCTGTCGGGTCTCATCTTATATTCATTCAAGGACTGAGTACCCTACCACTGTGGTCAATTGTTTCAGTGTTATCCTCACATAGTCTACATTTGGGATCAGTACCATTTCTTAGTATGTTAGCCTGGTTGTAGTTTTGTGTTTTTAGGCTCTAGTCCTGGGCTACTAGTATGGAAAACATCTGTTCCGGCCTTTAGCCTTGCACTTCACAATCACTGATGGATTACGTTTTTTTTTAATCTTTAGATTTTATCAATTAATTTATTTATCTATTTATCTATTATTATTTGCAATCTCACACCAGTTGCCTGGTGGTTACCGCTGGAGTTTGAGTGACAGCAAGTCTCCTCACGTCTCCAGCCCTTCTCTCCTAGTTCTCATATGCCACAGTAATACTGCGGTTTACAGTTTCACACCGGTTGCCCAGTGGTCATTGCTGAAGGCCGAGTGACAATAAGTCTCCTCGGGTCTTCAGCCGACATCTCTTCTCTCCTTTGCCTTTATTATTATTATTATTATTATTATTATTATTATTATTATTATTATTTGGAATCTCACACCAGTTGCCTGGTGGTAACCGCTGGAGTTTGAGTGACAGCAAGTCTCCTCAAGTCTCCAGCCCTCCTCTCCTAGTACTAGCAGGTCGCAGTAATTCTGCGATTTACAGTTTCACACCGGTTGCCCAGTGGTTATCGCTGAGGGCTGAGTGACAATAAGTCTCCTCAGGTCTTCAGCTAACGTCTCCTCCCTCTTTCGCATATCATGACAGAGCTACAATTCGTTGCAGTACTTATATCTCTAGCACCTTCCTCAGTACCCGTGCAGTTCCCAGTAGTGCTGTGGTCTGTACGGTCTCTATCCTCCCCCTAATCCCGATCTCCTCCAGTCTCTCCCTCAGCGTTTTGGGGACAGTTCCTAGTGCTCCCACTATGACCGGTACTACCCTGGTTTTCATGTTCCACATTTTTCTTAGCTCCCTTGCTAGGTCCTGGTATTTTCCCCTTTTTTCAGCCTCCTTCGTTTTTACTCTATGGTCTGCAGGCACAGCCACGTCTACTATTTGGCAGGCCTTCCTTTTTTTGTCTACTATTACTAAGTCCGGCCTTCTTGCCTGGATGAGGTGGTCAGTTTGGATGTCAAAGTCCCACAGTAGTTTGTGGTTGTCATTCTCCAAAACTGCCTCTGGCTTGTGCTGATACCACTTTTCCCCATGGTTGAATCCCATTTGTTTACTTAGTTCCCAGTGTATCATCGTTGCTACTCTATCGTGTCTATGCTTATACTCCTTCTGGGCGTGTTGACTACATTCACTAGTTATGTGGTTTACTGTCTCATCTCTTTCACCGCACTTGCGGCATTTGCTGTTTGCCTGTGTTCTGTCGATTTTAGCTTTTATGTAGTTTGTCCTTATGCTTTTGTTTTGGGCTGCCATGATGAGCGATTCTGTTTCTCTCTTAAGGTTTCCCTTTCGTAACCACGTCCATGATTTCTCGTCTGCTATATCTTTTATCTGTCTTTTAAACTCGCCGTACAATTTTTTTCCTTCCCACTTTTCTTTTCTAGTTTGCTGTACCGTTCCATTGCTTTCTACTTTGTTTGTTGCACTATCCCTCGCGCTCTTTATGATTTCTTCACTATTTGTTTGCACATATTTATCTAGGACTACTTTAGCTCTCTGGACACAATCTTCTATGCTGATGAGCCCCCTACCACCTTCTTTTCTCTTAACGTATAGTCTATCTGTATCATCCCTAGGGTGTAATGCTTTATGCATCGTCATAAGTTTCGTTGTTCGCCTATCCATTGATTGGAGCTCTTCCTTTGTCCATCCTAGGAATGGTCCTGTATACCTAACTACTGACACAGCCCAGGTGTTCATTCCTTTTATTAGATTTCTGCTATTTAATTTGGTTTCTAATATTTTCCTTATCCTTCTAAGGTATTCCCTCTTAATTTTCTCCTTCATCTCTTCCCGTTTTATCGTGTCACATTCAAGGACACCTAGGTACTTGTATCGGTCTTGTGCAGTCAATGCCCTAATCTTGTTGTTGTCCGGAAGTTCAATTCCCTCAGTCATTGAAAGCCTTCCTTTGTGCATTACCATGATTGCGCATTTTTCTATCCCAAACTCCATTCCTATGTCCTCACTATATTCCCTTACTTCGTTGAACAGAGTCTCAAGCTCTCCCCTGTTTTTCGCAAACAATTTAATATCGTCCATGTACATTAAGTGATTGACCTTTCTTTTTGTTTTAGAGAAGTGGTATCCTTTGCTGTTTTTCAGGATTCTGTTAAGCGGTATCATTGTTAGAACAAATAATAGTGGGGACAACGAGTCCCCTTGGAAGATCCCCCTTTTTATCCCTACCTCGGCTAGTTTGTCCCCTGCGGCTGTCAAATCTACTTTCCAGTCTTCCATTGAATTACCAATGAATTTAACCACCGGTTCGCTAATTTTGAACATTCTAAGGCATTCGAGTATCCAGCTATGTGGAATCATATCGTATGCCTTTTTGTAATCTATCCATCCCATTGCGATATTCTTTCTCCTTTTCCTTACTTCTTTTAAGATCATCTGGTCTATGTAGAGTAAATCGTTTGCCCCTTTGGTTCCTATCCTACACCCTTTCTGTTCTTCTGGTAGTAGCCCCCTTCTATCCATTGACATGTATATTCTCTCTGCTATTTGCCCGGTCAGGATTTTCCACATAAGTGGTAGGCAAGTGATTGGTCTATAGTTGCTTGCTATGTTCCCCTTTCCCGGGTCTTTTTGGATGAGGGTGGTTCTGCCTTTAGTCATCCATTCTGGTGCTTTGCCTTCATTCAGACAATTTTGGAGTAGGTGAGTGAGTCTGCCGTGTAACGTAGTAAATTTTTTGAACCAATACCCATGGATCCCGTCGGGACCCGGTGCTTTCCAGTTGGCTACTTTCCTAAGAGTATGTTTCAATGTGGTTTCATTCAGTACTATTGGTTCTCCCTTGTCTATATCTCCTAGTTCTTTTCTCATGTTTCCTAACCATTGCGGTGTTACGTTATGTCTTTTTGGGTGCCCCCATATGCTATTCCAATAGTTCTTGGCCTCTGTGGCATCTGGTTTCATGTCCTGCCTTCTTTCCCCATTTAAATCTCGGTAAAACTTTTTCTCATTGTTTTGGAATGTGCGGTTTTGTGTGTATTGGGCCGTTCTTAGTCTGTATCTTTTTAGTCTTGCCTCTTTAGCTAGTCTTTTCTGGTGTAACTCTTCGACTACAGTTGCGATGCCTTTTTGCGTTACCTTGTATTTGTTATAAAGTCTTACTCGTGGTCTGTCTGTGTGTGGTGTATTTCTAAGCAGTGCTTCATCTCTCTGTAGTTGGGAGATCTGCCTTTGTAACCTTCTCTCCCAGTTGGGTTTCCCTTCCCTATTATTGCTCGGGTTCCTATCTTGTGTTGTAAAGCTTTGTGCTACCATTTTCGCCCCTGCGTAAATTAGGTTGTTAAGGTCTAGGAGGGTGTTTGTTTCTATGTGCTGTAAGAGGCAGTTGACCTGCTCGGTCACTTCTCCGACTTTCTTTCTGTCTTTGTCTCTTAGGGAGGGGAGTGTTGTTTTCTCTCCTCGCATGATCTCTTTCAAAGCTTGTATTTTGGTGTTCTCTTCTTCCGTTGGTGCCTCGTCATCACCCTCTGATACATAGCTTACTGTGGGGGTCTCATGGGGAGTTATTCTAGTTTTGTTATTGGTACTAATTGTGCTGGGGGGGCATTCTTCAGATGTGTCACCTGAACCTCTCTCTACTTTAATGCGAATCTCTAGTAGTTCAGTCTCAGACAGCCATTATTATTATTATTATTATTATTATTATTATTTGGAATCTCACACCAGTTGCCTGGTGGTAACCGCTGGAGTTTGAGTGACAGCAAGTCTCCTCAAGTCTCCAGCCCTCCTCTCCTAGTACTCATAGGTCGCAGTAATTCTACGATTTACAGTTTCACACCGGTTGCCCAGTGGTTATCGCTGAAGGCTGAGTGACAATAAGTCTCCTCAGGTCTTCAGCTAACGTCTCCTCTCTCTTTCGCATATCATGACAGAGCTACGATTCGTTGCAGTCCTTATATCTCTAGCACCTTCCTCAGTATCCGTGCAGTTCCCTGTAGTGCTGTGGTCTGTACGGTCTCTATCCTCCCCCTAATCCTGATCTCCTCCAGTCTCTCCCTCAGCGTTTTGGGGACAGTTCCTAGTGCTCCCACTATGACCGGTACTACCCTGGTTTTCATGTTCCACATTTTCCTTAACTCCCTTGCTAGGTCCTGGTATTTTTCCCTTTTTTCACCCTCCTTCTTTTTTACTCTATGGTCTGCAGGTACAGCAACGTCCAGTATTTGGCAGGCCTTCCTTTTTTTGTCTACTATTACTAAGTCCGGCCTTCTTGCCTGGATGAGGTGGTCAGTTTGGATGTCAAAGTCCCACAGTAGTTTGTGGTTGTCATTCTCCAAAACTGCCTCTGGCTTGTGCTGATACCACTTTTCCCCATGGTTGAATCCCATTTGTTTACTTAGTTCCCAGTGTATCATCGTTGCTACTCTATCGTGTCTATGCTTATACTCCTTCTGGGCGAGTTGGCTACATTCACTAGTTATGTGGTTTACTGTCTTATCTCTTTCACCGCACATGCGGCATTTGCTGTTTGTCTGTGTTCTGTCGATTTTTGCTTTTATGTAGTTTGTCCTTATACTTTTGTTTTGGGCTGCCATGATGAGCGATTCTGTTTCTCTCTTAAGGTTTCCCTTTCGTAACCACGTCCATGATTTCTCGTCTCCTATATCTTTTATCTGTCTTTTAAACTCGCCGTACAATTTTTCCCTTCCCACTTTTCTTTTCTAGTTTGCTCTACTGTTCCATTGTTTTCTACTTTATTGTTTGTTGCACTATTATTATTATTATTATTATTATTATTATTATTATTATTATTACCAAAAATAAAAATACTTCTGCACAATCCAATTCTTTGGTTGTCCACTGGCCTTTTGGTCTCGTCGGGGCCATGGAAAAAATTTGAGGGAGCATTGGTGGTTAATTCGTTTCTCTTACTTGGACAGTTTTGTCAGTATTTGTGCCTGGTAACCTGATCGTCTACTCGTTAGTCATTAGTTAATAAGCTTTCATTCACATCTATTCAAGTTCCTTCCCTTTCGTCGTAATTCTTTTCTCTTTTGTTGGTGTAGAATTTCAAAATATAACGTCAAAAGGTAATCCAGCGCGTTTTAGAATCACATTCAAGTGCAGCATGGTTTATGACGATGTCGTGATGTTATTTCAAATCTTTTAAACGATACTTTCTTCCAAATCTGGATTACTTTACTTTAGAAGAGTATAAAACAAAAAGGCTTTTCAGGAACTATTTTGTTCGGTATATATATATATATATATATATATATATATATATATATATATATATATATATATATATATATGTATGTATGTATAATGTGTATTGTAAAGAGTGAGACAGACTCGGGAGTAAAGTGTTTAGAGGTAAGATTTATTAATCCTTAGATGTAAATTGTTCAGACATGTTTCGGGATTCTTCCCATCTTCAGTGATGTGTGCTGTGTGAGTATGTGTTTAAAGTTCCCATGTGGAACCAGAGTCCACTATATATACATATATATATATATATATATATATATATATATATATATATATATATATATATATTATGAGAAGAGATTTTAGTTGAATGGTTCATTACAGATTGTACATTCACTTGAAAAGTTTTTTTAAAAGAAAAGTCGACAAAATGAATGAGAAGTGACTTATTCATGATTTTTTAATTGATCACCCCAAACACAACACGCTACCAAAAGACATTGGTCACGTGATGATTTCTATCGAGTGACTAGCCAGACAGGCTTCTTTCTGTTTTACTTTTGATTCATTCTTTTTTTTTTTTATTTCTTTCTTTTACTACTTTAAAAAAAATTGTTCATCAATTCTCTCTTTCCGTTCCTCTTTTATTTTCCAGTATTTTTCTTTTTCTGGTGTTTCATTGCTTCTTTCTTCATTTCGATTTTTACTTATCTTTGTTTTCACTTTCTTTTATTTTTCATATCCTGGTTTGTTCTTTCCTTCTGTCTTTCTTTTTTTCCTTTGCATTTATATTTCTCTAATGTGTTTTTCCTTTGATTTTGCACTATTCCAAGTTTATTTTCTGTCTTTCTTTCTTTTCTTCGCTGTCTTTCATCTTTCTGTCTTTTTTATTTTCTATTTCTTCTAGTTTTTCTTTCTTTTATCTCTAATACTTCTCTATTCGGTGCTTTTCCTTTTTATCCATTTTGGATTCACTCTATTATTTTCTTCCTCCCTTCCTTTCACCCTTCTTTCCATTTTTTCTTCCTTTAATATTTCCCCATTTTCTTCTCTAATTATCATACTTGTTTTTTTCTTCTTTTCTCTCTTAATTGATTTCCCTCCTCCCCGTCCTTTCTTTCTCTCTCCCCCCTCTCTCTCTTTCATTATATTCCTCCTAGTTTTTCTTTCTTTTATTTTTCATACTTCTTCCTTTGAATATTTTCTTGAGTCCCTGATTTCTTTCTTTTCTTTGATTTCTTTCACTCTTTCTTTTTTTTTCTTTCTAAATTGATTTCTCCTTTTTCCTTTCTTTTTTTCTTTCTCTCTTTCTTTCTGTTGATTTAATCTTTATAGCCCATTCCATATCTCTGTTTTATTCTTTCTCATTTGTTGACTCCCTTTCCTTTTCTTTTCCTTCCTTTTCTTCTCCTTCCTTTCATTTGTATTGTCCAGTTGAATCAGTCACATATCAGCCGGTTCTGTCCAGAGATATCCACAGACGGACAGATGGACAGCAAAAAGGGACGGAGACACGACCGACGTCCACCACAAAAGATCTTGTCGTAGCAATAACAAGATAATATTGGGGAAACATGAAATTAATAAAGTATCCGCGCATGTGCGAGGGCGAGCGCGCACGCGCCTGTCCATGCTTTCGTTCTCGGGCGAGAGTGTGCATTTAGCTGACTGAACGTGATAGTGTAAATGACATTGATGTAGAAATGAACCGAAAATGGCGACAGAAGGAGAGCAAGGAGCAAAATGCAGGGGGAAAAAAGGAGAGTCATTGTGTCTTATGTGCATGCGTGTCTGTGACGACTGAGACCATCCCTTCGGCTACTTTAAAATCTCTCGCCCTACAGTCTGTGAAGGCTTTTTAAATGACTGGTAGAAGAGGAGAAGAAATCTACACTTAGACAGACGCCTCTCATTAAACACTATTTACTCCTCAATAACACCAGCCACTTTACATCAAGCATTGCTCGTTAAGCTCCTTGCATCCTCTTTCCTCTTACTCTCTCTTTTTCTTTTCTGTAACATCTTTCTTTCCGCTCTCCCTTGTTTCTTTCTTTCTTTCTTTCTTTCTTTCTTTCTTTCTTTCTTTCTTTCTTTCTTTCCACTCCCTCCCTTGGTTGTTTGTTTGTTTGTTCGTTTGTTTCTGTCTTTCTTTCTACTCCCTCCCTTGTTTCTTTCTTTCGTTTTCATTAACATCTCAATGTTTGTTCTTTGGAGTTGATTTTTTCTTTTTTTCTTTCTTTTGTCAAACTCAAGTACAATGATTGCGGTTGACTTTACTTTCTTACTGTATCAACAACAAGAACAATCCTCACCAAAATGTGGAGTGTGAATCACACATTCCCCTCTCAAGATTTGAACTCACGACCAACTGATTGCCAGGAAGCTGTCTTACTAATAGAAGTAAAATTGTCTAGTTGTAGATATTGACGGAAATTTACCATTTAATAAATAGATACATTTATACAAGAAAAAGTTCTTTAAAAAAAAATTATTCATCATATAGATATACATTACAAAGTTACTGTAATCATCACTTAGTTAGAGTGGAGTTGGACCCTGCAGCAGGCAGTAATGTCGTTTTTATCAACATCTCCTTCTTCTTCTTCTTCTTCTTCTTCTTCTTCTTCTTCTTCTTCTTCTTCTTCTTCTTCTTCTTTTGTTGCGCAAGCAGTAACGAAAGCTTCTTTGTTGTGAGTGTGTTTCTCATTGAATGCTCTGAAATTTCGTCCCCTGTGTCAGACAAAGCATTCTAAAGGTAAGCGCATTTGCCACCGAACGATGGTTCGCGAGTTGCTTTTTGCAGATTATTCTTAGTGTTCTGGATTTGACTTCAAAATCCAAGTCTTGTGCCAGATAAATTCTGTTGGATATATGTGTGGAGTTAAAAACTTTAGCAGCCAGGCTTCTTTTTTTTTTTCTTTCTCCAAATTTAAAAAAGACAAGAAAAAAGCAGAGCAGATTCTACCTGCCCGAGGCTAATGGCTGAATAGTTTCATTTGAACGCTAAGCGTGTGTTCACTCCACTGGACAATACTAAAGGCAGTGTAATTGTTTACGCATGCAAGTACGTTTGTACGCCTTTGTGTGTACCAGTCTGTTATATAGATCCTTCTTTAAGAGGCGATAGTTAGTTTGGTTGAAATATGTTTTGAGTCAAGTGTGCATGCGCGACTATAGATTTAAAACTGTTCATATTGAAACAGAGTTGCCAAATTAATCATTTTCCGGCTCGATCTGGCTGATTTTTCCCCAAATCTAGCCGATATGATTATAAAAAAAATAAATAGTAAGATTGATAGAAATTGATGTACAATTTTTTTTAATAATCTATTCTGGAATGTTGGTGTATAGTCATTTTATTTCTTTTTTTTTTTAAATTCTGAATGAGTACAAATAACATTTTTAGGTATAAAGACGGTTTCAGCTATAAATAACAAACCATACACGACAACAATAAATTGAAGCATGTTTGATTTCATTCTCCGAATTGCAAATTTGATAAATTCTCTTTTCCTCGCCATATTCATTTCTTTTATTTATTCTGAATACATTTTTTGAAATTCATTCGCGTGAACAACCATAGCTATTTAAGATGGCGAACGCTTCTGTCGTTTTTTAAAATGATTATTTATGTGTTTGTGTGTTCCAGCGCTCTGGGCCAGGTCTACAGACTCGAAAATTGCCATCAGTACTCTGCCCTTTCTAAAATATAATTTTTGTTTTTGGAAAAAAAAAGAAGCTTTTTTTGACCTTTTTGATGCCTTATCTTGACGAGTTTAGTATTAACATGTAACATTCCCCAGAATCTCGATCTTTTTACTCTATTGTAGATGTTTTCCAGTAGAAAATGCAGTGATGTCATAAATAGAATTTATTCTAACCATATTTATTTTTCGATGGATTTTTTTTACAAGACTTGACATTTTGACGTTTCTTATATTTGTTTGTAATCTAATTTTTCCTTTTTTTCTCTCTTATCCTCTCTTTCATTCATTCACCCTTTACTTCATATCTTTTCAGAATTTGACCTTTTCACATTCTTTCTTTCTTTCTTCTTTCTCCCTCTCTTTGTTTCCTTCTTTCTTTTTTCATTTCTTTCATTCTTCCTTCCTTTCAATCTTTCTTCCTTTCTTTCTGATCCCTTTCACTTCATCCCAAATCTATCAAGCCCCCCCCCCTCGAATGACCCATGTCTAACAACACTCGCCTTCATCCGCTTCAACAGACCAACAACTGACATCTGATTTCGACACTAAAACGAACCATTTTTTGGTTTATTTTCTTTAAAGTAAAAACCCAAAACAAACGCTGATATAATTAATAATCAAAGAGATATTGAAGGAGATCAAATAAAATGGAAACTGTATTCTTTATTATTCACATTGTTGTCATTATGCCTTTTGTTTTCGTCACGTGTTTACAACAAAAATGATTTCTAACCCCAGGGGCAACAACGCTGGTCTTGCGCACCGAATTGCGCGGTAAAATTTTAAGAGCTCATGCGTGCGTCGCACCGTTGCGCCTTCTGTGCATTTTTCACCGTCCAAGTTCCCCCACCCAAGAGGCCAAAACAATGACGTTGCGCACTTGGCATATCCAGGACCCAAGTTTCCGATCTAAATGTTTGTTTTTTTTCTGTGTTTTATATTTTCGAATTTATGAGTCCAGTCTTGACATTATTTAGATATAAAAAAATTCTATTTTTTCTTCATGATTTTAAAAGTCCTGTGTCACCATTTGAGATGTTTTTATTTTTTTAAATTCAAATTTGAGAGTGACTTCCAGAATCAAAAAATTGAAAAATCACCTTTAAATTGTTAACTCTGGTACAGGGTAGAACAAAAAAACAAAAAAAAACAAAAAATCTTTGTTTGGTTGAGATACGCAAAAAAATATATTGCCAAAAAAAAAAAGTGATACACGAAAATCGGGATACCCAACACTTTTTTGGCGAACCTCAAACCAACAATTACAAAAGTCTGAGCCCATAGGTAGTTTATAAAGTGGTTCCCCACCACTGGGCCATAGTGCTACCGGGCCACGAGGAAACGTTATAATAATTTGGTGATTTAAAAAAAGAAAAAAAACTTATTGATTTCCTTCGATCTCAATAGTAAAATCGCTTGATTAACCCTTTTAGAAACGAAATTAAGTGTATTAGCTTCTTGCAAGTGACCTTTAGTCGACTTACCAGATATATTCCGGGCGGGATTACCCCCCCCCCCCAACTTCTCCTCCACCACCACCCTCACTTTGGCCGGTCCACAAAGATATTGTCAATATCAAAGGGTGAAACAAAAAAAAAAAAAAAACAAAAAAAAAAAAAGAAAGAAATGATTTGGGAATCCCTTATTTAATATAGGATATATAGATTGTGAAACTCTAGTACAAAGTCTGGAGTTGACTTAATTTTCCCACTATAACAAAAACAATCCTCACCATAATGAGGGATGTAATCCAATACGTAAAACCTCTCAACCCCTGGTCGTAATTTGAACTGACGACTTACTGATTGCCAGGAGACTTCCTTATTCACTGAGCTGAACTGACCATTCTTAGATATTAACGAAAACATATCATACAAATATACACGGTGTTTTTCCATTCTAATAGATAAATACATTTCAACAAAATAGTATATAATGATAAGAAATGGATAAATGATCCGACAGAATGTTTATAGATTTAAATGATTTCCCGTCATTACACGGTGAATGTATCTTTTGGTCTAGATAACGTAAATAGGATAAACAAAACAAAGTGTATATATCTATATTTTTTTGAACTTATATATACGCAAGAGTTCCAGTAATCATCTTCAGTCGGAATAGAGGAATAGAGTTGGACCTTGCAGCAGTCAGTCTTGTTTTTATTATTTTTTTTATTATTTCTAGAATTGTTATACCACAGTAGATAAGTTGACCCGAGCTAGGATCCTACATGAACTCTCTAACAGGAACAGAGGTCAAAGTTTAAGCACTTGTTTTTTGGGGGGTTTTTTCTCTTCTTGTTCAGCACAGAAAAAATCATTTTTTCCTGTGCAGTCTTTTTATAAGAGGATGGACATCAATTCGAACAATTATCGTAAACACTGAAGTGAAACATTAATTTATAAACAGGACTGGCTGTAGGGTCAAAATCCACTCCAACTTCTGTTCCGACCGATAATGAGTACTGCAACTTTTGTATTGTATATGTAATAAAGAATTATACATATATAGTAGAATGTGGATTCGCTACACAAACAAGTTTATATTTCTGCCCTCTCTGGGCCTCATCAAGCGAATCGATACATCAATAAGTTCGCCTGATGAGGCCCGAAGAGGGCAGAAACATGAGCTAGTTTGTGTAGCAAATCCACATTCTACTATATATTTCCAGCTCTACTCTAAAACAATCAAACTTCCATAGTATAAAGTTGAATGTATCGAGCACTCTATGATATAAATCCATTACATATCAGAAGTTGCTTTATATTATTAATACATTGTTATATTGTGCTATACCGCAAGCCTAATCTGTACCATATATATATATATATATATATATATATATATATATATATATATATATATATATATATATATATATATATATATATATATATATATATATATATATATACATATACATATACATATATATATATATATTAAAATGAAATAAGCCCTTGAGTATTTATATGGTAAATGTTTATTCATAATTAAGACTTCTTAGTTTAGCCCTTTCAGTCAGACAGTCTCAAAGCAATCATTATGGTGGTGAGTTCAAACCACAATAGGGGAATGGGAGTATCATTTTTATGGGTTTACATCCTTAATATTGGTGAGGGTTGTTCTGGTTGTTACGATTGAAAAATAAAGTCAACTCTAGTTTTGTACTTGGACAAAACATTTTTGTCAAAAAAAAAAAAAAAATACAGGAAGTTTTTTTCTTATGGAAGCACTTAACTCTAGATATATTCTATGCTTGCACAGTGATAACAATATATTGCCTTTCTACGCACAGATCTGTTGTTAATTTGCATTATTTTCGCAGCAAAGACATTGAAAGAAGAAAGAGGTAAACTAACAGATTAATACTAAGACCAATAACAATGTAGACAATGAATATCTCTCATACAGAATACTTTCCCATGAAATTGCTGGAAATGAAAAATTCTAATTATCTAGATTAAGATTACATTTCTCATATAAATAGATTGGTTTTTAAAGTTGGCAATGATACAATTTGTTTTATTCTTGAAATATATGATTTACCTCAGTATATTTTGTAGGCTACATAAAGGACGGCGTAGGATTTCCGCAAATGATTTGAGCAATTTTCTATAGACCTTACACATCATCGTCTTCATCATCATCATTTAGCGTCCGTTGTTGGACATAGATTCGTCAAATCTCTCGTTCGTAGTCGTCGAGGGGTACTTTCTGAACTTGTCCTGTTCGTTATGCAACCTGATTCTTGGCCAGACACAGTTTTGCATGTGATCTCTGGGGATCCGCGATATGAGTCGTGATGTCCATCGTCTGACATCCTTGCAACATGACCAGCCAATTGCCATCGAAGTTTTCCAATGATTTTTATGATATCCGATCTGTATACCTATTGTATAGCACTTCATTTCCAAGTTTTAAACTTTGCATTACATTTCAAGAGGAGATAGAGTAAATAAATGAATAAAATGACTGATACATTGATTGAATTCTTGGCATGGTATTTAAGAACACAAATTTCCGAATATCACCCAGAGGTTTTCGGTCCCACCCATATATCCAACTCCATCTGGCTGATAATATCTCAATAAGTAGCCTGGAGAATAAAATAACTGAGTTGCAAATTACAAAAAACAGGAACTACTTTGTCTGTTATCTCTGGAAAGCTTGTGATATGCCACCAAAATTATCTTAAGTGTTTTCCCGTCTCATCTTACATGAGGATAACGATAGCCCCAATAAAAATGCCCACTTAAGGACCCCAGACGATGTTGTCGTTCTGTTAGCCCCAGTATTCTTACCTACTCACTTAGTTTACGTCGACCAACCAATCAACCTTCCGACCTACCACATATCTACTTGTTCGTGCAATAATAATTCAATATCTATTAGACTCTACTTCAGCCGCCATTATTTTCACTTTTATCTATTGAGATCTTCCCAAGGAATTTTCTGTTTTGAGCTGTGTCCCGCCTTCTTTCTTTACCTTATCCGTTTTTTTTCCTTTTTCTTTTCTTTCTTTCGTCTCTTTTCTCAATCTGCCATTATTTTATTTGTTTCCTTTCTCTTTTTTCGTTACTTCATTCGTTTTCCTTAATCCTTTATTTCTTTCTTTCTTTTCGCAATTCATTTCCTTTTCTTGTTTATCTTCACTCCTTTCTTTCTACCACTCTTTCTTTCTTCATCCCTTCTTTCTTTCTTTCTTTCTTTTTTCTTTCTTTCCCATTCCTCCTTTCCTTTTATTTTGTTCTTTTTCCATCACTTTTTTTTGCTTACTTCATTCATTTTTATTCATTTCTTCCTCTCTTTATTTCATTCGTTTTCTCTAACTCTCTTTTCCGATAATCCTTTTCTATCTCTTTCTTTTCTTTTTTAAATTCTATCCGTTCTCTCTCTCTCTCTCTCTCTCTCTCTCTCTCTCTCTCTCTCTCTTGCTATCTTTTCAGTATATTATTCGTATTGATTGTCTCTCTCTTTCATTATTTTCTTCATTTTTTCTTTCATGTTATTTCTTCAATCACTTTCTCGGTACGTTTCTCTTAGATATTTTCTTCTTTTTTTTGATTTCATTCCCTTTTCTTGTCTCATTCACTTTTCAATTCTTTTATTTTTCTTTCTTGCGTTAATCCTTCTATTCTTTCTATAATTGTCTTTCCTCTCATTCATTCTTCAATCTTCTATTTTTCCATTCATTATTATTTTTATTTGATTTCTCTTTATTTAATTCATTCATTTAGTCTTTCTTTAAGTTTTTTCCTTTAATTTATGACTCTATCCTTTTTTTATTTTTTTCATTCATTTTCAAAATTATTTTTCTTTCAAACATTCATTTTTCTAAGCATTTTGTAGCATTTTTCATTCATTCTCAATTTATTTTCTTCATTCAATTCATTTTCTTTATTCCATTCATCCTTTCTATGCTTTTTCATTTTTTTCTTTATTTCGTTCTTTTTTTTTCTTATGTTACTGAATTTTATTTCATTGCTTTCTTTCAAACTACTCTTTCTTTGTTGATAGTGTTTTTTCCTTTATTTCTTCTAACTGGTATCTGCTTTCCTTTCTTCGTTTAATTGAAACTGTCAACCATAACTGTCACCATAGGTTTCTTCAGTGTTTAAACTGGTCTGGCTGGCTATGTATCACGCGTACAGGTCGCTCCAATGGAGCTAGGAGCCTGACAAATTCAACATTTATTCTGTATTATGCCTAGAAAAATTTTTTTTGTTTGTTTTTTGAATTCTCCCTCTGAGTAGTTTCTTTCTTTTCCTTTAATCAGACTCTGTTAATGATCATTGGCAAGAAAAGAAAAAAATGATCACCCCCAACACGGCATTTGCCAAAAGATGATGGTCATGTAACAATTTCTATTGAGTGACAAACCAGACTAGACTAGACCAGACCAGACCAGACCAGTCTTCATTTAATCTATGTTCAATTAATTCATTCGCTTTCCTTATTATTCTCATATCACGATTTCTTACTTTTCGCTATCTCGAATTACATATTTCTTTCTTTCTTCCTTTCTTTTTCTATCCCTCTTTCCATTATTTACTCTTTCCCTTTCTTTCTTTCTATCTTTCTGTCTTCATTTCTTTCTTTTTGTTTTTCTTTCTCTACACATTTCTCTCTTTCTTTCATTTTCATTTTCCCTCTCTCTCTTTCTTTTTTTCTTTCTTTCTCTTTTTTTCCTTCCATCCTCTTCTTTCTTCCCTTCCTTCTTCCCTCTTTTTATTTCATTCTTTCCTTCTTTTTTACTTCTTTCACTCTTTTGTGCCTTTTTCCTTTCTTCTCTTTCTGTCTTTCTTTCCTTTGTTCGTTTGTTTCTTTCCGTATTTCATTGTTTATAATTTTTCCTTTTTTTTCTCATTTTCTTACTTTTCCTTTTCCTTCTCTTCTTCTCATCACCATTTTACTTGCTCCCCATAAACCGCCCCATTTGCAAACCCTCCCCACATGAACCCTCCCACGTGCAGCATGAACGATAAAGCAAAAAGACCAAGACATTCGAACCCAATCAAGAAAAACATAAGAAAAACAGTTCTGGTTAGTCACTCAATAGAAACCTAGGTCTTTTGGCAATATGCCGTATTAGGATGATAAAAATTATTGCAAATAGGGGTGATCAATGAATATGTCACTTCTTCCACATTTTGTTCGGCAGAGATCACCAAAAAAAAGTCTAAATTTTGAAAAAATGAGCTCGAATGCTGCTGAATGCCAACTAGAGATCAATTTAGCATGAATTTACGTTATAATCAGACCCCCTCCTCCAACTACATTAAAAACAAAAAAAAACGTTTTTGTAGATACGATAAGGAGAAAATGTTTAAATTTTCAGGCCTGTAGCTCCCTTGTTACGGATTGTACGTGTGATACATGAGTACATCGATACTAACCATCTAGCCAACTGGTCCCACTTGATTACTGAAGAAACCTATGTTGACAGTTCGGGCGACAGTTTTAGTGACAGTTTTGGTTGACGGTTTCTAATTATAGAGGCGCCATCTTCATCTTCCGCATTCTTTCTCCCCCACTTCGTCAGGGGCCCCACCCTGGATCTCATCCACGATCTCTGTCCCACCCACTGCCCCTGATGCTTATCGACAACATGTTTATATTCAATACTTGGCACTGACAATATACCCCTAAAATACCCTTTTGTATCTCGTACCCTGCCCTCCACCCTTTTTTATCAGTTCCTCGTGTCATGTTAGTATCTTCACTTGACCCCTGTTGTACTGCCTGATCTTCTTCTGTTTTGTTTTTTTTTGGACATTGGGGATAGAGTCTAACACAGATTCTGGGTTTGAACGTAAATAAAATCCTTGACGTTAATGAAGGAGTGAGCTGACCCGAACTGATAAGTACACGCACGCGCACACCCGTATATTACACGCTTACATGCACGCACTGTACCATTCATACAGAAATAATTCAATCATGCGTATAATATAATGCATGGCATATCTTATAATTATCCACATTGATTAAACATAATGCAAATCCATGTAAATGTTACGCCGAATAGGCAGAATTTCGAACTTTTCTTTGACAAAAAATAGACAAATACTTTGTTCTGATTTCATCAAAAGACAATTTGATCAAAATAAGAATGTAAAACAACTTCTCTTTTTTGCAATCAGAAGTTCATGTAATCATTTTCATGTTATTTTTACGAAAAATAAGTAAATTTCGCCAAATTGCAGTAACTTATACACATACACACATTCACAAACACATGCACATACACACACGTATGTATGCAGGAATGGATATATGATCAGAGAGATTCATTACAGATCGCGTTATATCAAATAGAAACTCTTTTTAAAAATGTTTCCCGTCATTACACGGTTAGTGTATCACTTGGCCTGGACAATGTAGATAGAATGAACAATTAAGGAAAATGGTGCTGCTGCAAGAATCGAACCTGCAACCGATAGGGTAGCCGCTTACGTTGACTGAGCCAAGTAATACATCAATTGTGTGATAACAGGAGATCATTTCAAAAAAAGAGTTTCTATATAATGTAACGCAATTTATAATCATATACACCGATTAAATACATAAATGTTTTAATCGATACATTGTCTTAACTGTAAGTAATGAGCACTGTTGGAATAAAGATTTTTCTGAGTAATATACGATATATAGTATATATACGATCTCCTGCAAATGGTGATAGGCCCAGGCCAGATAGGACATGTAGATTCTACATGAACTGTCCATTAAGAACTAGTGTTAAATACACCTGATTCTTAACAAAGGAGAATGAAAGAACCAGATTATAGCATAAACAAGAACCATAAGTTCAACGGTGCATCCACTAGTTTTACGTCCATATCCGTGATTTTCGATTTCAAAGGGATTCTGAACGTAGCAGCAGCAGCAGCAGCAGCAGCAGAAGCAGCAGCAGCAGAAGCAGCAGCAGCAGCAGCAGCAGTAGTAGTAGTAGTAGTAGTAGTAGTAGTAGTAGTAGTGGTATTAGCAGCAGAAGGACGGAGGAAAAGGATAGTGAGGATGGTTCACCCCAAAATCTGGTAATAAAAAAATTAGCAAGTTGATATACGTATATATAAAGCGTACAATTTGTATCAATGATTTGTTCAGACGTGTTAGAGTATGGTATTTTTAATAAGTGGGCTTTAAATGAGTATATATAATGTTTTCCGTTATAAAGTTAGTCGGAAATTGAAAAGTTTTGCCGATTTTAGCCATTTTAAAGTCAATCTTAGCTATTAATAACAAACGCTACTTAACAACACAAAGAAAACCCAAACAAACACTCGATACATCATTTATTGATCAGAAAAGATACTTTTTTAATGAGGTCACACATTCTCCTCCCTTCTCTTTCTGTTGTTTATATAAGCGGAACCGACCGATCGAGCGACCAAAAAGCATATTATAGAGATGCACGAACGCACCAAATACGGTAATGGCAAACACTTATTTTAAAATATTTCTCAGACAATAGAGTACCATGCTGTCGAATAAAATAGTATTTGTCTTTACCAGGGGTGGGGGGAGTAGCCCATTTAAAAATCGTAGACCCATGCCAAATGCAGACCTACTAAGTCTCCAGCATTTTGCGTAGTTCTCCTGCAATATTCTTTATCTCCACATTTTTTGTTGTAACCTGTTTTCTCCCGCATTTTCACTTGAGAAAAATGTAATAAAAAATATCGTATATCGTACTTGGCGTTTATGTTTTTTCGGAAAGTATCGGATAACTGAGTTTTTCACTCTCGATTTATATGTTGTGTTGAAAAGAATTATCTTATCAGAAGAGGGTGAGGAGGTTCTAATATCTTTTTTTATTTTCACTCCAATATACTGACCTAAGGAAAAAAATTGCAATGGTTCGTGATGTGTCCTGTATGATAAGTGTCAAAATTTAGTGCTGTAAATGTCATTTCCGAGTGTTAACTACGGGCTCAAAATCAAAACACGCCTCAAAACGTCCAGCTGATTTAGTCTCGTACGCACGAATGCTATCCCATTCAACTTTTGGCAGGTCTGGAAATGCCCCCCCCCCTATTCTGACCAAGCTGACCATTGCATCACAAAGTAATAGTGTCTATGTATACGGAGATGTACGTAGTAATGTCCATTCATAGGTACATATCCTTTTGGTTGTGTTGAAAGAAAAGAAAAGATGGAGTAAAGACCAAACGGTAGATAGCTATTTCCCCTCCACATAAAGGGTTAAAAATAGAATGATTATATCCCAACCTTGCTTAAAAGAATTACCATAGCTTGTCATTGAAAAAAAGGATATCTTATATAGAACCATTGATCTCATGATTATCTAAAAGTATCTAAAAAAAAAAATCTCTAATCTAAAATTATCTAAAAAATACATCTTCAATGTAAAATCATCTAAAAAAAAACTCTTACTAAAAATTATCTAAAAAGAATAAATCTCTAACATAAAATTATCTAAAAAATTAAATATCTAATCTAAACTTATCTAAAAAAAATAAATCTCTAATCTAAAATCATCTGAAATATGAATCTCTAATATAAAATCATCTGAAAAAAAGTAAATCTCTTATCTGAAATTATCTAAAAAAATACCAGCATAAGATTTGGGCATTGTTGATACACCCAAAAGCACTTTTTTAATAAAATAAGAATTCTTTTTAGTAGACGCCCAGCGGTCTGTTCGTACAAATTTTGAAGATTGTAGCCCCCAAAATGTGGCCAGCAGCACTCGGTGACGGAGACGAAGACGTGCGCACGAGCGCACACACACACATACACTCACTCACACACACACACACACACACACACACACACTCACATACATATGCATACACGCATACAGATATTCCTGCCCATGATAAGTTTCCAAAGCACCATTTTTAAAAAGTTATTTTTTATAGCTACAAAACTCAGGTTTGTATTTATCTTGAAGCTTGAACGCTCTGCATTACGATTCATAGAGTGTTCAGGCTTCAAAACAGAAAACAAAATGATCATCATAGCTGAAAAACAACGAAAACACACGGATACGTTGGCATACAGATAGACACAGACGTCGAAAGAGAGGAGAATCCGTTGCCCACTTCGCTGGTTGGTCAGGCCATTTGTGGGGCAGCGGTGATTCAATAAAAACAAAACAAAAACAAAAACAAAACAAAAAACTACCATGGTACCCCGTCACCCCTCATAAATTTCTCTTATATACCAACTATCTCATCGCTTCTGAAAGTGTCGTTACCCCATGGCGATCCATTCATGATGATTCCAGTTATCTCGGACGTTATTATATTATCTTCTCGCACTCAGAATATTTTATTGGTTTTTATTGGTCGGTGCTGGTGGGTCGATGCACCCCGTCGAACTGTGCTTAGTTCACGCAAATACTCATCGTCGAAACGAAACTCTAATCACCATTTCGATTTTTTCAACACTCCCCGATAGCGTCTCTAAAAGAAAACGTCAACCAGAACTGTCATCAAAACTGCCAACGTAGGTCTCTTTGGTTTTCAAGTTAACCCGGCTGGCTAGCTGACTGGCTATAAATGTAAGCATGCGTCATGCGTACAGGCCGCACCAATGGAGATAGGGGGCTGAAAATTTGAAAATTTACATCTTAGGCAAAAAAAAAAAAAAAAATCCCCGAATAGATTTCAATTTGAAATGTAATTTTAAACCAAATCGATCCCTCATTTTGTGCTCGGCGGCGTTTAAGCTCGTTTCTTGAAAACTCAATTTTTTTTAGTGATCATGGCCCAAAAAAGGGTGAGGAAAGTAAATTTCATTTGTCACTTCTTTTTTCTATTTTTTTAGTTGATCACCCCCAACACACACTGCTGCAAAAAAAACAGTGGTCATGTGACGGTTTCTATTGAGCGATTAACCAGAACTGTTTAGTTAGCAACCGATTCCGATTGTTTTCATATTGATTCTCCCAATGTCAGTTATCGTCTACTTAAAAGCTTGGAAATACCGTAGCAAACGAGAATTATTTGCAAATGAACTGATATCACTTGAAAATGAATGAAGCGACAGAGATGACCTCTCTGGGACTGTAAATACCGCTCGAATTGTTTGCCTGATATAAATCCGAAACTACTCTTTGATAGTCAATATGGCAGGCCAGGACATTCGCTGCAAATAACGATATGAGATCCGTACCTCGCATAAATGAATCACCATAGCCCATGCATGTATAAGAAACATTTATTTTTAAAAATCATCTAAAATTATCTTGAAAACAAGCATAGATCTTTCATCTAAAATTATCTGAAAAAAATAATAGATCTTTTATCTAAAATTATTTTGAAAATACCAGCACGAGATTCGGGCATTGTTGGTTCCAAAATGACAATAGAAACAAAAAAAATTTTCTTTGAAAAATACAAAAAAACAAAACGTTTCTAGTCGATGATTGCTACCCCCGGAATGTGACCAATAGCACACACACATACGCACCCTCTCTCTCTCACACACACACACACACAGAGACAGACAGACAGACTCAGACACTCAAAGAGAGAAGAATCAATTGTGGTTGGTCGGGCTTGGGGGGGGGGGGGCTACGGTGATCTTTACGGATATAGTAATATCCCAATATTTTTGCTGATTCGCTGTATCGCTGTTTTTCAAATATTCATCGTAATAAATTTGATAAAGTTAAATAATGATAAAATACTTCATCGTTGACAGTATCCGAAATAACAATATAATGCACACTTTGGTCAATGTGCAATGTGTGTGAAAACATACAGAAAATTCATTATGTAGTTATATACATCGGCACTTCAAAGTTGCTACTAGATGCGATACACAGCACTAATCCATTCCATCTTGTTAAGGCACAACAACGACATCATATATTTTAAAATGATATCTAGCACAGTATTTTCGGAAGTATCGGACAACGCGCAGTATGCCAACTCATAAAAAAACTATGCTATGTTATAATTGCTTTATGTATGGACTTTTAGTTTAGTGCCGCGTTCTTTAAGAACATATCTATTACGCTAACCGAGGCAACACTGTATCTAATAACACTATTCTGTCAGTAACGCGTGACTGAATTTGCCAATACCCTACTTGCAAATTTTCAACGCGGAAATTCAGATTAAGTGGCAAAAAATGCATTTACGTTATACCTACAAAGCAATGATTAGAAGAACGCTAAGATATAAAAAAAAGTATCAACATGCATAAGAGAGAAAACTAGAGTGAAGGATATTATACAAATTATCAATTATTGTAAAAACAGTTAGACAAAAAACGGATATGGGCTGGACACTTGGCAAGAAGAGATGATAACAGATGGAGCAAAAGACTAATCGATTAGAGCCCAGGGAATAGTAAACACCACAAGAAAAAGTCCAGGGGGATGGATAGAGGTGTTTGCCGGTAAGACGTGGCGGAGGTCAGCCGAATCCCAGTCGCCATGGAAGGCATTGAGACATGATGATGATGATGATGATGATGATGTTCCTTATTCGCTCGGTAGCACTTGTCTTTATTTCTGACCACTGACAATTATCTTTTTTTTCACAATCAGTTAAGTGGAATTATTAGAAATGTAATTCTATGGTAAAACCATTGGCTATGCATTTATATTTCCAGTGTGTATATCATATTTTCATCTATCTTATGTAAAAATATTCTTGGTCAGTATTTTATACATTTTTACAATTATATTAACATATTATGCAGTAAGAATATCTCTGGCTGGTCCTGTTTTCTTTAATATTAATATGTACACACGACGTCCTCAACTACTTTTGTTTAAGAAAGAGAAGTTCTCGATTGGATTCGAGCCTACAATATCTCGATTACAAAAAGAACATACTAATCAAGTGTGCAACAGAAATACCTGAACGAGAAAATAATCATTTTTTAATATGAATCATCTGTGTCAGACTTGCGAAATCTCAAAATTTATGTATCTCTCGCTATAATTTTATAAGTTGGAGAATGTTTGCTTTTTTTTGTAAAAATAACATTGGCAAGACCAAATTAAGTTTATACGAAAAGTTTGGTGTGATTCACTTTTACAGTTTAGGCATGCATCGCGTTATGTCAAATTTGGAGTGAAAAATCCTTCGAAGATTGTACCTGGCTGTTTTCAGATCATTTTTTGTGAGTCGGAGAAATCAAAGAAGTTACTTACAGTAAAGTCCATCACAAGATCTCATAAATTCTATTTAAATTGATGAAGTACAAAAGTCATAACAAAATTAAAGTTGTTGACTCGTATAAAAACTCAGTTATACCAAGGACAGAGCGCTAAATGCGCCTGTCCGATTCGCAGAAAAGTTTTACACTGAGAGTAACACTTGCATTAATTTCTGACCATTCTTTTTGAATTTCTGATTTTTCATGCACAGCATCCCGTATATGCAACAAAAAATTCTCAAAAAGATTTCAAGAATAGGAATAGAGCACTCTGGAGGTTGAGGAATTTCTGAGTAAATAGATATATCGCTTAAATTCAACCTTACTGATCGTCTAGTTCCGAAGTCCAGAGGTAGAATATCGGCCTCCGGGTCTGAAGTGAAGGTTTCCATTCTGCCTCGCGGTACTGGATGGGATAATGGAAAGTGTATAGCCACACTGAAGAGATGTAATGCATCAAAACAGCTGACTGTGGATGACACAATAATATATATATATATATATATATAGACAATATGGAAATTTGAAATAATTACAATCTTTTTTCCCTTATTTCGTCTGTGTGTTTGGATATCGGAGCCTTCCTGGTCACCTTTTTAGGGCTACAACCTATATATGGTGGATTTAATATACATTATGGAAACTCAAAATAAGTACAATCCGTTTTTTCCTGATTTCAAGTTTTTATATTAGCTGTAAAATTCAACATTATATCGGATAAACCTCATCCATTGTCTCACCACCTATCTCTCTTTATATATATGCTTTCAGCCCAAATTCTCATCTCAGTCTATACGTCTCTTTCAATGCAACAGATCTGTGTTAAGGAATGGACATATTTGGTCCGACTGAATTATTTATGAATTGGGTTCTAAAACATAAAAACTTATTTGGAATGATCTCCCGTCATTTCTATTGATATTAGGACCATCCTCATCTTGGTTGTTTTTCATACGATGTTTCGGCCGTTGCACTCTACGGCCTTCGTCAGGTATCAATAGAAATAATAATAATACCTCATCTCAAAAATTCAGAGATATACTGATCTCCCGTCGTTATACGGTTTATATATGTCACTCAATTAGACAACATAAATAGAATATTCTATTTAAAAAAATGGAGCTGCTGCAGGAATCGAACCTGCCACTGATAGGATAGCTGCTTCAGTGTATATATAGGTTGCAGCCCCCAAGATATGACCAAGAGAGCCTGGACACACAAACACACAGACGAGCAAAAAAGAGAAAAATCTGCAGCTCACTTGGCTGGTTGGTCGGCCGATACTGGGAGCTACGATGATTCGATAAATAACATATTCATGTGCAGTAAGCCAAAACCCTCATTTCCCGCTATTTCATTTCTCTCTCGCAATATTTCCTCTTTGTTCCGACCTTTTTCTGTATCCAAATACGATCTTTGCTGTTTCTCTCCTTTTTCTCCTCTAACAACCTATTCCTCAAAAGTGTTGCTATTGTGACAGATGAATATGGACGACTAGCATCTTGTCTCCATTGTGTCTATGAGAGGCACACGCCAAAGCGAGACCGGATGAGACTGGCTACGCCCCCTAGCAGTGCGAACAGGCACAAACCGTACCTGTTTCCTGTCAAAATTATGAGACGTCACGCGAGCTCGGTAGATGTCTAACACGAGATGGGTGGGGGACTGAGGCAGAGTCTCTGGTGTATTTAAGAGTCTTTGGCGCCAGACAATACACACCTTGGCGTGACCCTGGACTCTCTCGGACAGTTGACCTGCCACCTTCTGTATCCAAACGTCTCTTCATCACCATGGAGTTTCCCATGCAAACCTCACACGGCCGCTCTGTCGACTGCGTCTTTGCACGGGATCTAGAGAGAGGAAGTTTCTGTGTGAATTTGAAAGGATGTGAATTACATACACATATGTATAGTGGCTGCGCATGATAAGTGCCCAACGAACCATGTCATAAAAAGTTGATATCATAATGCAGAATATTCGAGCTTCAAGATGAGGAAAAAATGAGCATCATAGGTCTAAAAATAAAGAGAATATCGACTTTTTAAAAAATGGTTCGTTGGGCTTTTATCATGCGTATCCAATTCAGATATGTTTTCTCCTCTGTTTCTGTCTTTTCCTAATTTTTCCTTCTTCCTGATGATACGTTGGTAAATCAATAAGTCTGTAGCCTAACAATGGGAAAACACTTATTTTACACAACAAATACGAATAATGATTTTTTATATGATTACCTTACTAATCAATACAATAAATTCCATAGTGTATACTAAACACATTGATCGAACATTATACAGTGAAAATTTCAGATCAAAATTCAGTTATAACTTATGTTTATAAGCCAGGCTGTGGATATGTTGATGCACCCTAATGTATTTATGTGCCTATGTACGGCCAAATCGCGTTGGGTTCACCAGTTCTCGTAAGATCACCGAAGATAGGCAACTGCGAGCCTGATCATTAACCAGATGGGTAACCGTCAGGGAATACCAGGTGCTGCATGCTGCGACAATATTACAATGCTCCGTTGCCAATCAACAGAAGATCTTGTCAAGCCAGGGTCAGACTGTGTACACTGTCCCTTTCTCAAGCACACACTACTTCATGGAGGACACATGATAGTGTACTTTCCTGGAAACCGTCATACTCGTATTGAGTGGCAGCAATTCGATTCGTGTATTTATGTATATATCCCCTGCATATCTATCTATCTATCTATCTATCTATCTATCTATATATATATATATATATATATATATATATATATATATATATATATATATATGAACTTAGAACCCTAAAAACACATACTCACACAGCACCCACCACTAAGATGGGAAAAAATCCCGAAACATGCCTGGACCATTAACATCAAAGGATTAATAAACCTTACCTCTGAACACTTTACTCCCGAGTCTGTCTCACTCTTTACAGCTCACATTATAAATATATATATATATATATATATATCGTATTGATTAGAAAAAAATTCAAACTCACTTGATGAAACATAATTATTATACACATACTTATACTACATATCAAAATTCAAATATATGTAATCCATTTGGAAAATATGATTTTTAAGGGTAGAAAATTGTTATTTATTTTGCGTCATTGGTTGAAGTCGGCAAGAATATTTCCATAATCGAAGGGGTCCTTGAGCTTTCAGAGTTTCGAAATCACTGGTCTATCATGTCCTCTGGAATCGGTATTTGTTCTGAGCTTCACTTCTTCTGTCCCTGTCCTCCCTCACCTAGCTTTTCCAGCGTTGTGTTGAACAGGAGAAACACACGGAGACAAAAATGACGGTTCCAAAAAACCTGACCATCATTGCATCCCGGTAGGCTGCATGTACACCCACGGAGTTGAGTGATTAGTTACCGCTATTCATAAACACTATCAGGTTGTTTTTCTCGCATTTTCTGAAGAACACCACTTTGTATCCAGCTAAGGAAGTAGACCACTACATCTACCTAAGACAACGAATCTCCAGGAGACCCTAAAAAGAAGGAGAAATCGAGCGAGGAATCACAATACGATGGCAGGCCTTTGGCAGAGCAAGCTCAACCTTAAAAAATAAGAAAATCCCATTAATCCTAAAAAGAAGGATGTATAACCAATGCATCCTCTCACTAGTCACTTATGGAATTGAAACATGGAACCTAATCAAGAGACAGACCCGCAAATTGAAGGATGTAACGTGCACATGAAAGAATTATGCTGGGCCTCACATGGAGAGACCACAAGACAGCATAGTACATCCGAGAAAAGACAAGAGTCAGGGACATCATAGAATCTATTAAAAATCTCAAATAGCAGTGGGCTGACCATGTTGCAAGAATGGCGGACAACCGATGGATATCGCGACTCACGACATGGATCCCCCGAGATCACATGCGCAATCGAGGCCAGCAGAATATTAGATGGAGAGACGAGCTAGACAAGTTCAGGAAATACTGGCTCTGCGACGCCCATGATAGAGAAGTGTGGCAAATCTTGGGGAAGGTCTATGTCCAACGACGGACGTTGAAAGACTGATGATGATCACAGTAGCGTTGTAATAGCCCTGTGACCGACAATTTTGTAGCTCCATGTCGTCCTTCTCTGGCTGTGTTGTGATTACTCCAACCATGCTCACGGCATTGTTCAAGCTTATCTGACTAAAAGCAGAGAGCTCTCTAACGCGGACTGTTTTCTTCTCAAAATCTACTACAAAGTACTTCACTACTGATGACACACCTCCATAGTGTGACTGATCAGGGGTCAGGTCGAATATGAAACCATAGTATTGTACTTTACAAATGGTTCTCAGCAGTGGCAGGCCAATGGTTGGTGTCACTTGGGGCGGTTACTTATGGTGTCAGCCTCTGTCCTCCCGGAACTTGCTCTTTTCCCAGGATATCAAGAATTTTTGTGATCTTCCGTACTAACACTATTCACTATTCATCAGGATTCTCCCATATAATTGAATACGATGGCATGAGAATAAAAATCTATGGAGAACTTCTGGAGATATCATGTGGATATTCATGAGCTTGGGAGTAGGTAGATTCGTATGTCGCACTTTGGCAAAAATCAATTTTGTCTACAACACTTTCATCTGATATTGTGAATGTATCATTCATCTTTCGAATAATCCGAGTTTTGTCTGTTATTTATTTTTTGTCAATCGGAAAAAATGACGATTCGAACAGTTCAATTCATGTATTTACTCATGCTTTTTTCGCAAAAATAAAAAGTAAGTGTGATTTTTTGACGCTTCCTTCAACAAGAAGATTAATTAATCATTTAGATACATTTTTGTCTTTTTCGTGAACTATCAAAAACTATTGTTTACTCGTTAATTTTGCGATATTGTTCAGAGATGTTTACGAACAGGATGTCTTCTGTCTGATAAGTTCTGAAAAGTGTTATTGAACTCTTTTGTTTTGTGTTAAACTTTGCGAAAAAACGTTCGAACTGGACATCACGACTCACAACGTATTCAAGAAAAAATCACAAAAAAATTGATTGATATTTACCCTTGTGAATGTACAAATTGGGGGAATGCGAAAAAAGAAGAGTGAGCTGCGCCAATATTAGACGTGGGGGATATACAACTTTTCACGATAATGTATCCACTGTTTGAACGTCACGGATGTATATACGCTTATAATGACAGATTCATAGGTTGGTAATCGAATGTGTATTGTATGAGAGTGAGAGAGGGGTTAGAGAGACATTGAATATAATGGGAGACGGATAGAGAGAGAGTGTGAGAAAGTGACAGAAAGAGTGAGAGAACGACAGAATGCTAGGGTGAGAGAGTGACAAAGAGAAATAGAGAGAGAGAGAGAGAGAGAGAGAGAGTGAGAAAGAGTGACAAAGCGACAGAGACATTGGGAACGACAGATTGTTTGAATGAGAGCGACAGAAATAAAGAGTCAGAGAGAGAGAGAGAGAGACAGACAGAATGAGTCAGAGTGTGGAGGAGGGAGAGCGCACGTGTCGAGGTGCATGATGGCGTAACGGTTATCAACTAAGAAAACGTAATCGGTGAGTCTGAGATCAAATTATACTTGAGTCTATATCCCTTTTGCTCAATGAGACTTGGAAAAGTATGAACCCAACATCCCTGTGTGCTTCCAAATCAACTTGTCATTGGCCATGAACTCGTCATTTGTATTTTACGATAGTTAACGAAGAATTGGGTGGTTGCAATGAGCAATTCACTTTCACACATTACCTTACTTACCGATAAGTGGTATCACAATGGCTAATATACCCATTTGTAGTTTTGGCTGATGTTAGACTGAGTGTGAATGATACAAAGTAAATGCATGTATTAAGAAAGACGGCAGTTCATAGAGAAATCAATATTTTTTTTAAATAGAAAGAATATGTACAGCTAGTTTACTGAGAATCCTCTATAATTCACCAAATGTCCGTTTGTAGGTTACAGCGTCACTCAGGAACCACAGAATATATTTCCATGGAATCCCCTTCGAGTACTAATGGGATGCCGGGGGATCTTTACCGAGTTTGCTTTTGGATTTTGAATTGAGAAATAAACAATCTTAGAACAAACGATGCAACAGAAAGTATTCAACTATCAAATAATGAAACTATGAACAAATCTGGTTAGTCACCCAGTAGAAACCATCCCGTGACCAAAGTCATTGAAAACCGATCTGTTCTAGACATAATAAGGTGTAAATGCTCAAATCGTCTCCCCTCTAGCTCCATCAGTGAAGCCTGTACGCGTGATACGTACATAGCGAGCCAGCTAGCCAAACCGGCTTAAAAAGTGAAGAAATCTATGCGGACAGTTTTTGTGACAGTTTAGGTTGACAGTTTCTTATAGTATTGCGAGGTCCGAGTTTATCTTGATGATAATGGTCTGATTTCTATCTCTTTACTTGATACTAAAAGTCTGATTCAGATTATCGACATGTGACCTCTACGTGGTCGAAACATTGAAGTGTCGCAAGAGTTATCAAATTAAGGTATCCTTTAAATGCACTAGTCTATAGAATACAAAAAAAAAAAAAAAATCCGGATGATTTGAAAATGAATAATGATAATGATTTGATCTCCATATGAACGGAGCATGGAAGCCAGTGGTCAAATCAAATTACACCCCTAAAACAGTTTTGGTCTTTTACTTGGGTTTTCAGATAGCATAAACGAAAATGAAAATGTATTTTGAAATCTTTTGTTCACTCTTGGAAACGGCAGAGTTAGAGATGGATCTTCGCTCATTCCGACCAAAAAGTATTGAAAACAGTAGAACTACGAAACATCTTCAGACAACATATTACACGACACTGGCTCCCTCAGAGTCAATCTTCACTCTGGACGCAACTATTTTAGCCACAAAGCCGAATTTTCAATAAGAAATGTTTTCCTTACCCATCGATGGGAATGTGAGTGATAAATTTCAGACTCATCCATGGACGGTCAGGGCCGAGAAGAGTAGAGAAGAAAGAAAAAGAAAAAAAGGTTAGAAAGAAAGAAAAAGTAATAAATTCAAATTAAAAGTTTTCCATTTTCTCTTTCTCCTTTTCTTTCTTTCTTGATTTTTTTCTTCCATTCATTCTTTCTTTCTTCCTTTCGTTAATTGATGACGTATGAATAGAATCTGCATTTCTCTTTACCCTCCACTCTCTCTATCCATCAAGTCTAGTCTTGTCATAGTTGTTAGGAAAGTGAAGTCAACTCAGTAGGAATTTGAAAATAAAATCCTGGTATTAAATGGAGGCTAACACATTATGTGACGCTGAAATAAAACTGTTTACCATTTCAATCAATATCCAGACCCAAACATAGAAAGATCAGAATTTGCATGCTTTCTTTACTTTCGAATCACATGTTGATAGAAAAATCGGTATGCACAACTTGAGACAGATAGACTGACAGATAGATAGATGGATAGAAAAATACTGAGATAGATAGATAGATAGATAGATAGATAGATAGAAGCTGACTGGGATTGATGGGTAGATGAGAACAGACTGGGACACACACGCACACATGTATATATATATATATATATATATATAGAGAGAGAGAGAGAGAGAGACAGAGAGAGAGACAGAGAGAGAGAGAGGGGGGAGAGGCAGGAGTAGACTGGAATAGATAGATAGATAGATAGATAGATAGATAGATAGATAGATAGTTAGGGTCTGACTAGGATGGATAGAGAGGAGCAGACTGGGATTGATAGACAGATAGATGAGAATAGACTGAGATAGATAGATAGATAGATAGATAGGAACAGACCGAGATAGATAGATAGATAGATAGATAGATAGGAACAGACCGAGATAGATAGATAGATAGATAGGAACAGACCGAGATAGATAGATAGATAGATAGATAGATAGGAACAGACCGAGATAGATAGATAGACTGATAGATAGATAGATGAAAAATAGACTGGGATAGATAGGAACATACTGGGATAGATAGATAGGAACAAACTAGGATAGATAGATAGATAGATAGATAGGAACAGACTGGGATGGATAGATATACGAACAGGGATACATAGATTGATAGGTAGATGAGAATAGACTTGTATAAATGGATAGATAATGTGCAAATGAACACGCTACATTTTATTTCAAGCTTAAACACTCTGCATTATGATTCATTGAGTGTTGAAGCTTCAAAACTCAATGATATACTGATCATTTTAGCTCTGAAAATAAGGAAAATATCAACTTTTTTAAAAATGGTGCAGTGGGCACTTATCATGCGCATGTGCGCAGGTGTGTGTGTGTGTGTGTGTGTGTTTGTGCGTAAATGCGTGTGCGTTTGTATGTATGTGTAGAATCTTATATCTGTATTTGTTTGCATATATGCGTGTGTGCTTTTTATTGCTTGTTTTCTTCATCTCATTCTTATCCTCTCTTCACCCTATCTTCTTCAATTCCTTCTCTGTCACATCCCTCCCTCTTTTTTCCTTTCTTTCTTCTTCGTTACATTCCTTATTCTTCACCGTCCGTTCTCTCCTCTCTTTCCCCACGACCCCGCTCTCCCAAATGTCCATAGATTTGACCATTCGGCCTGCAATACTTGAAACGTCGTCCACAACCTCACCATGCCACCAAGAACACCATTTATGGCCGTTGTCCTTTCATCCGGAGGGCGTCAAGTCCGATTACTGGAAGAGCCTTAACGTAAAGCCCCTGCCGATACATCACCAGCACATGCTGGACCATTATGGCCGCGCAGTTCCCGTTTGTGAGAAGGGCGTAATCCACCTAATTGTTTGAGATTACTCACAGGGGTAGTTTTGCTGCCAGAAAATTGGGCCTGCCTCGTCCGATAGGACTGGGAATCAGGATTGGGCTTTGGGTAATAAATCGTAAATTCTAAAATAGTTAGAATTAAGTGCCTGATGCTCTCCAAGGTTGAATAAGCATTGTCGCCCGCAATCATAGAGAAGAAGTAATATATATGACGGAGTAGCCTACCCTTGATGTCCAGCAGACGGGATAGGGGGCGCTGGAATAATAATTCTTACCATCGACCCCCACTCCTTGAATTGCAGCTCCTCGCAACAAGAACTGTTATCAATACTTATACGACTACAACTACTACTAAAAGCCACGGAAGCAAACAGTTCTACAAATGGCATATCTGGATGAACGGACACTACAACCGCGACCACTATCGCCGTTTCAAGCAATCGTGACCAACAAAACTGTCGCCATCACCGCCATTGCAACATATTAACATCGTGTGCATTACTCCACGAACATCTTTCCGGTCATATCTTCTCCATCCCACCGATTCTGCTCGTTTGTTCACTGTCTCTAACCACTACGGCTATGCGAGACACTAATACACTACCAGACGAAGACGGTTTCATCTGTTTATTGCAAGCCGACAGATATAAAATGAAAGTTATCTCCCTTTCTACCTTTCACTGTTTCCTGACGCCCCCTCCTCTGCATTTCTTTTGATTCTACATATGTCTACCATAAATTTTTTGGGGGAGGTGGGCGGGGGGGCTCTTTTTTGTCTAACTCCAAAACTGGAGTTGAATTTATTTTTCTACATCAACAAGAACAAGAACAATACTCACCAAAATTAGGGGCACTAACAAATGAGTTAAATTCACATTTCGCTACCATAATTTGAACTCACGAATCATTACCGGGAAGCTGTCTTACTGACTGAACTAAATTGACAAGTCTTAAATATTAACGAAAAGTGCATCATAGAGGCACACAAGGGCTTATTTCATTCGAATAAATATATACATTTATGCATATATATATATATATATATATATATATATATATATATATATATATATATATATATATATATATATATATGTTCTTTTTGAAACATATACATAGAAAAGTTGCATCAATCATCTTCAGTAGCAATAGAAGTTATATTCAAGTTTGACACTGCAGCAGCCATTCTTGTTGAACAGTCGTAGCCACCAAAAGTAGCAAAGGGTTTTATCCCCTTTTTTACACGCATGTATCAGCGTGTTTCAGTGCTCCTGGCCATATTGTTTTGTCTTCTGACTTGAAAATTTGCATCAGTGCTCAGCAAGACCCCCTTCCAAAAATGTTTATTTTTAATAATTGGAACCCCCCCTCAACTTTTCTGGTCGTCTGGGGGGTATTTTAATGGATTTATTGATGATATCTAGATTACAATATGTAGAAAGTGTACAAATTATATAAACGTACACGAACTTTAGGAACATATTTGCATTACATTTACTATCGTTAATATTCACAGTGAATAAATAAAACTGCTAACCGTTTTCAAATTCAGGAATTTTGCTTTAATTACACATGCAGTACTTACGTTATTGTTTTAAATTCATCGAAAGCGTTTTAGTTGCTCTTAAAATCGTGTTTGAAAAAAAAAGTGTTCTCGAGAAAGTTCGAAAAAGATTTTCTTTACGAAAAAACAAAACAAAAAACCCTGTAGACAGTTGACTATTGGTTGCACCAAGAAGCACGTGTTGAGTATTTTCACTCCCTCCGCCCATATATATATATATATATATATATACATATATATATATATATATATATGTACGTGTGTGTGTTCGTGTGTGCGTGCTGAAAATCTGGGAGTGAAAATGTATGTGTTATAGGAAAATGGATATATAATCCAACAGAATAATTATAAAATAATTATGAATAAAATTTTTTATATATATGTAATGTATATATTTTGACGTTTATTTATAACTCACAATAACATCGAATATACTTCAACGTATATCTATAGATGACAATAACATCGAATATATATAAACACCGATGATTATATATATATATATATATATATATATATATATATATATATATGTGTACATATATACAACTCTCAATATCTATATTTTCATATATAGTGTCATCTATAATTTCAAAATGTTTTGCGTTTATTTATCCTCTGAATACATCACCAAACTGTTTGACCTCTCAGATGACTCGACATAATCCTCCGTTGATCTGAAACCTCTTTGAAGCCATTTCTCTCTGTTGTGCATCTTTTCCTTATTCAACAGGTCATATACACTCATAATGGTCTTATAATTATATCATAAGTTTGACTCGAATTGGTGGAGTCTTCCTAAGAGCTTAGGATTATCTCCAGCAGCTTGGACAGCGCAAATCAGGGAGACTTAATATACGCCAGCATAGCCTATAACAAGAGTTAACCGTGAATCAGATAAGGAAAATGCACAGCTCTCCGGTTATGAGTAATTTACATGTGTAACTCTTAATGGAGCTAAGATTGGCGGAGTCGGTGACGGAATCGGTGCTAATTTCCTTTGCAAAGACATGAATCAATCTTTTCTCTCCCCACAAGTTATGGGTAAAATAATGGGGCAGATTAGGCTCTCTAGCCTTGGGGGATGGACAAACAGTCTAGAAGGACAACTCTGGTTCCATACCAAGGAGTGGAGCCCCTTTAAGATGATTTGACACTTAATTTGACATCTTTTTGGTAGCTCCTGCAGCGATGGTGGTGCCTGACGTATCACTCTCTGCTTTCCTATGGACTGCATTAGAGGGGGATTTTGACGACTGGGCACCCAGGGTCTCTATACGCTTCGCCCAAGCGGACGATCCAATATATAGTGACAGAACGGAGGCTACGTGTAACTATGGGTCGAAATATAGGCACTATTGTCAGTTGATAGGAGGTGCAGAGTGGCCAAGTGGGTAACGGAAAGCCAAGTTCAAATTCCGACTGAGATAGTTTGTGTTAACTTTATTCCGTACTAATACCGATAGGGAAGGGCACGTATTCATTTTCTCCATGGCCTAGTGCGGCAGGATGAGGCCCATCACTCCATACGCCCTTCGACGTTGTGGAAGGCCTATATTCAACGAGGGAATTTAATATACAGTAACGTTCAAATTCACTGAAGAAACTTGATATACAGAATTTCTCCAATAAAATCAATAGGTAACACTCGCACTAACTGTAAAATGGTTGGTCCTAGCGATCAATATTTCTCACAGAATTAAGGGCATTGACAAAGAAGGACATCGTGTAGAAAAAAAAATTGGTGAGTAAAATAAATGTTTCTTTCATCATTAGGGTGCAAACTACTGATATTTTATGTATATATATATCTATATATAGATCTATCTATCTATCTATATATATATATATATATATACACACACACACACACACACATATATATATATATATATATATATATATATATATATATATATATATATATATATATATATGATACAAATCAAGAATGCAATATGATATAGCATGATATAATATAATACAATATCGGATGTGTGATGGATTTATTTCATAAAATGCTCAATACATTCAACATTAAACATTAAGTACTTTTTGAGTAGAGCTTAAAATCTAATGAAATAAGGATCTGCTGAATGAACACGCCAAACAAGGCAGAAATATAAACGTGTTTGTGTAGCAAATCTTTACTCCAATATATTTACATATGAATGAAATTTAGAAATGGGTATTTAATCCGACAGAACATTTATGAATGCGTTATATTATCTGAAATGACCTCCTGTTGTTACACGGAGAAAGGGTCACTCGGGGTCGAGTAGAATGGACATATAAAGAAAAACGGGGCCGCTGCAGGAATCGAACCTGCGACTGATAGGGTAGCCATTTCAGTGCAGCGGCGCTGAAGATATCATCCATTAAAATTTTACACATATATATATATATATATATATATATATATATATATATATATATACACACACACACACACACACACATATATATATACACACACATATATATATACACACATATATAAATATATATACACACACATATATATATACACACACATATATATATACACACACACACACATATATATATATATATATATATATATATATACACACACATATATATATATACATACGCACACACACACACACACACACACACACACATATATATATATATATATATGTTGTACACTGCAATTTTGCCTGAAATAACTGGTCAGGTAGTAGTGTGTACCATATGTAATAAGATTATCAATTATTACAAGCTCTTTTTCCTAATATATATATATATATATATATATATATATATATATATATATATATATATGGGGGTAACCTACGTAAGTAAATCATGAGTTCCAAAACATTCAATGATGTGTAGAATGAAATTACATCCATATACTATACATAATCATGATGCCCTATTTGAAATTTAAAAAATGAATTATGATACGGCTCTTGTTATTATATAAAAAGGTGAAAATTGAGCTTGAGGAGTGTGCTGTTTGATCAACACTGCTGGGGAACCACGTTAATGTAACTGTTTTGTTTTTAAATTCCTGAAACGGTTATCAACTGATGATCCAAATTTAACGTTAAGTGCTAAAATATCTTACCCTGTGTAAAGCATAAAACACCTAGAAAATTTTACATTAATATAATTAACAGATATTCGGAAATGATTTACTGAAGTGACATAAATTAATTCTGCTGTTACATCTTCAGTGTTTAAAGCTGAAAGGCTTTCTAGACTACACATATACACACACAGAGACACACATACACGTATTTATATACACACAAACATATACATACATATATGTATAGGGGGACTTTGGGTGCGAAATGCTTTTCAAGGAATTTATATATGCACATAAATATAGCATTTTGTTTTTTGAACGTTAAATTATATATGAATGAATGTTTGATATCGAGGATACAGCATATGTAAAAAGGTATACATAGAGAATTCAGTATTTCGCAGTGATCCGAGTTTCATGCCAGTCAGATCGGTCTGATGATTACGTTGGCATGACATTCAGAATTACCACCAAATATTGAATTTCTTTCCGGTATGTATGGCTAAGGTAGTTTCCCTCCTGTAGAAATGGTTGGTATTCAAGCCCAGAATTTCAAATGATTTTCATGGTTCTTCCCACTTGGAGAGATATGCCACGCATCTCTTCCGCCTGAATGGCCAAGTGAATTAGGCTCAATAAAAACCGATCTTTTATTTATATATACATATCATAATTTTCAATTCGTAAAAATACAAAAAGAAAGAAATAGAAAACAGATTTTATCCGTTGTTGATGATATTTAATCACAGTGTGAAAAAGTTAACAAAGTATATAGAGCAGTTAATATATAAAAATAAGAATTACAAGGATATGTACCTGGTGCAAGTCATGATTTTCAATCCCAGTGCCCAGTATCAAGCAAAAAAAAAAAAAAAAATAGAGCTAAAATATACAAAAATAAGAAATACAAGCATATATATACAGTGAATGGTAGCATTTCATGCCCAACGCACTCTTCAGCACTTTTTGCTTTCGTAATTGACAGAACAAGATATATTGCCGGATGCTAAAGAGTACGTTTTTCCAAAAGTGGAATGATTTTTCCGACTATGAATAATTCAGAATAAACGACTAAATTACATTTAAAAAAAATCCAATCCGACGACGCTACTAATGCGAAATGCATAACTGGAAATAAAAAGTTTATGAAAAATTAAGGAGTTTTTATAAATTGTCAAATTATTAAATTACACGCACACACACACACACACACACACACATACATATATATATATTGTGCTCATCAATTTTTGTCAATTACATAAGATTATATGGGGATTCAAGTATCTATTTATCTGGTAGATATTTACACATTCAAATACAACACAAAATTCAGAATACTGATAGTTTTGTGGGTTAAAATCAATATGATTCCCAACTCAATCTTTGAATGACAGGCATGCCCATAATGAACTTGGAACGACCCCGCAATCCATCGTAAAAAAGCAAGAACAATGTTGAGTAAAATAGACACACAATCGAATGTCATATTCCAAATGATTTATTTTTCGAGTTTTTCAATTGTAGATCCTGAATGCATTTTTTTTTACTTTCAAAACGATACTTTGAAAATCAATCCCCAGAAGAAGATACATATCTTTTTTTTACGTTGTTTAAAAAATAAAAATGAACACGACTCTCCTTCTCTCTTTATTTCTTTCTTCCTTTATTTTATTAATTGCTGACAATGGAAAAGAAACTTTTCATCTTTTGGCTTCTCTCTTTATTCATCATATAAATTTTATAACCTTTTCACTTTTTAAAAAGTTTTCACCATTTCTGAACTTGACGTCATTGTCCTCAGGATATAAAATAAAGTCAACTCTAACAATAGAAGAAATTTGACGTTAAAATGGGCACCAAACCGCCTTCGGGAGACTCTACTCCCTGGTTTGGTATCACAGTTTCAACTCAAAACAAGTTCAAGAGAATAATTGTGCTCTCTTTTGGCATTAGTAGTAAGCATGTCAAAACGGAGCATCGGATTAAAGTTGTGCCAGCAATACGAATAAGTTCTAATACCCTCGCTACGAATAAAAACACAGCGCATTACAACTGCGACGATGCCAGCTACTACAAATAACAATCATTAAACTAATGACTGTGATATTAGCCCGGAAAAATAACCATAAAAATACTGATGACATTAATAAAGAAAATGATTTCATCTGAAACATTCTGACCCTTATTTCAATAAACGGGAGTTATAGACAAAATAGACGAACGCGTAGATAATAGATAAACCAATTATATAGCGTCCATAAAACACAGTGCGCATTTAGAAAAATCAGAAATTGTTATTCTGTTTCTTTTGTTTTTTTCCCCGTACGCTCTCATATATATATATATATATATATATATATATATATATATATATATATATCGATTAAATACATGAATTTTGTCTCTGACAATGGTATACTATCGTTTCGCTATATTCAGCTCATCAGATAGACAATGTAACTGAGCATACATGTCATCATCATCATCATCATCATCATCAGTCTTTTAGCGTCCGTCGTTGGACATAGACCTTCCCCAGGATTTGCCACACTTCTCTCTCATGGGCGTCACGTGGCCAGTACTTCCTGAACTTGTCTAGCTCGTCTCTCCATCTAACATTTTACCGGCCTCGGTTGCGCATGTGGTCTCCGGGAATCCATCTTGTGAGTCGTGATGTCCATCGATTGTCTGCCATTCTTGCAACATACATGTACAGATATACAATCCTGCAGCAGCCCAAATTTATTCAGTTGTTTATTCTATTTACGTTTTCAAGCCCAAAATGATACGTTCATTGTGTAATTACGGGTGATCATTTCAAATGGAATTTAAAAATAATATAACGC
>OY735227.1:42981741-42984241 GCA_963457665.1 Thysanoteuthis rhombus | reverse complement strand
TATGCATGATATATATGTATACTGTACTTATATAGAATAAGTATAGCATTTTCTTGTGTAGATGTGTAATGTATAATTGTGTTTGCTTGTGTAAGTATATGCATACATATGTATGCATAATCTATAATGTACATGAGTATTAGTGGTATATATCAAGAGACAAAGATATAAACTTTTATAAAATACAATTACATATATCTCTCCCTTTCTCTCTTTCTATCAATTGTGTGTGTGTGTGTGTGTGTGTGTGTGTGAGTGAATGCGTGGGTATAGGGACGTTTATTTAATTGCATACGGATACTGATCTCTGAATCCTAATTGTATACATCGATTTTCCTCAAGAGAGACCGAGAATCGGGGCGAAAGAACCCCCCTTTCTCCCGAAAAAAAGAACAAAAACAAAACCCACGATGTTTAGCTAATCGCACGTCCGGATATGTAACTGACCATTAAATTCAGATGCAGACAGTTGAGAATATCTGTGTTATGTGCCACTCATTAAAATCAATAAGCATTTAAATTAAAAATGGCCATATAACTAAGATAAGAGGTTTCATAGCCAAAAGCTAGCTGGCAAAAAAAGAGAAAAAAATATCCCCCGAAAATGGCTCATGACATGAAATTTTATGTATGGGAAATTTTGTGAATCAAAGCTTTCTTTGTAATTATATTTTTAACAGCCTTTAAAGGTTCATTATTGGATATTGACCTCCTCGAATCAAGTTGGAGGTGATGTGCCTTACTCTGCCATGCTGGCATATAATCACTAGATATATCAGTCAGTCCACAAGTCAGTGCAGTGTCGATGTTGAAGTCTTTTTCATCAACGCTTCTCGAGAACAGAAATAAGAATGAATGAAAAAAGAACAGAGAAAAATGATCTTCTTAGGCATTACCTAAATTTAGATATAAAACATCTAATTTGGAAATAGATCTAAATTTAGATATAAAATACCTAATTTGGAAATAGATCTAAATTTAGATGAAAAATATCTAAATTGGAAATAGATCTAAATTTAGATACTAGATATCTAATTTGGAAAAAAGATCTATATTTAGATATAAAATATCTAATTTAGAAAAAGATCCAAATTTAGATATAAAACATCTAAATTGGCATCAATGAAGAGGTATAACAGATTTGCTTCGGAGTTCCGCAGGAGAGACGCAAAATCATTTTTGATTATGGCCGGCTACTTCACAATCAAAAAAGTCTGACCTTTTCCAAACATGCACCTTTGGAACAGGCCCTGCCCTGGTTATAGTAATAACAATGATGATTAAAGAAGTAGTGGTTAGAATAACAGCAACATTGATTTTTTTTCTTCTATAGACTCCATGGGGAGCATAGGGTCACAACCACTCTACTCTGGTTTCAGTAGCAAGTAGGTGTTCATTGGTTGGTGTCGCTTATCCCTCCGTAACCCTAGTTAACTTTTACTTTCATAGATTTAATGAAGATTGTTCTTGTTGTTTTTGCTACGATATAGAAACAAAGCAGACTTAAGAATGAAAAAAATTATGACGCTAATGCTGATTATGAAAATTGTTGATTATGATGATCAGTCTAGCTGAGAATACAACAAAGATACAAATATTGAATTGAAAAATATCGGTACTGTAAAACATGGTGAGTGACTTTATTGGGATTCAAGTGTAATAAAAAATAAATTAGATAGCTCAATAATATGATGATATAATAATGAATATAACAGTTCTGGTTTGTCACTCAATAGGAACCGTCACGTGACCCACATCTTTGAGCAACATGCCGTGTTAGGGGTGATCAATTTAAAAATTGGTAAAAAGGGACGATCAATAAATGAGTTACCTCTGTCGCATTTTATCGGGTGGCGATCACTAGTAGTCCGAATTTTCTCAAAGACAAACCGGACACAAAAAAGAGACCAATTTAGCACAAACTTACATTGAAAATTGAACTCCCTCTAAGAACTGATTTGGGGGAAATTTAAAAAAAAAAAGAAGACAATAACGAAAAAACGTCCTTCCTAGAGATAATAAGGAGTAAATATTTAAAATTTCAGCCCTGAAGCTCCATTTGTGCCGCCTGTACGTGTAATGCATATGCAGACAGCTAGCCAGCCAGCAGAACCAACTTAAATAATTAGGAAAAAACTGTCTATGCTGACAGTTTTGGTTGATAATTTCTAATAGCCCTATTTCGGTGTTTGAAATTTTTATTTTTTGAATAATCCTGTTATGGGAGAGTTACTTACGTACATAGATGTATTTTAATTCTAGGTAAATGCATATAGATAAGCGGTCATTTTTTATATATTCATGAAACGAGGAGTTTGATAAAATATAACAAGAAATTTCAAAGCATATTATAAAACTAGGATAATTAAATTAAATCAAAAAAGTATTTTTTTTCAAAGTCCATTGAATGTCACGTGAAAACATGCAGCGTGCCATTGCTGGTATGTGTGTCAGATTCGTCCTCACTGATGTAGATTCCGAGAACTGAAAGGTTTATGAA
>OY735227.1:42964241-42976741 GCA_963457665.1 Thysanoteuthis rhombus | reverse complement strand
CTGAATGAGATTGAAGGAGGAGAGAACGTTACTCCTGGAAGCCATGGAGAGATAGAAAATATAAGAGAGAGGAGGTGACGAATACTAAAAAACCGTCAAACAAAACTGTCATCAAAACTGTCAACATTGGTTTCTTTCAGTTTTCAAGTCGGTCTGGTTGGTTAGCTAAATGGCCAAGTGTGGTATTTCATGCGCACAAGCTGTACCAATGGAGCTAGAGGGCTGACATTTTAAACATTTATTCTTTATCAAAACAAGAAAACATGTTTTTATTATCAAGATGGCATTTATTTGGGGGCTCATTTGCAATGTAGGTTCATGCTAAATTGGTCTGTTTTCTGTGTCCGGTTGCGTTTAGGCTTTTTCTTCGGAAATTCAGACTTTTCAGTGACCCAACAAGTGATGAGAGAAGTAACTACTCAAGAAATCATACCTTTTTCCAATTTTTTAAATTGATCAACCCCAATACGACTCACTGCCAAAAGACCTTGGTCATGTGATAGTTTCTATTAAGTGACTAACCAGACCTGCCTTCATCTTTCGAACTAATTTCATGCTATGTATATTATACTCAGAATGGCTTCCTGGACAGATAGTGGACACGCACTTTTTGTGGATTTACTTATAAAGCTTCTGGCTGTTTGTGATTACAGTATTCTACAGTTTTATTTTTACCATCAGTATGCTAATAATTTCACGATTGCTATTTCTGGGGTAACGATTTCGTTCCTTTAATTGGCTCGAAGATTTTACAAACATTGCAAATATTTCTTTTTAGACATTGACTCGAATATACAAATTGAATTACTCCGGGAAGTTTTGTGGATTTAAAAAGAGCAATTCTTCTTTTCTTTCTCAATTTTGTATTTTCTTCCCTATTTTTTTAATTTTTAGTCTTTCTTCCTTTTGTTCATTCATTCTTCTTTTTCTCTCTTCTTTCGTTCATTTGTTATTTTTTCTCAATCTTTCTTTCTTTCTTCCTTCTTTTCTTTCTGAACTTTCTTTCTTACCTTTCTTTTTATTCCATTTTTTCTCACCTTCTTACCTTCCTTTTTTCTTTCGTTTTTCATTTCTTTCTGTCATTCGTTCTTTTTTCTTCCTTTCTGTCTCTCATTCTGTCTTTCTTCCTTTCATCCTAATCTTTCTTTCTTATTCCATATTCCATTAGTTTATTTTTACCTTCCCTTTTTCTTTCTTTCTTTCCTTTCTTTCCTTTCTTTCTTTCTTTCTTTCTTTCTTTCTTTCTTTCTTTCTTACTTTTTTCTAATCTTTCTTTCTTATTCCATTCGTTTTTTCCTACTTTCCTTTTTTATTTCTTTTTCCTTCCTTTCTCTCTTTCATTCGTTTTCTTTCTTTCTTTCTTTCTTTCTTTCTTTCTTTCTTTCTTTCTTTCTTTCTTTCTTTCTTTCTTTTTCCCTTTCTTTCAACCTTTCTATCTTATCCCATTTTCCATCAATTTTCCCTCTTTCTCAACCCCGCGGCACCCCTCAACATTCACTACTCAATATAAATCGTGTTTGTTCGCCTATTCAAGTTCCCACGCTAAAAACACTCAAGCATTACTGCCATCAACTCCTGTGCTGAACGAAAGAAGAACCAAAGGCAATAAAAACAATTCATAGTATTAAAATGAAATAAAATCCCAAAATAGAAAATAAAAACAATTTTGAAATAAATACGATATAAAAGCCGTGATACTTTTCGAAGGACCCCAAATGCTAAAAAAAAAAAATTGAGATAAAAAACTTGACTTGAAAAAATCGAAGTTTTTAAACTCTTGGAAGCCGACCAAGAATTTCTCCATTTTTATTTGTCGTATTCTAAATTTATTTTTGTCATTTTGTAGTGTTAATACCTGGCACAACAATCTTATTATTTAGACTTATTTTTTCAGAGAAACACATAGACATTTTTGTTTCGAGTGAACATGTTTTTCATCGCTTATTATAATAATAATAATAATAATAATAATAATAATAATAATAATAATAATGATGATGATGATGATAATTATAATAATGATAATTATAATAATGATAATAATAATAATGATAATAATAATAATGGTGGCTGTATCGAGAGAGAAAATGAAATCTTCACAATTTCCCAGTTTTTAAGGTGGTCTGCCTGAATGGCTACGTATGTAGGTGCAAAGGAATTTGATTTTTTTTTCACTAGAAATAATTATTCAATTTCAAGCGGGGGTGGGGGTGGGTTAGGTTTTCATTACAATCATTCGGAGTTGCTTCCTTGAAATGAACAAAATATTTTTTCAAATGTTTACTTTTGCATATGATTTGCGGAATAAGATAGAAGAAGAAGAAGAAGAAGAAGAAGAAGAAGAAGAAGAAGAAGAAGAAGAAGAAGAAGAAGGTGATCACGAGGACGTCAACGAAATCGATGACGATGATGATGACGACAGATGTGAAAAAAATGATAACGATGATGATAAGAAAGAGCGAATGATAATGATTACATTAGGTGAAGAATAATACCAGAGTGATGGCACTCTTTCAATTAAAAGTGAAGGATACTTGATCTTTGATGAAGACCAAACAGCAATAGAAATGAGGTGAATGAAATACTAATAAAAAAATCCACACATAATAATGTACAGGTGTCTTCTCTCACGCAAAGGGACGTAGTGATTTAGAATTTTATTCATGTTTTAATGACGTAATGAAAATGCTGAAGTTTAAGAATAACAGAAAAAGAGAAAACTTCATGTATAGCGGTTGTCTGATATTATTGCAGTACGGCCAAACTTTTCCATTTGAGTTTTCTATTGGATTTCATGATATCTCTAACTCCTGTTTTTTTTCTCTTACTCACTGTGCTGTCTTGTGACCTTTCCATGTGATAAGTATGACTTTTATGCATGTTGCATGGTCCTTAGATTGAGAGCCAGTCTTTTGCTTGGGTTCCATGTCTCCGCTTCGTACCAGGAGGGTGCTTCGATTGTAGACATTTCTTTTAAAACTAATTGGATCTTTTTGTTCTTGAAGTTAAGTTTGAATTGAGCTTGCTCAGTGTTGTAATGAAAATAAATGAAGCTAATATTGTGTAATTACATAGCCATGATCTGTCTGTCAATGATTCCTGATCATTGACAATCCCTTTCTTGCTGATTTTCAATGCACGACACATATTGAGTACCGAAGCATTAGCAAACATAATTTTGGTAAAAACGTGCAACATTTGGCGGTTAATTTTCTCAGAAGGAGTGCAAAAACAGACATGACAGAGTGGGAACAATTATTCATTTTGAATTGTACAAAACACTGCGATCTGACCTCTTACAAATTCAAGCAGATCATCTAATTCGAAGCGGATGACCAAATCTCATTATCGTACATAATGAGATATTTTCTGCTTATCTGCTCTGATAGCTTAATGGTTAGCACGTTGGTCTCTCCACGTTCGATTCTCGGTGTGAGCAAAGAATCAAGACCGGTTTCCCTGAACACTCAGCAGCCAACAAAAGATGAGCTTCGACTGACCAGCGTCGAATTCCATGCATTATTACAATCAGTTTACCCGTGGTGTCCAAAAACTGATCTATATATTTTTGTTTGTATTAATTCTATATCATTCTCTGAATTTAGTATTTTATCACGACATTAGAACATGAATGAAATTATATTTTACTACGCCCCTTAGCGTGACAGAAGACATCTGCACATTGTTGATAATCATATCAATAGATTATTATTGTTATTATTATTATTATTATTATTAGTAGTAGTAGTAGTATTATAAGTAGTAGTCGTAGTAGTAGTAACGACAGTGCAAACATTTTTTAGAACAGAGAGATTGAGAGAGAGAATAAACTAAAAAAATAAAACAAAAAAAAAAAAACAACCTCAAAACACTGAGATTAAAAAAACGCTTTTTAAATCAGGCCATGAAGACTACACAGATGTATGGGGTGGGGAAAAATATTTCGAAGAATCAAAAAAGAAAGAATTTAAAGCCTGAAATAACGTAAGAAATATTCAAAGCTGAAGAAATCGTGTTTAAAGTGATATTTAATACTCTTACGAATTTCAGATACACAGGGTCGGTCACGTGCGAGTTTTTGAAAAAAAAAAAATAGAATTTATTCCCCCCCCCCGTCCACTTACAATGCCTTCCTTCGCCATATGCTGATGATACGTATATAATTTGACGTAAGCTCTCGCGTAGGATATCTCGACGGTGTCTTCTTTCTTCTTCCCCGTCCTCAAGATATTAGTGTTATAGATTCGACTGGCTTTTTACTTTTGAAACATGTCGTCGGTAAAATTCTAGTTTTCCGCCATTTTTCATTCATTTCTTATTTTTTGTTTCATGAATTTTTTGTTTATTTAAGGAGCAAAAAAAGTACAGTCCGTTTGTCTCTCTTTCTGTGTCTGCCTCAGTAATTTTTTTTCATAAAAATAATTCCACTTCTTATTGTGTCCTATTTCTCAACTGGGTATTTCTTTCTGATTTTCATTCTGCTTATTGTCCTTCCTTCAGTTTTTGCCGCTTCTTCTTCTTCTTCTTCTTCTTCTTCTTCTTCTTCTTCTTCTTCTTCTTCTTCTTCTTCTTTAGAATAACTCAACCAAAACTGTCAACATAGATTTGTTCAGTTTTCAAGTAGGTCTGGCTGGCTTGTATCACGCGTACCTGCCGAAACAATAGAGCTAGGGGGCTGAAAAATTATGTATTCACTCCTTATTACGTCTAAAGAATTTTTTTTTCACCTGCGCCCAAAAAGATATTCAGCGTAAGGGGTTCAATTTGCAATGTAAACTTCAACTAAATTGATTCCTCTGTTTGTATCTGCTTGATATTTTAAAAGAAATTCAGTCTTTTTAGGGATCACTGGCCAACACAAGGTGACACTAGTAACTTGTTCATTGACCATCCCTTTTGCCAATTATTTAATTGATCACCCAATCAAGGTCTGCTGCCAAAAGCTGATTGTTATCCGACGGTTTCTATAGAGTTATTAGATAGGTCTGCCTCTTCTCCCTTTCTCTCCTTCCTTCATCTCTAAATCTTTTCCTTTTACTAACCTTCTTTTCTTCCAATTTCTTCTAATGATCTTTTCAAATGTACTTCTTTTTCTTTTTCTTCTTCTCCAAATTTCTTCAATTGTTATTCTTCTCCTTCTTTTTCTTTTACTGCTGCTATTTATTCTTTATTTTCTTTCTTTTTCTTCTATTTGCACTTATTCATTCTCCATGTGTTATTCTACAATTTTTAACAACTCAAAGACACAGATTGAATCTTTCTTAAAGACTTTTCTTCTTTCCTTCCTTCTTTTTCTCGAACTACCCCTCCTGCTTCCCTTCCCAACTCTCTCTACTTTTCACACATTCTTCTGCATTTTTTTTCAGATTTCACAAATAAACATGAACGAATAAAGAAAAAAAAACACGCTTAAAACGCACGATCGATTTGATCTTATATTTTCTGTTCGACACCTTCTTTTTGAGAGCTTCACAACTTTTGCAAATCGTATTTCTTCGTCTTTACTTTTTACAACTTTCGACGATTTTGTAGGAATCGTTTTCTTAAAAATGTATAGATTTTCGCATTTGAGATGTTTATGCCAAGAGTTTAAGATTCTGTTGAGAGTTTTATCAAACACTTTTTAATAATTCCGAAAACGTGAAGCGTGCGTCTGAAAATGGCTTCACTGTTTGTATGGGTCTGTTTGCGCATGCGTATGTTTTTTAACATCTGCGCGCCCTCTTATCGGCAAATAAGCGCCTTTGTAGCACATTTTTAAACAGAAAGTACTCATTGTCGAATTCCAGTACAAAGTTTGAAGTTGATTTTGTTATTCTACCGTAGCATGAATATCAAGAACAACAAGAACAATCCCCACCAAAATGAGACTTTGTAAACTAGTTGTGTTCCGAAATATCAATCCAGTCGGAAACCCAGTACCGGATTTAGAAAATATAAATGCTTTTTTGTAAATTTGACAGGATTGATATCCTGGAAACCGATTAGTAAAATTCACATTCCCCTGTCGTGATTTAAATCCATGACTAATAAATTGCCAGGAGGCTGTTTTACTGATTGAGCTAAATTTACAAGTCTTAGATACTGACGAAAATTTATCATATAGATATACGCGGGCTTATTACATTCTGATATATTCTATAAATATATTTATAGATTTTTTATTTGTTATATACACAATACGAAAGTTGCAGTAATCATCTTATGGCAGAGTTGAAGTTGGAATGGAGTTTGCCCCTACTGCAGTCAGTATCGTTAATTAGTATATTTCAGATACAAGCAGTACTGAATGCACTTTGTATATCAGTGCGTACGTTCGGACAACACATGATCACATGTGGTGAAAGTCAAAATGAATATACCAATGTAAGTTTTCTCTCTAAATACAGATAAACAGCAATTCTTCAAAATGTTTCTGTGAAAGACATTGATTTCTTTCATAAATATGATTTTTTTCTTAAACTTGCTTTCATTCCATTTTCTATCAATTACTTCTCTCTCTCCGCACACACACACACGCACACACACTCTCTCTCTCTTTCACACACACACACACACACACACACACACAAACACATATATATATATATATATATATATATATATATATATATATATATATATATATATGGGAACTTTAAACACATACTCACACAGCACACACAACTGAAGATGGGAAGAATCCCGAAACATGTCTGGACCATTTACACCTAAGGATTAATAAACCTTACCTCTAAACACTTTACTCCCGAGTCCGTCTCACTCTTTACAGTACACATTTTATAAATATATATATATATATATATATATATATATATGTATATATATATATATATATATATATATATATATATATATATATATATATATATATATATATATATATATACATATACATATATTATAAAATAATACCAATATACAATACGCATAAAACCTGATATAAAATGACAAACTACGTGCATAGCATAAACTATAAAATAAAGGGAGGTGGCATTTGATCAACTCTGCGGGGGTGCCATGTTGATATAACTGATTTGTTTTTGAAATTCCAGACATAGTAAACAACTGATGATCCCAACAAGAGACAATTCATACACTGTACTATGATTACATATAAAACGGGGAAAATCACTGAGGAAAATTACATAAATTGCATTGACAGATAAAATGGGTGACTGAGATGGCACAAAGAATATTTTGAAAATTTATTCAATGTCTTGTTTCAAAACTGTAAAGCTTTCTTGGCTACACTATTGGCTATTATATATATATATATATTTTTTTTCAATTTTTTATCCAATTTTATATGTGTGTGTGTGTGTGTGTGTGTGTGTGTGTGTGTGTGTGTGTGTGTGTGTGTGTCTTCCAGCGCTCCTGCCATTGCAGCTTAAGGACTTGAAAATAAGCAAAACTACTCCAATGCTGTTTCTGATTTGATAAAAAAAGAAGCTTTCTGACCTTTTGGGGGGCTTTATTTTGACGGGTTTATAAATAGCATCTACACGTTTCTAGATTTTAACTATATTTTACATGTTTTCCAGTGGAAATAACATTTAAATAATCCTAGATGTTTTATTCTATTATCGATGTTTTCCAGAGGAAATTTCTAGAATCTTTTCCACTTCAACTTAGATGTTTTCCGGAAGAAAATACCAGTGATGTCATAAACATGATTTATTCTGACCATTTTTATTCTTCGATGGAATTCTTCTTACATGACTGCAGATTTTGCCGCTACGGTTGTTCAGTTATTGACCGCGATGGCAAGTTCTTACTTCAAATTTACGTAGGTGATGTATTTTGATATAAAATTAACAATTACCAAGAAAATTTTTTACATATTTCAGGACAAGGATACTGAATGGAAAATTAAGAAAAGTAAATGTTGAAAATGTATTTAAACACTATTTGAAAATTCCACTAGAATGTTTGTTTTTTAAAAAAAAGAATGAAAGTTTAGATCTTTCTGGATCTGTATATAAACTTTTAGAATATTCCAACCATACTTCACTATGGTAAGATGCCATCACTACTTCACCTTTCTGCAACGAAGCTGCCACCTCTAAAGAAAAGGAGCTCTCAGACAGAAAAAAAGAATGTTGTAATTACGCAACATGCTGAAGGTTTCTGACACAAGGCCGTTGCCAGGAAGCTAAATGTCACCGTCAGTATCACTGGGTCAATTATTCTGGAGTTGAGGGAATTCAGCACCATCAGAAAACTCCCTTGAAGTGGCATGCCACGGAAAATTTCTTCCCGGGTAACTCGAAAAATACTGAAGAAAGTCAAAGCAAATCCAATGGTAATTTGGAAAGAGACCCAAGATGATTCAAGAACAGCTGGATTATCAGTTATCAAAAGAACTATCAATAATGAACTGCATATGAATGATTTGGGATCCTGAACGAAAAACATCTATGTTGGGAAAAGGGCACAGGGATTCTCGGATGAAGTTCGCTCGTGAGCATTTTGAAAAGCTTAAATATTTTCGGAAAAATGTTCTTTGGTCAGAAAAAAAACTTGAACTCTTTAGCTGCAACCCAGCCCACCATATACGGAGAAAAGATGGCCGTGCCTATGATCTAAAAAGCACCATCCCCACAGTAAAACACGGGGTTGGAAGTATCATGGTTTCTTTTAATGATACGGGGTCACATCTCGTGATTGAAGGAGGGATGTACGGTTGATTTATCAGTGTATTTTGAAAGCTGATTTGATTTCTTTGGTGTAACAGTTGTAGTTGGAAATTTCAACAAGATAATTACCCAAAGCATAGAGCTAAACATTGCGCAAATGGTTCGTTCACTGTATTATAAAATCATGGACAAGAGAAAGATAATCAAAAAACTTGAATCCAATTGAAATTTATGGCGAAGTTTGAAATATCAAACTAATCAAAGATATCAAGGGACATTACTGATTTGAAGGTCGTTTGCTCAGAAATGAAATCCGAATATTTTTTTTTCTACCGTTACTTTTATTCCTATTTCATCCAGAATTGAATGTTTAGAAACATCTATTTTTTTTTCAAAGTACAAATCAGTAATTCGATATACAATGTGTGAAGGGTTTCTTTCATAAAAGTGCTCGATACTTGAACATCTATTTAGAGTTGAGCTTTGAATATGAAATAATGGATTCGCAACACAAACTAGTTTATTTTTCTGCCCTTTTGGACTCCTTTACACCAGAAGTAACATAAACGTGTTTGTGTAGCGAATACATTATTTCATTATTTATATATATATATATATATATATATATATATATATATATATATATATATATATATATTTATATATAAGAATTGCAGAAATATATATATATATGTATATATATATATATATATATATAAGAATTGCAGAAATATATATATATATGTATATATATATATATATATATATATATATAAAAATGGCATATATATATATATATATATATATATATAAGAATTGCAGAAATATATATATATATATATATGTATATATATAAGAATTGCAGAAATATATATAAATATATATATATATATATATATATATAAGAATTGCAGAAATATATATATATATATATATATATATATATATATATATATAGAGAGAGAGAGAGAGAGAGAGAGAGAGAGATTTCTGCAATTCTTGACATTGAGATTAAAAAAAGTTATAGCACGTCTAAACACACTTCCACTGATGTACAAGTATCATTGTCAACAGAAGAAAAACCAAGGATGATTGTTAAATACTAAGTTAGAAAACATTTTTCAGTATTGTCTTCTATAGAGACAACGATATCAATGTTCCCTCTATGTTTTCTAGTCTGTGGGAGCAAAAATCTTATGTCGTGCAATTTATTTTCCCGCTTTTAAATTCGAAATAGAGAATCAAAATTTTACAATAAAAACTCAGTAATTTATCCAATGAGTTTGAAATATTTTTTGCACAGGAAGAAGATTAGAGAAAACTATTAAGAAAGTTGTTTGGATATAGATTGCTTCGTGGATGGAATGTTCAGCCATTTTAGCTGACGCTGAAGGACGGTGTTCAAAACCATGAAAAAAAACAGGATGTCGAATTTTGAATTACTAGGTTGGCATACTTTCCAGACTTGAAAATATTTTTTGGGCGAAATCGCTTCATTTGGTTTTATGCCATAAAATATCTAATTGCGAGGATTGACCACAGAATGTAATAGTTGTACGTTAGAGAAAACATGTCATTTTTACACGACGTTGAGTGACGGAAAAGACGTAATCTAGTCTCGTGATTCAAGTACACATCAGGATCACGCAGCTTTAACAATGAAAACGTTTATTATGTGACCAGATAGCTCCGGTGGGAATGAGATTTTGCAAGGGTCTTGCTGTCCTATATTCTATGCTGTTGAGCATTGTCAGACGATTTAAAATAAGGAAACGTGATCCTTAGTTCGACTGTTCATTCATTCTCCAACCAACATCAGAATTTACGATACCTCATCTAATAAAATAAATAAAATAAAATTACATAACCGATACTGGAAATCCAGTTGATTACAAACATGATGTTGAGGAGATCGGTATAGAGAGTGAGTTTAATATTTTGATACTGTGTTCCAGTAGTTCAGTGATGAGAACAGCTGGGCGTTAAGCGAGCAACCCTTCGGCAAAGAAGGTTTGGAGTTAAATCTTCAAGTAGAACTCATTCTTTATTCCAGCCTGAGTTTAGCCGCAATAAAAAAAACAACAGCGATTAAGATGAAGGTAAGTAGTAGCAAAAAATGAATAATAATGTTATACAACGATCAAGTTTCGTAAATGTCAAGAAATGTGGTTACAATTACGAGGCCTTTCGGGAAAATATCCAATCATTTTGAATATCTTGAGAACTGGTTGGTTTCGCAGTCTTGATGTATCTTGACTGCCATTCAGAGGGGATTTTACTGCACATGCGTAAACAAAACTCTCAGATAAGGTTATTCTGTCGACTATGAGACGGCACTAAGTGAAATTGTGTGCTTTGTGACCATTGCGGTCACAATATCCATTTGTCACGTCTCTTGCAGGACTTATGGCAAAATTTTGCATCACCCGGGTTTATAAGCACCCCCCATACAGTCCAGATTTGGCTCCCTGATACGTCTAACTTTCCTCGAAGCTAAAATCCAAAGGAAGCGAGATTTAAAACGTAGATAAGATTAATGAAGTGGAAACAGCTGATGGTGATACTGAAATAAATCTTTGGAGACTGTTTTGAAAGGCGAAGAGATGCTTGATTGAATGTGTGATGTCCCAAGGGGAGTACATTTAAGGGGACTGAGGTGCTATTTCTCTTGTTAGGCTATTTTACCTCAATATTTAATAGCTGGGTGAATTGCCTCCGTTTTACCTCTACAGACAAAGACAACAGTACTGCAGTATCAACCCCAGGAAATATACCTGGGCAACGCGTATGGGAATCTTGGAAATCCCTGTCGTCACAATCTCCTTTTTGACTTTGCTGATGAAGTCCAGAGAAAAGCAGATACTGATGCGCCAGGCATCAGTTTGGCTTCTGTCATCAAACCGTCTTAAAGGGGCTCTACTCTCTGATTTTAACATCAAATTTACCTTTCTCCTAGACTGGTTGCTTTACCAAAGCTAGAGAGCCCTATCAGCCCGGCTATTTTACCGATAACTGGAGAAAAATTGATGGATTCATGCTTCAGTGCGATGTGAACGTAAACAGTCCAGATCGGAGTGTGAACTCGGGTCGTCAATTCCATTGTCGACACCGTTACTGACTATGCAAATCAAACCTCCATGATTGGATACAGACCTTGTTGTCGGAGAGTTGGTTTGAAATTAGATACCTTTCTTACACTTCCGATCATGCTGGGTACCCTTGTTACTAAAGAAATAAAACTATTGGAAAGTATCGAATGTGCAAGAATGTTTACAAAGTGATTCAACCCAGCATAATATGTATCTACGCGTTTGCGATCGTGCAAATTACAAAATAGCAGTTGAGTAGGTGCAAGCTTATAAGGAAAACTTCTTCCTTTTTCTTGGTCTTCTTTTTGATTTGCAGAGAATGTTATGAAAAATTAGGTGTAGAGTTTCAAAAAATAATATAATGAGGTAGTGATAACAAAATGAAAATGGAGATAAATATCTTTTGGCTAAAGGCGGGGAAAATGCAGACGTGAAATGAAGAAAAGTGGCAAAATTGGTGGAAATAGAAAAACAAAAGCTAAACTGAAGGGAAAAAAGGAAAGGAATATATATATATACCTGCAAAATTATGACGATGCACAAGGTTCTACACCCCAGAGATAATATAGATCGACTGTATGTGAAGAGGAAAGAAGGTGGTAAGACTCATCGGCATGGGGGAGAAAATGGCCAAAACAGGATCAGAAAAGTATGTGCAAGCATGTAGTGGAGATATTATGACATACACTCGAAGCCATGCAACAATCAACAAAAAGATAGCAAACGTGGGAGTAGTTGAGAAAATAACAAGGAAGGGAAAATGAGGACAGAA
>OY735227.1:42941741-42959241 GCA_963457665.1 Thysanoteuthis rhombus | reverse complement strand
GTTATGTGACAGTTTCTATTGAGTGACTAACCAGACCTGTCTTTTTTTTTCTTTTTTCAAAACTTGGGACTCATGTTTTCGTTGTTCTCAATTTCTTTTTCTTTCGCTTTCAGTCTTCACGTTCTTTGGAACGGTTATTGGTCAGAAGGAGAATTCTCGATAATGTTTGCCCTGTAATTATTTAGGAATCACTTTAACGTGCCAAACATTGGAAGCGTGCTTAACTGGAGACATCGGTAGTAAGCTTGTTTACGCCGTAAGTAGACACTATTTGTGTTCCAGCGGTGCCCTGGCTTAGAATACCAAACTTTATTACGTGTATGACAGAATTCCTCAATGTTAGGACTGGGGGTTGCGTAAAGGTTATTGGAATGGTAAAGATATTTGAAAATATTTGAAAAAGTTGAATAATTATGTAACTGGAGTTTTTTGTTTTTTTTGTCAAACTCCTACTATTGTCGGGGTTGACTATATTTTCCTTGTCAGACAACAAATACAGTGCTGTCTTGGGATCTCCTCATGTGATGTTGAGCATGATTGTTTCCTGTGCACGTCGGATAGTTCTCGGTGTGAAGGTTAATCTTCTTGTTAGGTTTCCAGGTTTCAGCCCCATAGATGACTATCAGGAGGACACAATGGCTGTATAACCTTTTTTTTCTTTAGGACTAATGGGCTTTTCTTGTTTTTGAAAGTTAAGCTATAAGTATCTTTAATAGGATTTTAGAGGCATTTTAGTACGGTCAAAACATGTCAGTATTTATTATGTTTTAAACTTATTGTTCGCACACCAGCAAAATGTTCACGTTTTCACGAAGATAACCTAACGTGATATCTTCAATGTAATAGTAATTTTAGATGAAAACATTCAATAGATCGTGTGTATCCTTTGAATACAGCCATCAGCTCTAAATGTTATTTAATCAAATGAATTATATTGAATACATTGTAGGACATTATAAAAGAGAAGTAGCTTTGACCAAAATCCCAACTATCGTTTCAAAAATCCAACAACTGGACATTGTACGTTGACAATCGTCAGATATATTAATAAGCATATCTATCATTGCAGTATCAAGTTTGAAGACGTTTGGGTTGGTGGTTCTCGATATGAAGATGGACTCAATTTACTATAAAAATCTATCCTGAAATGAACGCATATTTTGTGCTCATAATAAGTGAGGTGATTATGACGGGGTCCGCATCTCCAATCATTTCGATGTTGTTTCGAAATAGAATTAAGAGACAGAGGATGTTCACCCTTTTACAATAGACGGAGAGAGATGAGGGATGTTTATCATTCCAAAATATAGAGAGAAAGAGTGTGTGTTTATCTTTTAGCGATCGGTTCTAATCAAATTTGAAAAAATTGAGAAGGGTCTCTTATCTAAAATTTTGGATCTAAAGTTAAACTTAAATCTTAATTTAGATTGGTAATCCATCTATAATAAACATCTCTGTGCGTATATGCACCGAGATAACTCGACAACTGGCTATTGTAAGAAGTTGATATAAGCCAGATATATTTCATTGCAACGTCAAGTTTGAGAGAGAGAGAGAGAGAGAGAGAGAGAGAGAGAGAGAGAGAGAGAGAGAGAGAGAGAGAGAGAGAGAGAGAGAGAGAGGGGGGGGGGGAGTAAATTGTAATATTCGTAAGTGAGTCTCTCCTACCGGACCATTCTTCCGGTGGTTCAAAGCAAAAAAAAAAACAATTATTTATTGTCAATGTTTTTCTTTTTTCGGTTACGATTCAGTTAAACAAATGCATCTTAAATGTTCAATTCTTTCTCCATATTTAGGCATTCATTTGAAAAAAAAATTCTCTAAATACACAAAAAGGCAAAAACTATTCGTTTACATCGGGTGATATTCAAAGCAATAACAATATGAATTATGTATTAAATTCTGTTTTTCTTTCATTCATTTTTCACACACTTGCTCTCGCGGTGTTAAAACAGCATGCAAAAGTTGTGCCCCGTTTTCAACATTGAATGATTTAATGTATGGAACCTGACAATTTACAATCGTTATCAAATAGTCATTGGTTCAGTTTCAGTTAAGTTACTTATTTTTTGCCCTTTTGTGCATCTGTAGTCGATTTCGACGGTCGTTGAATTCTCCTTTCACAAAGCAAAAGATCACAAAATATCGTTTAAGGCGGAAAGGAATTCTTCTATAAATTTCATATTATAACGTAAACTTCTGCTTTCAAACATAAATAATGAAATAATAGATTCACTACACAGGCACGCTTATGTTTCTACCTCTCCGGCTTCTTCAGGCGAACAGTTCGATTTGGTATAATATTTAAGACAATTTTTAAAACCACAAAACAATAACATAACATAGAAAATAAATTGAATCACAGATTTTACTTTTAGGTATATATATATATATATATATATATATATATATATATATAGTCTGCGTATGATCAGTGCCCAAAGAACTTTTTTCTAAAAGTTTCGTTAATTCAAGAGCTACAGTGTTTTTTAAAGCTACAATTTATTTTTATTTTGAAGTTTGAATCATCAGCGTTTTGATTCCTAGAATTACCAGGCTTCAAAATTAGGAAAAAAACAAACAAAAAGAAACCCACAAAAAACAAACTATATATGTATGTATCAATCTATCACATTGCCCTCTTCATATCAGAATGAATCTATCTATCTATCTATCTATCTATCTATCTATCTATTCCTATGCGTAGTCATGTCTCTGTACACGAGACACATACATGAACAAGCACGGATGCATACATACGCATTGACACATAAGGACGAGTGCATCCAAACGTACACGCACGAGTACACGCTCACGCACATGCCGGTTTGCTCGTGCACGCAATCGCCTTGAGCCAGCGGCGTATTTTTGTTATAAATAATATATTCTAAAAGCGCCAAGAAAACAAGATAACCCATTTGCGTTCGATTGAGAGAGGGTAAATGCCTATTGCATTTTATTTTTCAGCTGCCGTCGTTTTGGTAAGAAGGGACTCTTCCCCCCACCCCACTCCCCCGGGTCGAATAATAATTTCACGCATGTTTACCACCCAGACCTCGCCGGTGGCTGGCGGAATGCATGATGTCCTATCGAGTCGGGGTATGGAACCGCGCATAAAATTAATCCTCTCACACGCCTGTTGTTAAGAAAATGGGAGCCGAGAGTAAGGAAAAGGGGGGCCCCAGTCCGACAGTTTTAAATCAATATAGACGCGTGATATTTGGATTTGGGGCGCGAAGAAACACCTTTGGGCCTTTGCAAACGCCCTACTGTCTCTTTCAGTCTCCATTTTCTTCTGTTCCTGACATTTTCTATTACTGATACCACAGATATATATGACACAATTATATATATATATATATATATATATATATATATATATATATATATATAGTGTGTATAAGGCTTTAATAATTAAATCTATGGTTAGTGATCTTAAAACATTTTGTCGAAGAGGTTTATCTGAATAAGTAGTGTTCTTAAAGATGATATCATAAGTTGGTTTGTAGGCTGTCCGAGATGCTACGGCTTTAATATTCACATGGGTGAACACTCAATAGAAGAGACACGAGAAATGAGTCACGTCTGTTGTTGCACTTATTGATCCCTCATCGTCAAATACGATTTTGTGGGTAACCAAAGATTGTAAGCCCATTGCTTCAAAAAATTAGGTGATGTGTAATATAAATAACACCCTATATGAAATAACCAACTACTTGTATAATGATACGACCCTAGAAATAATAAGATAAAGCTATATATCAAAATAATAGCATAAGCTGGGTAGCTTTTAGTCAAAACTGCTGGGAAACAATGTTAATATGACTATTTTGTTTTTAAATCTCCAAAACGGTTACGTGGTAAACAATTGATCATCCCAAAAGATAAATTGATACATGGTACTTTACTATCTAATTTTATGTAAGATATGAAAATCTGAATAAGAATTACATTAACATACTTGGGAAAAAATAACTGAAATGAGATGAAGTGTTGTTATATATATATATATATATATATATATATATATATATATATATATATATATATATATATAGTGTTTGTAGTTGTAAAGAAGTATTTTAAGTTGATTCTCTACAAACATATATTACCGAGGAATTTGACAAATTATTGAGGAAATTTCGGGGGAATAGATGTGATGCTTAAGTAAGATAGATGAAGTGATGCTTAAAAAAGGCAACAGAAGAAAGGTGATAATATCAAAGTCCTGCATGTTATATATCCTCACGGAGTAAACATTAAAGTCAAGAAAGAAAGCTCTAATAGAAGGTTGTTTTTGTAATTCCAAAAACTGTTTCATGGTAAACGACTAATGATCCAACCAGGATGAAATTTACACATAGTATCATAATAACAAAGTATATGTATAAAATTAAAAAAAAACACTCGAGAAAAATTCAGGAAAAAATACATTAACAGACATTGGGAAACAAGTGACTGAAGTGACACAAAAACTTTCGTTTTAATGCCTAGTGTTTAAAGTTGTAAAGCTTCATATATATATATATATATATATATATATATATATATATATATATATATATATATGCACAAACAGGCGTTGGTTAGGGTTCTGCGAATGGGAGTTTTTCTCTCTGATTAGTGTACGAACAAACACGATTATACGCACGCACATCAGCAAATACACCCACGCACACAAACCTACTCATAGGTGTCCACTGACGCGGAATGGACGAAACAGTTTATCCCCCGGACCAGGCCTTCTGATCTTGAGTGAGGGGGTTCGAAAGTTCGAACCTTATAGTCAATAAAGGATAATAGTAATGCACAATTGTTTTATGTACCCATACAAAATCAGATTGTCACTAAGAGGTATTATGAATGTATATTTTGTGCCCACCTGTGAATGTATCTTTACGCCTCCGACATTCACGATATGTTTGCGGGCGCCCATTACTAAGATTTCTCCAAATTTCTCTGCATGGAAATGATGTAATCACTCGAAAGTTACCCAATGAATGGGGCCCTGTTAGCTTTGTACCCTAAGTATCTTTTTCACTGACTTTACCGTTATTTACCAGGCTCAACTGGTAGGGAATTAATATGGGCTGATTACGTTACGTTTTCTTCTTCATCGCCTGAGTTACTAATACAGTAAACTCTCGTTATAGCGGCACTAGTTTTAACAGCACTTTTTCTTGATGCTCACACATTCTATCGGCACTTTTATTTTATATTTCTGCAAGACTATTGTGGGAGATAAGTGCGTTATTTTGACTTCAAATCTCGATGCTACGTTTGTTCAATTATTGACTGTGATCAAACAGAAAATAACACTTATTACCCCGGAACAATAAGAGTTGACAAAAAGCCGCCCAGTGAATCGGCCTCATATTATGATTGAGCGCGTCATCTATACTTGCAAAAGTTGGCATTAATCACATTATTTTAATTACGAACGATGCATCACCTTTGCTTTGTTTGAACCTCTATTATCGCTTCAAAAGCCTTCCCTCGCCCAATCCTAAGTCTCCGGCTTCTTGGGATTCGTCCAGACATTGGATATTAACGTCATCCTTATTAGCCTGATAATCAGTGAACTTTTAATCAGACAAGGTCAGGCAGACACAAAAGCTTCAATGCAAACAAAGGCAAATATGAGGAGGTCTGAAAATGTGAGCAACAGGTCCTGTCAGGGAAGACGAGCTTGGTCTTGTGGGCACTTTTCCGGATGTAAATACAATGAACTTTCGCTGAAACGGCATTCGTTTTGAACCGCTATTTGATTTCATGCTCATTCTAACGGCATGTTTCCTTTCACATTCTCGAAGGACCATTATCAAAGATTAGTTGGCATCAACGGCACATGAAGATCTCGATGTACTGAAGAGCCGTAATCCTCAAAGATGACCAAGGTCTCTTTCATTTTTTTATAAGTCATCATGTTTGTTTATGTGTGTGTGTGTATGTTCCTGTGGTCCTGGTCATACCGTTTTGTCTAAATACTTAAAAGTTGGCATCGGTACTCCACTAGATCCTTTCTTAAAATGATTTTGTAAAATAAAAAAAGGAAGGGTTTTCTTACCTTTTAGAGGGCTTCGTTCAAACAGGATTATTAATAACATGTAAATTCTCTTGGATGTCAATGTTTCCAGATGATTTCCTTTACTTTATTTCAGATGTTTTCCAGTAGAAAGCGCCAGTGATGTCATAGAAGGGATTTATTCTGACCATATCTATTCTTCGATGCAATTTTCTTTTACATGACTTCAAATTTTGATGCTGTGGTTGTTCAATTATTTGGAAACTAAGATAAGTAAACTCTAAAAATAATGCTCTTACTTTTGTATGTAAATCTTGGTTTCTCGTTATTAATACATTTCGTATAGAACCGCTTATTATAACGGCAAATTTGTTATAATGGCACTGAGGCTGCCGTAATTACGGGAGTATGCCGTAGTACTTTTTATGATGAATGTCTTGATTACCATAAGCCTCACGAATATCATCATTACCATTTTCATCATTATCATTGCCACCATTTACATTATTATTAACGCTGTCACGAAAAATGTTAGCATAGGTTTCTAACAGTTTTTAAGTTAGTCAGGCTGACTTGAAAATTTCAATATCAACTCTTCACGATGTCTACAGAAGAAAATGTTTTTTTGAAGATCCAATCCTTGATAGATTTTTCTTGGGACGTTTAATTTGCAGTATAACTTTTTGCTAAATTGGTCCCTTAGCTTGTGTCCGCTTGTTTTGTTTTTTCGGTTTTTTTTCGAACTTTTTACTGATCACTAACGAGAAAAAATTTGAGAGAAGTAAGTTATTCATTGATCTCCTCTTTTTCAAATTTTTGATTTGATCACCCCAACACGGCATGCTGCCAAAAGACTTTGGTCACGTGACAATTTTTATTGAATGACTAACCTGATCTGTAATTATTATCATAATTATCATTTCCATTTTCACACCAGTTGCTTGGTGGTCATCGGCAGGAACTGAGTGACAGCAAGTCTCCTCAAGTCTCCCACCCTCCTCTTCACACGTTCACAGTGCACAGTAGTGCTGTGGTTTACAGTTTCACACCAGTTGCCCGGTGGTTATCGCTGAAGGCTGAGTGACAGTGAGGGTTCTCGGGTCTACAAGCCCTCCCCTCATATCTTCTTCACCTACCAGACAGCCAAGCGGGCTACTGATTCTTCTCTGTGTACACGTGAGACTGTTTGCGTCGCCGGGCACTCTTGTGTCATATTTTGAAAAAAAACCACCCTAATGCACCATCTGAAAACGTTTTTTTTTTTTTTAAAGGTGCTTCTTTTTGAGTCTCTAGGGTTATTTCGAAACTTTGTTTTTTATTTATTTATTTATTTTTTTTGATAAGTTTAGTCATAAGATCTTTTTTTAGATCTTAGATAATTCTAAAGATAATTTTGACCATTTTAGTTAGAGCTATAATTTTTGTAGATAATTAGTTCTGGTATGTCTTCGGACCTCGGTGATTCATTTGTGCGAGTTACAGATATTATTATTATTATCATTATTATTATTATTATTATTATTATTATTATTATCAAATTTCCTTTCAGTTATTTTCTCCAATGGCAAGCGGACACAGTGGCGCCACTAGGAGACGTCACAGAGATCCATAATTCCTTACCGACCGATGACTCTGATAATAGGTGTTCAGACGCCATTTCGACTCAAAATATGACTTCATTAATACGAAGAGCTCACGACACAGAGGACCGGGTTTTGCCGAAGGGGATTAACGGATAATCCGCTGTGAAGCTCCACACCCGCCCCCACCCCTCCGACCATACGCGGGCCGACCGTGAAGATGTGCAACATACGGGTACGAGCTTTTCACCTGAAACAGATATACACATTATCTTTTGCTCGTTTACCCGCAAACGTAGACTAACAGATGTCGCCCTTGCTGACACACGCGCGCACATACACACACATATGTATATATATACCTATATATACATCTATAAGTATGTATCTTGATATATATGTGTTGGTATATACATTTACATACGCACATGCATGCACATAATATCTATGAATCTCTCTCTATACATTCAGATGTATGCTGACGAATGTATGAGGTTACATACAAGTGAAAGTTTATATATACAAATTATTATAAACATATACAGATATACAGAGAGAGTAATATATATATATATATATATATATATATATATATATATATATATATATACATACATATATATACATGATCAGGGATACTCGGTGTTGCCCGAGGAAAAATAAATTCAAATGTGACAATGCAGTAGAAAGCATGTTCTTCAATACGCTATACTGTAATAGACATCTATACTATAAGTTTTCTAGTTGTAATCTTACTGAGCATCGGAACAGATTATTGGATAGCATGGGGTCATTTCACAATGAACACCAATAGGAATGAATATCTGTATAGAAATTTAAAAAAACTAACTCAATACAATAATCAAATTTAATTATTTATGCAAAAACACAATAATATTTACACGATCTCCGGAGGGGTCTCAACTCGTATTTCGAGAAGCGCTGGTCTACAATACTTCATCTGATTAAATAAATGGCCTGGTGCTCGCCACGTAACTCTCTAGTGCTGTTGCTGATGTCAAGGTCAGCGTCAGTTTGGTTTTATTGCCTCGCTCCCTTTTTCACCCCTGTCCAACCTACACACAAGTATGATAACAGAAAAACAAATTTATACACACACACACACACTCACACACACACACACACACACACACACACATATATATATATATATATATATATATATATATATATATATATATGTGTGTGTGTGTGTGTGTGTGATGAAGTGAAATTTCGCAACTCAAACATGTTTATGTTCCCTGCTCTATTTGGGTTACTTCAGGCTAATCTGAAGAAGTCCAAACAGGGAAAAAACATAAACATGTTTGCATAGCGAACCCTTACTTCATCATACTTTGAGCTCTACTCTAAATTAACTTAATGTTCATTGTTGAATGTATTGAGCACTTTATGAAATAAACTCACCGCCATATGGATGTATATGATCCGACAAGATGATTATAAACTGTGTAATATTATGTACAAACTATTATTTGAAATGATATCCCACCATTACACGGTTCATGTGTTACGTGGCCAAGACAACTTAAATAGAATAAACAGTTAAAATAAATGGGGCTAGTGCAGGAATCAAACCTGTGACCAATTTGGTAGCTGCTTCAACGTAGCGTTGCTCCTACCATTGAGCTGGTGATACATTAAGCGTGTGGTGACGGGAAATCATTCTAAATAAGAGTTTCTATATAATATAACCTTATATATATATATATATATATGTGTGTGTGTGTGTGTGTGTGTGGTACAAATCAGGCTAGCAGTATAACATAATATAATAATATATCAATAATATAAAGCCACTTCTGAAATGCAATGGATTTATTTCATAGAGTACTCGATACATACAATATATTACTCATGGAATTGAGTTGTTTTAGAGTAGAAATGGAAATAAATAGTAGATTGTGGATTCGCTACACCAACTAGCTCATGTTTTGGCCCTCTCTGGGCTTCGCTTGATGAGGCCAAGAGAGGGCTGAAACATGAGCTAGTTTGTGTAGCGAATCCACAACCTACTATATATATATATATATATATATATATATGCATGTATATATATATGTGTGTGTGTGTGTGTGTGAGTGTGTGTGTGTGTTTGATAAGTAATGGATATGAGTATCCGACCATGTAAATAAAGAAAGATAGTTTAGGAACTAAACATTTGCTCGGATCGAATTATTTACGGTAGCGAGTGGGCTCATTTCTTTATTTCCCGTTGTTGTTTCACTCACTACTGTAAATAGTTCGGTCCGAGCAAAAAGTGAGTTCTTAAAGTGTCTTTCTTTATTGTCACACACATACACACACACACAATATATATATATATATATATATATATATATATATATATATATAAAACTCAAGTATATATGTGGATGTGTGTGTTTACGAGGTGTTAGATAACAAGATTAGGATTATGTGGTTCAACCCACAACGAACTACGAACCATGTGATATACAACGACCAATTGGTATGCATAAGTAATCCCTGAAAGTTTTAATCCACTCGCGTCCCTTCAAATAGATATGTTTTTTTAAATGTCATAAATTTAAAAAATCTAGCAATAAATCAATCGAACATTTTATTCAGCTTACGAAAAGATTCGGTAGCCTTAACGGCTACCGAATCTTTTCGTAAGCTAAATAAAGTATATGGGGTAGAATGCATGCCACATTCACTTGTGTTCTCGTGACGTGATTATCAAAAAAGTCGAAAAGATGGGAATGATGAACGTTGTAGACGAGGGTGTATTAGTCAAAGACGCAGAGGGAGACTACCATCTCCCTAATTCGGGGAAAAACAATTACAATTTTAGGCAAATCTGTGTGGTTTTGGGACCTGAGAGAATTTTGAAAAGAATCGAACGAAACCTTTCAAAATGATTAGCGACTCAGAGTAAGAATTATTGCAGAAATTGTATCATAGAATTAAATTCGTAAAATAGAGAAACTCAGAGATGAATTAGACGGGTCTAGTTTGGCATTCAATAAAAAACATCACGTGACCAACGTTTTTCGTCTGCATACCATTTTAAGGGTGATCAAATGAGAAAATGAAAAAAAAAAGGAGTGATCAATGAACAACTTACCTCACTTTTGTCGGACAATGATCACTAAGGAAATTTAAATTAAAAAAACAAAAACAAAAACAAACAAACAAAAGAACATGCGTGAATATTGCTGGACAATAACCACGAGACTAATTTAAATTTATATTGTAAATTGAGCCTCTACTTGAACTTTATTTAAGGGCAATTTAAAAAACAAAAACAAAACAAACCCCAAACCGTTTTTTCTAGATGTAAAAGGGAGAGAATATTTAAATACATCTTTGGTTCCGAAACTCCGGTCCGTGGAACCTTGGGGATCCGTCCAATTATGGTTTGAATAGTATTCTCTCCGAACCCGACATTGAATACTGTGTGACATCAATCGCACAAATATCAAAAATATCATTATTGTACACGTACACGTTTCATATTTCAATCTATTTTAAATAAATGTTTTTTTTTTTTTAAAGATCAACAATTGCTTTTTATTGTTGCTCATTAAAAACTAAATGTTTGAAATAGGGGTCCGTCAGAATATTTTTATTCATAGAAGAAGTCCACATGTTTTCAAAGTTTTCAAACCATTGCTTTAGACCCATTGATACATAGTCAGCCGGTCAGCAGGACTAACAAAAAAACTGAAGAAACTCATGTTGAGAGTTTTGATGACAACTTTGGTTGACCATTTCCAATTTTCTCCAGTTTTGGAATTTGTATTTCGAATCTAATTAACAACTGATAGATCATCATCATCATCAGCCTTTTAACGTCCGTCGTTGGACAGAGACCTTCCCCAGGATTTGCCACACTTCCCTATCATGGGCGTCGCGGAGCCAGTACTTCCTGAACTTGTCTACCTCGTCTCTCCATTTAATATTCTGCCGGTCTCGGTTGCGCATGTGATCTCGGGGGATCCATGTTATGAGTCGTGATGTCCATCGGTTGACTGCCATTCTCACAACATGGCCAGCCCACCGCCATTTGAGATTTTTAATGGATTCTATGATGTCCCTGACTTTTGACTTTTCTCGGATGTACTGCGCTGTCTCCATTTGAGGCTCAGCATTATCCTTTCATGTGCACGTTGCACGGTTCTCAATTTACTGATAGATATATTTAGCTAAATCAAAAATTCTGTTTGCTTACCGCCTTGTGCATGGCATCATCAAAATGCTCAGACGGCAAACGTCCAGTTCGAAAGTATTGCAAAGATATTATCAAACAAGAAACATCAACAGTTTTTCCCTGATCTTGATAATGGCTAGAGGTATGATCGAAAGTGCTAGATTTGAAACGATTGGACAGATTTTACATTCATTGGAATCAGACATAAATTTTTTCGGAAGTAAACAAGAAATATGAACTACCCCACCCCACAAAAAATTCCTTGTCAATCGTTTTCAATCAAACTTCCATTAAAAAGCCTGCAGCCTAAATACACACACTCATACTCTTTCACACACACATAGCATCTATCTATCTATCTATCAATCTCTCTCTCTCTCTCTATATATATATATCTTTCTCTCTCTCTCTCTATATATATATATATGTATATATATGTACACACACACACACACACACCCATATATATATATATATATATATATATATATATATATATATATACTAAATCATTGAGTGATTTCTGATCTGGTATTGCAAACATAAAAACGTTTCAAATCAAAAACGGGAAATTATTGCTTTTTCGTTAACGTGAGAAAAGGGGATACTAAACTTTGATCTTAAACTAAAGGCTGCAAAAGGCTGAACCACGAAACGTGGACAGGGGCACTAAAATCAAACTTAAAAAAAAAAGATATTTAAGTATTGTAATATTCTTTGAAAAAAGTGCTTAAATTGTGCGTGGTAGATGCCAAGATATAGAGATGGATAAAATGAAAACAGATAAATGACTTACCTTTTTCTAGAAACATTTGATATAAAGACCTCTGTGTATCCATACGACGGACGATTTCTCCAAAAACGTGGCAGCGAGGAGCAGCCTAAATTTGTCAATGAACTAACTCGAGCAAACCTGAGAAGCAGGACTCAAAGAAGTTTCGGACGAGCGCAAATTCCTGAAAATGTCTGAAATTGGTTAAAATTTTTAATTTCTAGCTAAATTTATTGCTTGATTGTTTTTTATACCCATTCAAAATAAATAAGACTAAAACAAATTATTACTGAGAATTAAAAGTTTACTTTTGTGAAACTTACTATCTATTTTCAAAAATTGGCCAAATTTTCAGCTATCATTGATTTTTATCGAATAAATTGGAAACAAAAGTTCTGCCAGATCTAGCAGGGAAATGGTTATTTGGCAACACTCGATTGTCTACAATGAAACAGGTGACTTTTTGGTCGAGTTCATGTAAGAATATTGTCATATTCTATGTTTTCCGTTGAAGATCAAAAGACGACGGTGGTAGTTCGTTTGTTTTATAATATGAGAGGAAATGAATTTTCTATTCCATAGATTTAAGTAATACAGTTTTTTCCCAAATTGGTGATTTTATGTAATAGTTAAAATGCTTCTGTGGTAATGAGGACAATTATTAAGTCGTGGTTAGAAATTAATATTAAGTTAAGTATGTCTTCACTAACCTTTTTTTAATTTTTTATAGAAGATTCACAGCTAATAGAGTAGGGGGTAGCTGCCCCCGTGGTTCCAGCACTCCCGCTGATATATATCTATATGGACCGGATTTCAAAGTAGAAGTTCATGTACCTGGGTTGACGCTCTCGATACATTCATGAAGATGCATTGCCAAACGAAACAATTATACCGGGGTCATTTCATAAAACATAAACAGAAATTGTCCCAGCAATCATTTCAAAATATGTGATGTTGTAGCTGAGCCTCAACAAGATAGACTGGATTAGGTCTATGTTTCTGCATCTGTTAGCTACATTGCAGAGCTAGAAAAATATCACTAAGTGTCTATGTGTATAGCTACAAGATGTACGTATTGTGTTTATTCATGTGCATGTTTTCATTCTAATACAAATTGTACAGTATACAGCTATTTCGGGGACTTCCCATTATTTATTTCGGAAATTTAACTTTACTAAATTTATTACAAAAAATATTCGGAAAACAAATGCTATAGAGAATCAGCACTAAACGGAGTATTATTGTATAATTGTACGCCTCGGCGTTCATCGTTTACTCATTCAGAGAAATGCACACGAACTCACACAGAAATACAATGTCTGACAAGTCGTTATTCGCTTACGTACATATTGTTAGCGTTTGTGTTCATTTATTTTTGGATGGTCCTGGAACATTTTTAGCCTGTTTCAGCTCTGTTTCTTTGTTTTGGTATTTCTCCTTCCTTTTTCTGTGGTTTATGCAAATCGAAGGTCCATTTACCGTAAAGTGCACAATAATGATAACGATGAATCTAACAAAAAGCCGTAATAACAATAACAAGGTCAATGATAGCTGTGATGGATCATCGCCGAATCCGTAGTTTTGCTTTCTTGACGCGAAATGCAGACGAGAGGCGCCTCTCGGCGCCGAGAGGACAAAAAAACCGGATCAGGTGCGCCCACGACGCGTTAATGAAACAGTGGTGAGATTTGGCGCCGGCTGTTTGAGCGACGGCGGGAAAAATCGCCATTTTGGGCTGATGAAACTCTACTCTTTTTTTGGAGTCTATTTTCCTAAGCTTTCAAAAAGCTGCTGTTCTGGTAAATATAGCAGAGCAGGCGAACATCATCGTTATCGTCAACAACATAATTTGTATTGGTTGTTCTTATAGGGAAGTGCTGTTGGCCGAGCGGATGGTAACTCGGAAAATGGATTCGACGGCACAGGTTCAATCTCCATCGGGGAAAAATCTGCGTTCATTTCGCACCGATTCCTTTGGGAAGAACATGAATTCATCTCTTCTCTCTCACAATTACTAGCAATGGGTAAAATAATCGGAGAAGTGAGTGACGCCACTTCAGGTACAAGTCGCCTTTAAATCTATTTTCACATATTGCAAACCACGTAGAACCACGATGTCAAGCCAGAGACGAAGACACGTGGAGAAAAATGATGATATGTAATGCCCAAGCAGGGACGGATTTGATTAGATTGTAGCTACGGGTTAATGCAAGACAATCTGAACGAAAAAAGCAAGAAAAGTTTAATCTCACATAATCTTCAGTAAAACCAAAGTCGTAAACAATAAACAAGTTGAAGAAAGTAGACCACTACATCAACCTAGGATGAAGAATCTCCATGAAATCGTGAGAAGAAGAAGAAATCGAGCAAAAAATAACGAAGTTAGCATGCTTTCGGTAGTGCAAGCTCAACTTTGGGAACAAGAAAATCCAACTTGTCCCAAAAAGGAGGGTTTACAAACAATGCATCCTCCCAATAGCCATCTATGAATCATGGAGCCTGAGCAAAATATTTGAAGTCATCGGATATCGAATAGCTGCCATCTGCGATATATGAGAAAGACTCTGCATTTACTCGTCCGCTTGGATATTGTGTTAATGATGAACTCTATTCACGTAGACAAAAGATATATTCTTAATACATTTGTTTATGTACATCTTTACATATGATGGTAAAATACCATCTAGGAAACATATCACTCTCATGTTCTCACTTTCACTGAATATATATATATATATATATATATATATATATATATATATATATATATATATATATATATATATATATATGCATAACATCTAAGGATTAATAAACCTTACCTCTGAACACTTTACTCCCGAGTCCGTCTCACTCTTTACAGTTCACATTATATATATATATATATATCGAAAAATGTTTCGGAGACAAACCTTAAAAATTACTCTAATTTATCACAGCTAAATTTATTAGTTTGCCTTAAAGTATATGTACTCGTTAGCATGTAAATATATTGCAGGTCTAGCTGTCGCAGGTCCTGTAGTCGTGGAAAACCCTCCCCCAAAATATAAATGTATACGTATATTTATATATATATACATATAGATGCATGTACTACCTATACATATATATACGAACAAATGTTTATTTATATATTTATATATATACATATATATATATATATATATATATATATATATATATATATATATATATATATATATATATATATATATATATATATATATATATATATATATATATATATGTACTGTAAAGAGTGAGACAGACTCGGGAGTGAAGTGTTTAGAGGTAAGTATGGACAGTGAATAAACAATGTGAGTTGGGATGAAATGGTTATTTGGGACTTCGCCTTTCCGTCGGGCTGTTCAGCTGGATGGTCAAGAGCAATGATACTTAAAGTTCGCTGGTTCGATTCCTGCAGCAGCTCCTTTTTCTTTCTCTTCTTTTTACGTTATTTGGGCTGTGATCCATTGTCTAAGAAACAACGGGAGAGCATCTCAAAAAGAGTTTTAAATGATATAACGCCTTCATAAATATTATCGGATTATATGTACATCTCCTAATGATATATCTACGTATATAAATAGTTTTATATACAGATAGATGTATCGATAGATAATATATCAGCCTCTAACCAAGCGATTTTACAGAGGTCATAGAAATAAGTTTGTCATTCTGCTTCATTTCACACTGGACTCATAAAATGTGGCCATCCAGCTGAGACAGAAATGAACAAAGCTTTTGATATACACAGATGAGAGTATACGTTGTTTTTCTCTCTCTTTCTGCATCTTTCGGTTTCTTGCTATATATATATATATATATACATATATATATATGATTTGTAAGTAGCGAGTTAGCAGAACAAGTTGTGTATTTGCCCTTGATAATTAGATCAGCGTTCAAGCCCAGTTTGATTTTCAAGTCGAACAGATTCTTTTTTATTTGAAGTCTGGCGTAATACACTCTTCTTACACTACACTCTCTCCTGGTACCAAACAATGCTGCCGAGGTTAATAAATAATACTATATACATACACACACACACACACACACACAACAACACACACACATATATATATATATATATGTGTGTGTGTGTGTGTGTGAGTATGTTTGTGTGTGTGTGTTTGTGTGTGTGTGTGTAGAGTGTTATTATCAAATAATATATGTGTATATAATATTATTTATCAGCAATGATTGTTAGTTATCACATGCATCATATATATAAATGGTGTTATCTATCAAACTCATGTATATATATATATATATATATATATATATATATATGAGGGTTTCAATTCTACCTCGTGGTACTGGATGGGTTAAAGTCTATAGCCACACTGAAGAGATGTAATACATCGAAACAGCTGTCTGTGGATGACACAATAATTAACGCTCCTCTATCTAGGGTTGAGCACTCTTTAAGTGAGGTAACTCATCCATTGTAAGCTCATGCAGTGCTCTTCCATAGGAATAGAGCACTCTGGTGGATGAAGAGTTTCTGCGTAAATGAATATATCGCTTAAATTCAACCTTTCTGACCAAACAGTTCCGTAGTCCAGATATCAGCCTCCGGGTCTGATATGAGGGTTTCAATTCTGCCTCGCAGTACTGGATGGGATAAAGTCTATAGCCACACTGAAGAGATGTAATATGTAATACATCGAAACAGCTGTCTGTGGATGACACAATAATACATATATATATATATATATATATATATATATATATATATATATATATATATATGTATATATATATATATATATATATATATATATATATATATATATATATGCGCGCCCGGGCGTTTGTGTGTATGTGTATGATGTATTTGTGCTTGCGGGTACGTTTACGCACGCTGTGACCTTTAGCCCAAGTCAAAACAGATTGTGAAATGTGTGTGGATATCTATCTATCTA
>OY735227.1:42854241-42939241 GCA_963457665.1 Thysanoteuthis rhombus | reverse complement strand
TGTAAATGTGTAAAACCCCGGGTTCATCGAAGTCGAAAAGAAACGAAAGAATACAGATGTACGTGATATATTTGATATATTTTTTAATACGGCACAATTACAATGTTATTTGAATACTTCCATTATTTTTTGTGGGCTTGGCTGAACTGATTTTTAAAGAAAGAAGGAAAACACACACACACACGCATGCATTAATATATATATATATATATATATATATATATATATATATATATATATATATACACACGCACATATACATATATATATACACACACACACACACACACACACACACATATATATATATATATATAGGTCTGCCCTGTTATCGGAAAGTAGAGCATTCCTATAACGAAACGTTTGTGAGGCGATACTACATAAAGCTACGAAAGAATTACATGGAATCTTCTTGAGTCCCCCAAATAACCAACAAAATCATACCAAATGAAACACAAAACGTAAAGTGACGCTAGTATATAGTGAAAGCAGGGATAACATGAGAGAAAGTGAGTGCTGCTTCAATAACAGCTCTCTGATAAACAAATGCTGACCGTTTTTGCTTTTTTTTTATAATTGTGGAAAGTTGATGGAGAGCTAACTTCCGAAAGTTGTTGATAAAAAGTTAATGATTCTATCAATTAGAAAGATTAGTATCTACTAATTCTTTTCTTCTGTAGACAATATCAGACGTTGTAATCTCTGTGTTATTAAGAAGTGAATGATAAGAATATGGGAATGTGTCCAAATGGTGACTATGTGAGATAAAAATGGAGAATATATACACAGGTTTCAAACGAGACTCGATCCCGAACCTCAGTCAGCCATCGGAAATACGTTACGATTTCAGCCATGTCTTTTAGCAGTCTTCCCTGAACTCCTTAAACGGTTGCATCCCTCGTCATATGCAAGTCTTCCATTTCGATGATTCAGTCTTAAATAATATGGGATTTTTTTTCTGAGTTTTGCAATGTACTGCAAAAAAATACATCATAAAAATACGTACAGTATAAACGAAACGTAACAGGTTTTGGAATACGCAAATACATGTATATATATTCATAATACAAAAACAATCGCAGACTCCTTACAAAAAGTGATACAAATGACTGAGACTTTTCAAACTGAAACTGAATTTTATTGTAATAATCTTTGTGTTGTTAGGAAGTTGTCAATAAAAAGAAAAATTGTAAAAAAAAACAACATTTTTTTCTGATGTAAACCCAGAGATAATCATAGCGGAGAACTTGTTTACATTCGCAAAGCTATTGATCGAATGGTATTTTAAACATTAAAATCTCCTTTCCCATCCACTGTGCTGCAGTTTTACAAAAAAGGGTTTTCGTGGATTAATTGTATATTTTTTTAACTGTACACTTCGCTGTATTCATTTATAAAGGAATGGTAAAGCGTTTATTTATCACAAGTTTTATGGTACAAGATTTATGGCTTTGGGGTACCAAAAGGGTTGAAAATTGCTCTCAGAAGACATTCGTCGGTTGGAAGTAGGAGCAGCAGTTATGGATGTTCTATTTGTTGTCCTGTCCAAAGAAGGTGGGCATTTTTGAGAATCGGTTGTCATGGATATTGGGAATCTAGGTTATGGTCCAGTGTCGAGGTATTCGGGTGGTGTACAATCCTTGCATATATTTGTTTATAAGTGAAATTGTTCATACATGCATACATAAATTTACTTGTTGGATATCAATTTTGGGGTAGATCTGTAGGTGTATTAATAATATGTCCGATGGTTGGTCGGTAATAATGGATGTGAAGTAATGGAAATTATTTCAGAGTATCCTTGTCGTGGGTTATGGGGTCGAGGCTATCTCTAATCGATGTGGTTGGATATAGATATGATCGGATATATATGAAACTGGCTTCTACCAAAAATTATAAATGGCTATAACAGCGTGTTAGTGATGCTAATATCTGGACAATAATGTAGATATTGGTGTGTTCCCTAATGGTGATTAGGTAATCCGTTCTCTCCTCCGTCAACCGTGCTATTGACGACACAGTTGGTTTCTGGGGATAGGATGGAGAATAAAGAGGATTCATAATTTTCCCAAGGGTATTAGTGACAAAATAACTCGACCAAAATTCAATCTCGATCCCTCTTTCCGTTATTGCCTTGCCAATTCCGTTTTCAATGTCGACAGCCATCCCTAACTCCTGTTTGTTTTTTCTCTAATATTATGTGCTCTCTTGTAATCTCTCCATGTGATGTTGAACACAATTCTCTCATGTGAACGTTACATGCTCCACAGGAGAGAATCATCTTCAATATTACGCAGAGAGTTCGCAAAATAGCACATTACATTTAAAGAAAACCCGGCGCCAGGGATATAGAATTTATTAAAAGACTTAAATGGCAATGGGCTAGTCATGTTGTAAGAATTTCTCATAACGTGGATCACCAGGGATCATGCAAAACTGTGGCCGGCAAAATATAAGATAGCAGAATGAACTAGACAAGTTTTGAAAGTGATGGTTGCGTGACGCCCATAATAGAGAGGCCTGGCGAATTCTGCAGAAGGTGCATGCCCAACGAAGGATAAAAGACTGATTATGCCGCTTGTTCGAATCCTCACTCGTGGTATTGAATGAAAGAGATAAAAAAGGAGTGACGCTATAGGACCTGTCGAGTTTTCAAATGCAAAGGTGTTCCTACCATAGCACGATCATTAGAAAGATCCTTTCTTTGACAATTTTGTCTAGCTCCTGTAGAAAGTCTAGTGTTGACTTTGTTTCCCTACTGTAACCTGAACAAAAACAAGGATAATCCTAAAAAAATGAAGGTTGTAAACCGATATTTGAACCCCACATTCTCCTACCGCTATTTAAATCAACGACATACTGATTGCCACGAATGGAATTTGAAGTTAAGTTTGATTTTACGGCAATCAGTCTTGTTCGCTATTGTACTACTCCTAGCAAAAACTATGGAATCACCACGCTTAGACGATGTTCATCTAGCTTATTAAATTCAATTCTAATGTTCCATTCCCGCTGAATGCCCCACTGATTGGGTTTTGAAACAGTATAAGCTATACATGGTAAATATCGATTCATTACACCTACCATAGTTCTATTGTTAGCGAGCAAGTCTTGCAGGACAATTACCTAGTGGGATCAATCCACACTGAACGCCCTACAGCAGACATGGGCTACTTCCAAATCTTCCACACAGGCCTACGGTTACCCATATATGCTCTACACCGTTTCTTTGCAACAAACGAAAATATTTAGTAAAGAAAACCGACTAATGAGTATCTGTGCCAGACTAAGCTAAGCAAAAGTGAGTAAATTCATTCGCCTCACCACGAGGGCAAATACAACACAAGGTCGGTTTATTGTGGGGTCTCTTGCGCGTAATTGTTAAAAAGACAAAGATTGTCCAGTCTCAGCGACCAGTTTCGCGAGGACGTCAGAATCACTTCTGACCATCCTTTTATGCAATAAGAGGGTGTTGCCTCAGGTTGAAATCACTGGGAAACAGGCTTGCCTTGGTCATGTAGGGTACCACCCGAAGACAAGAACGCGATTTAAAGATCAGATACTCCACTCTGATCCAGCCTGAAGACTGAGAAATTATAGGGAAGAGAATGACTGATGTGGATAAAAATATGCTTGCTGAAAGACAGGAAGGAAAAGGAGATTAATTGAGAGATATACAGTAGAATTCCGTTATTACGACACTTTCGAGGATTTAAGCGTGCCGTTGTAATAAATTCGATGGAACTGGTGGAATTTTTACAAGATTTTTGATAATGAGAAATCAGAAATTACTGTCAAAAATGACTTTTTATCACCTTTTCATGGACTAGTTCCCCATATGAGGGCCATATGTTTGTAAATAGAATGAATGAACCGATATAGTCATGCAAGAATATAAAAAACAAAAAAAAACAAAACAACGTATCGTTAGAACACGTGTGTCATTAAATTGTGCCGTTAGAACGATGGCTTTCTTTAGATTGAATTGTTATCCCAATAGGGGCCTGATGAAAATGGCACGTTAAGAAAGGAATTGGTAAAACGGAACCGGTAAAAATGGCACAAATGAAAAGGCGGGAAAAATGGTAAATCCATTTAAAATCATCAGTTTTATCCAGTTTCTTTTTTGTTATAGTTTGTTGTGTCGCTGTTAATTTGTTTTAAGTGACCCTCACAAACAGCATTAAAATAACAGCCTGGTGTAGTTCATTAATTTTAAGCGACCTAGTGGCGTATGGTGCTTTCTATCTTGGAGGTGCTGTGTGCTATGGATACACAAAAGCGTAAACATATTTTGGTGTAAAAAAACAAATGGCCAATAGGAGCCTTTTTGCACAATGTGGGAAAGGTGATCCCGATTGCAGAAATCAGAGAATTAATGGAAAACAAAATTTGGATCAGACACTATTATCAGCAGATAATACTTTCCAATTTAAATTTTGTTTTTTATTTCATTACTTCTCCTATTTCGTTTCATTTGTTCGCCTTAACATCGAATGTGCGAGTGGTGAAACTTAACAATTAACAATCAGGGCCACCTTCCCAATTTTGATCCAAGAAAGACTTTACAGATACACAAAAGCTTTTCATAGACACTAAGATATTTGTACGCTTTTGTGGATCAGTTGCTCACACCACACCCAAGATAAAAAGCTCTATACTAAAGCGACCATCATAAACAAGCAGGTCTCCACTACAGGGCTAATTTTCACTTCGCCAATAATTTTCACTTCGCTAAAAATAAACTACACCGAACTCGACTTCTAAGCATTTTAATAGGACTTATTTTGTTCTTTAGCTAACAACTGTTTTAATCAAATGCACAAATTTTCCATATTTTTCATTGCTGCCGATGCCATTTTTACCAGTGACATTTTTACCGAGATTCGCCCGTTTATGACTCGTTCTGTAGCGTCTCTTAGGCTTCTATCATTGTTCTCTCTCCTTGTCTTTACTGCTTCAACAGTGGTCGATTACCACATCGCCCAAAACTCCTCCTCCTTGCCGCCAACTAGAGTGCTCAAGCCTCTTCCATCAACGAATTTTGTGTTCGACTGAACCGCATGTCACTACAAGTTCTTGTTGTGAATTAATAATTGTTGCAGTGGCCGGGAAGCCGCTACGATGGCGACATCGTTTAGGGGTTATTTGGAACGTGGCTTAAGGAAAGGATGAGACATTTTTCGCAGTCGCACGCCAGTCTTTCTTGCCTTGCCCCGTCCGACAGGACCTCGTCACGGCCAGAGCTTTTGCAGAGTTTTCTTTCTTCCTACTTCCACCCGTTCTGTCGATTGCCATTTGTTAAAGCCCGAATGTTTACGGTCGGAATCAATTGGTAACAACGGCCAAGATGAACAAAATAAAAGTTAAACGAAGCGACGGGATTATTACGTCACGTGTCTCCAATGTGCGCATGCGTAACTTCTGCTCTTACGAAAAGCTTCGAATAAATGATGTTAAGTGTGACAGTCTTTTTTTCCTGTCTTGTTTAGGGATGTATTCGGGTGATCGCCCGTTCGCTGTCATATTTACTTTTTCCAACCGATTTTTAAGAGGAGAAAGTTAGGGCGAGTATAAAACAGAATAATGGGCAAACTTCTTATTTAAATGGCCAGGAAGAATGGAAATGTGTTGTTTTTTTTCCATTTGTGTTTCCATTTCTTTTCCTTCCATCCCGACCTTCAAGTATCTGGGGTTTTTTTTCTCTCTCTCCAAACCCACCCTTTTCTTTTTCTAGTTCTGTACGTCTTGCTGTCTCTGTCTCTTTCTCTTTTCAGTCGAATGCATCTGTTTTCTTAAATGGACGCTTTCATAAATGCAAATTGAATTTAAGGAGACATAATGGCCGAATTAGTCTCTAGGGGGAAAACTAAATGGCGACCATTTTCCAGATCCGTTCTCGTGCTGTTTTCCGACAGACAAAGGTTTTACTACACTACAAAGTGGACCGGGGCGGTAGTTATTAAGGAGACGGAAAGATGACGTTTGTCTAAATTGAATCATTGACCATTGATCTCTTGGATCAATGCGCTGACTGCGTCAACGTTGGTCGGCCGGGTATTTGCTGTCTCATCAGCGCTGCTCTGTTCGCCCTATTTAGTCACAGAGCAATTCCTGGCACGAGATAATCGGCGAAAAGGGAAGGCAATTCTTCACGCTTAATATTTACATTAGAGAGAACTTGTCTGATCGCTTGTCTTCCGTCAAGCACCGATTCTTTCCTAACTATATTTAGAGCAGGCGTTACTCTCTTAAGGTTGGATTCAACTCAAGGCTCTCCAAGCGAAGACAAGGGGCGGAAAGATCTGATATTAAGGAAACCGCAATACCATAATGATATATTAGGTTGTTACATATGTACTGTCGTTTTTTTTTGTGTTTTTTTTCAACAATAAAATAAAGAATGGTGAAGAATGATATGAACTGCTAAAAACAAAACGCTCAGCATATCTAACGAAGCAATGACATTTTTCCAACAATCCTCTTATGATAATATGTCATCTCTATAAAACTCTTTAGGTTTAGTGGTCACAAATTTGGTAAGAAGCGCGAATTATTGCTTCCTCGTTATTGAATATTTTATTTACGATATGGACTTCGAGATGCTTCATTAGACTGTCTCATGTGATAAAAAGCAACTGAAAGTTAGGATGGAGGTAAGAACTATTCAAAATCAATAATAATGTTGCAATACTTCACCCGAGGAAGAATTTTTAAAAAATCAGAGAATATTGCTGTATAGAAAAGACTTCTAAGTCTCAAACATCAACGAGCGTGGAATATTGGATCTGAGGAGTTAGGTTCAAGGTGTAAAATCAGCTCCCGTTCAACTATAAAGTCCCTCTTCAAAGTTTTAATGCGGCCAGGTGTATATTGGACTCCCTCTGACTAGAGGGTGTAAGTTCGATTATCATCGTGGGCTTGCTCTTTTCCGATTGTGCTGTAGAATAACGGTCCGATTCCAAGTTGCAATGAAAAAAAAAAAAAATCAACTGAAAATTAGGATGGATGGAAAAGCTAGTCAAAATCAATAAGATTGTAAAATGCATAAGAAATAACAGATGAACAGAGAGGATAGAGGAGACTTCATAACCCAATTCTCCAAACGTACACACTATCAGCAGAAAGAGTGAGGTGTATCACAGCGATGAGGCATTTCATTCAGTCCATGTGGGAACTATTTTCCAAACTTTTTAATGCTTCCTATTGGTTTGAGACGCCGTGATAAGGTCACTTTTGAAGCTCAAAAATCTCCTGAAAGTGTTCAAATTGTTGTTCGTGGATTGTTGGCCACTGCTGTTGGTAATTCTTCATAATCAAGAACGGGTTTGAGCCTCCCTCGAGATTCGTTATAAGTATACATATTTCCAGACCTAAACTCATCGAGCCAATCCAGAACAGTATGCACTATAATAGTGTTTACTTAGAATGCTTTTTTGACGCTATCAACGGCTTGAATTGCATGATGCCCTGATTGAAACCCTACTTAAAAAATTGAATTTCGACGGCTACAATTGTTGTTAGGGGCTCAAAAACCACCAAAGATAATGAATAATATATCTACCTTGAATTTGCAAAGAAAATGCAATTAGAATTGTGAATATTTAATTTTTTTTTCTCTGACAGGGATAAAGGAAAGAGAGCAAGAGCTTATACACCGTCTCTATTGCGTCTTACTGCAAAACAAACGCTGAACGTTATTTTCACTTTTTGCCTTTTTTTTTTTGAAATGCAAGAAGACGTACAATGTTTTTTTTTTTTCGGAAAGCTTGGTATATCTGTATTGATATTAATTTGAATTGGCTTAGTACGGCACAAGGCCATAAGGTAGGGGATGCTCAGTATGGAATCTGTTTTAATGTATTAGACACAAGCATTTTGAACGTAGATAAATTTTACAACAGTAAACTCTAAAAACCTAATCCACTTACATAATAATTAGCAATGTGCAGATTCTTCCTGTCACGCTAAGGGACGCAACCGACTTAGTAAAATGAAGTTTCATCTCTGTAACTGATATATCAAAACATTGCTTCATTTGCGTAACTGACACAGTAAATAAAATGTCATTCATGTAACTGACGATGAAAAATAGAATTCCATTCATGTTCTAATGACATGAATAAAAATGTCGAATTTAAAGAATAATAAAAATATAAAAGAGTAATAAGGATTTTTAAAAAAAAAGTAATGAAAATCCTTTTGTGGTCAACAGAACTCTATTCTCTAAGCTTGCTGCAAATAATTCTCTATTGTCCACGCATATAAAATTCAACGTGTATCAATATTTTTCATAAATGCATAACACAAATAAACTAGAAAACAACACTTGACAAGGCTTCATCTGGAGAAAATTCGAAGTCTATGAATACCAATAATTCAAGCATCAAGACAAAAAGCTGCATTAAACAGAGCATCAGACTTGAGATCTTGAGCACCACAAAATCAACTGATTAATGTATCAAGCACTCTCGAAACACTTACCCTCTGGGGAATGTGTTGTTTTTTTTTTAAATTTCACAAATATCTTCATTCCACTTTAGTGAATTAAGTGAAACACGGCTCGAAAGTCTACAATACTCATTAGAAACCATCAACCAGAACTGTCACCAAAACTGTCATCATAGGTTTCTTCAGTTTTCAAGTTGATCCCGATGCCCAGCTTGTTATATTTTTTGTGTATGTACGTACAATCTTTGAAGGCTGCACCAATGGAGTTAGAGGGCTGAAAATTCAAACATTTGCACATTATGTCTACAAAAATGCTGTTTTGTATTTTAAGTCCATCCCAAAAGGATTTTTCTTCGGGTTCAGTTTGCCATGTAGGTTTATGCTAAATGGTCTTTAGTTTGTGCATGCTTTTTTTTTCAAGTTGAGACTTTTCAATGATTACTGACCCATAAAAGGCGAGAGAAGTAAATTATTCATTGATCACCCTTTCTTTGAATATTTTGATTGATCACTCCCAATAATACTGCCGAAAGATTTGGTCACATGACAGTTTCTATTGAGTGACCAATCAGGTTTGTACACGATTTAATTTGAATCAATCACATTGAATCGTTAAAGATACAGCTACTCCATATCTTCATAAATCAAACTTACAAAATCAGCCTTTCCGAAGGCCCGTTGCTGGACATAGGCTATCCCAAGGTCGTAAAAGGTGATAGGCTTTATCCTGCCCTTGACATGATGTTGCAAGAGATCGATACATGCCTTTCCCAAGGGCATGAATGCAAAGTGAACAAAGAGTATGAAATTGGATCGCCAATCCCAATCTCCGAGCTTTAACCGCTCGACCAGCGGTAAGGCAGATTTTAGAAGCAAATCAAACCGCTAACCATAGTAGCCCAGAACCGCTAACAACTAGAAGAAGATTTTTTTTTTTTAGAAACAACTTTTTTTTTTAGCTCAAAATTCTTAAAACTTGAAGCGGAAGGGTGTGGACGGAATCGACGGAAGTCGATATGGAATCAGATAATTAGCTCAAACATCGGCGCCTTCGCCAATTAGAACCAATTACAAAGCGGTCAATGGGGCGTATTTCGTGAACGCACGTTTGAAAAATGCATAGGTTGAATTGCTATGTGGTTTAAAGGGATCCCAGTTTTGATTATCGTGGACCTACCGCTGTAGTCGGCCCTTATCTGATAGCATTGCACATCTTGAGGACTTTCAAATGTCTGTAACTTGGAGTTTCATTCCTTGTTAAACTCATGAAAACCATTTTGCCGAGACGACGAGATAAAATCCTGATTAAATGGTATTTGATTATTCTTTCCTCGTCTCTGATGTAAAATGTTCGAATTATTATTCTCTCTTTATTAGAGACCGTCAACCGAAACTGAGACGAAAACTGGCAACCTAGGTTTCTTCAGTTTTCAAATTGGTCCTGCTGGATGGCTATCACGTATCAATGGAGCTAGAGGGCTGATATTTTCAACATTTTAGACGACATCGTCCTTTTTGCAGAGAACCTAAACGACCTCCAATTAACCAAGAGACAGGCCTGCAAACTGAGAAGTATGCAACATGTGCATGAGAGAATCATGCTCAATCATACATGGAGAGATCACAAGACAGCACAGTATATAAGGAAGAAAACGAGTGTCCGTGACATCATAGAAACTATTAAAAAAACTCAAATGGCAATGGGCAGGCCATGTTGCGAGAATGAAAGACAACCGATAGACATCACGTCTCACAACATCGATCCTCAGAGATCACATAAGAAACCGAGGCCGACAGAACACAAGATGGAAAGATGAACTTAACAAATTCAGGAAATACTGGCTCTGCGGTGCCCATGATAGGGAATTGTGGCGAATCCTGGGGAAGGTCTACGTCGAACGATGGACGTTAAAAGACTGATGATGATGTCAAAAAAAAACCCACCTAAAAGGGTTTTTTTGTGCAGGTTCAATTTGCAGTGAAAGTTTTCAGCCAAATTGATCCCTTACTTTTTGTCCAGCATTCATACCGTTTGTTTTTTTCTTTCTCAGTCAAAGTCCTTTTTAGTGATCACTGTTCAACAAAAGGCGAGAAAAGCAACTTACGTATCGTTCACCCCTTTTTCCATTTTTTTTCATTGATCATCCCCAGCACGGCATGCTTACAAAAGATGTTGGTCACGTGACAGGTTTCTATCGAATGACTAACCAGACCAGTTTGATTCTTTTTTTTAGACTCATAAAAACCATTTCACCGAAACGAAGAGATAAAATCCCGATTGTATTTGCTTTTTCTTTACTTGTAAACGATGTAAAAATGCTCAAATTATTCTCTCTTCTTTATTAGAAACCGTCAACCAGATCTGTCATTAAAACTGTGAACATAGTTTTCTTCAGTTTTTATGTTGGTCTGGCTTAGTTGGCGAGCTATGCGCACGGGTCATGTCAATGGAAGTACAGGACTCGAAAACACATTTTAATTAAAACATGTTTTTTTTAGGGATTGGGGGTCAATTTGCAATGTAAGTTTTTGCCAAATGGATCCCTTTTTTTGTGCCCAGCAGCATTCACACATCGATGTTGTTTTTTTCAATCTAGACCTTTTTTTAGTGATCACTAACCAACGAAAAGCGAGACAAATGCACTTGTGCATCGATTTTTGCTTTTTCCATTCTTTTTTGATTGATTGCCCCCACCATTGGTTTCTATCGAGTGACTAAGCAGGTTTGTCCAATTCTCTTTTCTTTATTTTGTTCCCCTTCTTCTTTATTCGACTCCCAATAAATTCTCGAACAGACAATCAATTGCCCTTCCATTTTTGACGAGTATTTCTTACATCTCAAGCAGAAACCGTCAACTGTCTCCAAATCTGTAAACATAAGTTTCTTCAGATTTCAAATTGGCGTGGCTGGTTGATTGACTGCACATGTATCACGCTCACAGGCTGCGTCAATAGAGCTAAAGGGCTGAAAATGTAAATATTTACCCTTTATCAGGTCCAGAAATTTCTTTGTCTGCTGACCCCCATCCCAATCGGTTCTAAAGGTGAGGTCAATTTGCAATGTAATTGTGCGTTGAATTGATCCCTTAGTTCGCGTCCGGCTGCATTCACACTTGTTTTTTTTGTTGTTGAAAATTCGGACTTCTTTTCAGTTATCACTGCTCAGAAGGCAAGTGAAGTAACTCATTCATTGATCAACCCATTTTTAATTAATCATCTTCAACTTGGTATGATACTAAAAGACGTTGATCTCGTAACAGTTTCTATAGGGTGCTTAACCAGCCTGTTTTGGTAGCTTTTCGTTGCAACATACTCAAGTCGTCAGTGTAAACCACACGGGTTAGAAATGAAGAACAACCACTCGGTGAGAATCAAACTGACACCCGATTTGCCTCGATCTGTATATGAGACCTATGGCAAGTTCGAAGAAGACTGTAGAGAATAGGTGTTAGAGTAAGAATTCTTTTCATAACCAAATAACTTGTGGATCAATTCAACATTGTCCTGAATTGGATCTTCACTGAATGCCTCCGCATGGCCTCGTGTGATACGAAGTTAAGATTTATAAGTAAAAGTGCTCACAATATGATAGTGATTGAAAAATCCTCCTGTAGAACATTTTACTTGCGAATTGAGTTTGACTGGATGCTTGACTAATGCAGCTTACTGCTGGTCCAAGCTTACTGAATAACAAAGGCCCTCCCCATTTGGAAAAATGTCGTAATACAATCTTCCTCCTCTTCTCATTCCCCCGATATAGCCTTGTATCCTACTATGGCTGTATTGGATATTTAGATACATTGTTCGTACAGGAAGATAGAGCATGCAAATCAAATCGTGCTTTGGTTAAAGAGAGAAAAGATAGGATGAAATTAGCTGGTAGTAGGGTCATCACAGGCCCCCTAAAAACATGGAGATAAATAAATTGTTTTTAAAATCCCGAGGCGACAGAGGCCAGACGGCTTGAGTGGTAGATATCTTGTTGACGCGCCATCTTGTAAACTCAAATCAGGTTATCAGGAAACTAATTAATTGAACCCGCGGAAACCTCAACCAAATCGACCAAGTTATCGTCCCCGGGACACACTGCTATGAACCAGAGACATCGACATATAACAAATAAAAGCCAAGGGGTAAGTTTAATATAGGTTTTTCGAGGCAATGATGACGGATACAGCATTAAATAGAGTATGAACAGAAAGAGAAGAGACACATAAGAAGCAGAGGAGTAAAAAGGGGAGATAACTTTGGAAAAGACAATTGTAGAAATGCAGACGATTAAATGCCAGTTGTGGATGAAGAGATGTTTTTCGGACGATTGAACTCCTTCTTGTTTGTGTTATGCATGTTATAACATTTGGGCCGATTCATTCTAAGGCATTCTTCGAGGGTTATATCCAGATTTGATGATGTTAAACAAAATATCCCAGTAGTATCCACTTTACAACGTTGGATTCGGGTAATGTCGTTTTTTTCGTCTTCCCTTGTTAAGCTAAGATTCTTCTACCTTGTCCCTGTTGAATAGTGGAAGCCACACCGGGTTCAAGTCAACTTATCTAATAAACTAAGTCGGCATGTTGACATAGGATACCTCCTTGATTTTTCTCAGTAACCGTCAGCTTTCCCTGTCAATTATATCTTGGATCAAGATATTGAAGTCTCTGATTTGTATTGTAAAAGTAAACTGAAAATATCTCAAAACATACTCGCTTTGTAAAACAATTATCCACACATATAATAATTACTAATGGGCAGATATTTTCTGTCACGCTAGTAAATTAGAATAGTGTTTGTCTTCTGACGTAGTAAGATAGAATTCTATGTTCTGAGGACGTGGTAAAATTGCTGAATTTGAAGGATAAAAGAATCATAAAAAGTAATAAGAGAACAAAAATAAAAAAAAAATCTGTTTGATGTCAACACACAATATTGTCCTCTGTGTTCACTGCAATGAACATATCTATAATCGTTCTGGGTAGATTAATAATACAATATAAGTATACCAGATGATGGTATTCGGGGGAGATACATTGTCAGATGATACCAATGATTTATGAAGGGATAAATATCTACTCAAAAACGTATAGATATCCTTTATCAACTGACCCTCGATTCATGTCAGTTGATCTAGACAATCTAAATTGAATAAAGAAAATTACAGAAATGATCTGCACCAGGAATAGGTCTTGCGACGGATAGAAGCCGCCTTGACGTGACGCTACTCTTATTGCTGAGCTAAACGGACCGCTGGTAAGTCAGAACCCACCCCCAATCTGTTTTATGTCCAAATTTTGTCTTTGTTTTCTGTGTCTCTGGAAAAAGAGCGATGTATAAATCTAAGTGCAACTACAGCGATTTGAACTCAACAGCCTAATAACTAACCAATAGGCCGAGGCTGCACATATGTTGAATATAGCGTTGAATTTCAAGCATTATGTCGGTCAGATTAAATACATTGGTGAATAGGGATGATACAGCAAAGCGGTTAGAGACATAGACAGCAGAAAAAACAACAACACAAAAGTAAACAAAAAATGAAAATGTTGTCATTTTTTACGACATGGATACACTAGTATATATATATATATATATATGTCATCCACAGACAGCTGTTTGTTTGTCACAACTCTTCAGTATGGCTATAGACTATGCAATATCCCTTCCAGTACTACGAGGTAGGATCGAAACTTTCGCTTCAGACCCAGGGGCAGGCATTTTATCCTTGCCCTTCACAGAAATGGATGATCAGTAGGACCGAATTTTTGGGATATATTTACTTGCGCACAATTCTCCATTCACCAGAATGCTCCATTCCAGAGTTGGAAGAGCATAGCTATAGCAGTTTATAATGGGCGAGTTGCCCAACCAAAGAATGCTCAACCCTAAAGGAGAGAGCGTTATATATATATATATATATATATATATATATATATATATATATATATATATATATATATGAATATTTAAAGTACCATAATATCAAAGCATATATATATATAGTACCATAACATTAAAGCCTGTTTAAAAAAAACAAACAAAAAAAAATGAAGAAACTTATGTAAGTTACATAATATTGGAAAATAAATGACTGAAGTGACACGAAACAATTTTTGTAAAAAGTTGTTTAACTTCTTGTCATTTCTGTTGTGGTTCACCTATGTGAATATTAAATCCATTGTGTCAGTTTTAATTTCAGACTGCATGCAGACTAACTTATAATATCATCTTTAAGAATTCTAATTACACAGAAAAAACTTCTTTGAGTTGATTCTCTACCAGCTTATTCCGCCGAAGAATTTGACAATTATTTTCCACTAACATTAAAGGCTTGTTGTAAAGGAATCTGGCATTGGCCTACCTAAGGCCCCCTGAATCTGTTGTTGGACTCAGTAGGGTCTGGAGGTCTGAGTGTGGCCTGTACCTCAAGTGCCTCATGATTAATACTCTCTCTCTCTCTCTCTCACACACACACACACACACACAGAGTCGTTCCTATTTTGTCTCATCTTCAATTCTTTTTATTCGTCTCTTGTGATGTTCATGATTTTCCTACCTTGTAGGGGCTTTTTGATTCACTAATTGTCTTCCTCTCAGCAGGATGGTTAATTAAGCACTATTTGCGTCAAAATCAGCGCGTTTTCTGCTAGGCAGTGCTAAACAGTGCTAAATTAGTGCAGGTGGGTTTAAACATTTTGGGGTGTGCTTTAGATCATTTTAGTATGATCACGGTGTGTTTCCACCATATTTGACGTTTTTGGCTATTTTTCTTTCAAAAAACAGTGCTTTTTGGCAGTCAAACATGAACGAAAATATTCTCGAGTGGGCAACATTGCCTCGTTCCAAAGCAACTTTTTGTAGCTGTTACAATTTATCTTTGTGTGGTCTTTTCACTCAATCCTCAATGCTGTGTCCGCGCCCTACGTCTTTCTTTTTTGTCCAGTTTAGGAAAGGCCCCGAATATTTTATCATGGATACTACCGGTGCATTCATAAGTTTGATTATGTTCCTGTTGTCGCACATGTATTCATATCTTTGTCTTTTGAAAATTATTGCCCTAAATTAGTATTTTAGTGGTAGTCCAATTGACGATGTAAGCTTATGCTAAAATGATCCCTTCGTTAGTATCTGCATTTTTTTAAAATTTCAGACCTTTTTCAGTGATCACTGTCCTACAACAGGCTAAAGTAACCTATTCACTGATCACTGTATTTCTTCCAATTTTTTAATTGACCACCTCCCAAAGGGCATGCTGCCAAGAAGTTGGTCACGTGACGGATTCTACTGAGTGACTAACTGTGCCTGTTATTGAAACTTTCACTAAATTCTGCATCGAAATTAGTTAAACCAATTGAATACTGGTAGTGCAGGCGGCCTGGTGACAAGTTGGGATTCGTTTCGACAAAGGCAAAAAAGAACATCTCACCACAAGATGAGAGCCCCCCCCCCCACAAAAAAAACAAACCCAAAACAAAACTGCAAAAAAAAACCCCAAAAAACCCCACCGGAAAACAACTTGTACAAAGAAGACTTCTTTCTTCCAATCAACCGCAGAGGACGTCCATCCCATTCATAATTCCAGCACCTCCCTGCATCCGACCCATCATCCTCTTACCCTCTTTAGTCATGCATTGTTATTTCCCGCCAATTTCCACCATGACAGATCCATGCCTTCCTTTTTTTGCTGCAACCGTGACGGACGCCATTTTGTTTGTTTCATTTTTCATTCTCGCGCTTTTTGTGTTTTGCTTCTTTTTTGTTGTGACGCGTGTTTCACGTCAGTGTTTGTTTCACGCGTTGTCGATTCTGTTAGGAGTGACAGCGTCTAGTTGAGAACGTGACCAAGTGTGCCAGGAGAAGTGAGGAAGATAAAGCAAGAAAGAGAGAGAGAGAGAGAGAGAAGGGTCGGGGGTTGGGTGAGATGAACAGAGATGAGATGCAAGTGTTTTTATACAGTAATTTTTAAAATTAAGTTTCATGCTTTTTTATAATTTTAATTAACGTTTATTTCAGTGTTGAATACGTATTTTAATGTAAATTGTTCTCGGACAAGTACATGGAAGCATTCCTAATTCAATAAATGAATATTCAGAATTGGTAATAACTCTATTATTCATTGGTAGATTGTAGTCAAACTAACTTAATTTGGACCCAACCATGTATTGAATTTTACCACTTTAAAGACCAAAATGAAAATTTGTTTTACGAAAATAGAACAATATTTACAAAAGCTACATATAACAAAAAATGGTTAATTCTCGCCCAATTTTTGCGTGTGTGTGTGTGCGCCTGAGTGCATGTGTGTATGGTCTTCAGCTTAGTACTGGCGTCTGTATGTAAATATAAGACCGTTATGCGTGGGCGTGTATTTTGTTTATGTACAATCTATCGTATCAAAGCATGTTATAGCTCACTAAGATTGATGTATAGATTGGTATATTTGCCTGAAGAAGAACAAACAAGGCAGAAACATAAATGTGTTTGTGTAGCAAATCATTCACTTTATCTTATGTATATATACACTTTATATATATATATATATATATATATATATATATATATATATATATATATATATCTCTCTCTCTCTCTCTATATATATATATATATATATATATATATATATATATATATATATATATATATATCTATATATATATATATATATATATATATATATATATATTCTTAGGAAGAAAACGGGTGTCCGTGACATCATAGAAACAAAAAGTGGTAATCCAAAAATCGGCGAAATTCAAACTCATGTCCCTCTTGCCTAGAGCCCTCCGAGATGGGATTTAGACTTTTTAATTCCTGTAAAAGAATTCAGAGTTACGTGTGAATTTGTACGAGATATATTTGTATGAGATTGTATGAGATGATTTTTTGAAGAAAGGAAAACTAATGGGATAATTCCCAGTTTGGTATCGACCATCAGTTGTTGGAGATGAGGAATAAAACCCACTAATAATCCGCCAGCAGGATAAGCTTGCTGATAATTGTGATACGACGTACGTTCTGATCCGTTATTCTTTTCATATGATTTAAAGGATTATCACAATGAAAAATCACTGACAAATTCTAATTCTAACATGTTTTTTTTTAAGAAAGAAAATACTAAATCTGTTTCATAGGAAGAGTCCCTAATTTCGAATGGTGGGTATGAAATATCTTTATTAGCAAAAGTCTCAACTTTCCAAGTACATTGACAAGGCTTGAAACCAGTGCTCCTGCCACTGGGCTGCCTAGTTCGTGACCATTAACTTCAACCACTCGGCCAAAGAAGCAAACTAACTAGAAGTTCTAATCTAACCTTTGGTTCTGTTTCCTAACAATGATCTTTTTATATTCGCTGCACATATGGGCGCCCGGTGCAGGGGCGAAGGGATCACAAATACTGCATTTGCTCTCTGCCCTCCCTTTCTCAGCTCAGGTGAGGGAGTTTAAAAGTTTGAACCTTATGGCCAACAAAGAATAATGGTGCTGTACTATTGTTTTATGCAACCCAAACTAAATGTACTCATACAATGGTATTATTTTTCGCCAAGATACATTCCAAACACGTCTTTTTGTCCCCACCCCCTGGAAGTTGCCAGCGGGCGCCCATGACTACCCTCCATTATGGACTTCGATTTTTTGAACAGTTGGGTCCTTATAGTCAATAAAGGATAATGGTACTGTACAATTGTTTAATGTAACCCCAAGCTTGATGTACTCATATAAAAAGATGGTATTGTTCTTCGCTGGTAACAGGGTTGGCACTAAGATATATCCCGAATATATTCTTTTGCTCCTCCCCCAAAAGTGGCGGCGGATATCCATGGCTGCACACGGATTTATTCCAACTCTCTCTGTCTCCGCCTATCTGTCTCTGTCTCTGTCTCTCTCTCTCTCTGTGTGTGTGTGTGTGTGTGTCTCTCTCTCTCTCTCTCTCTCTCTCTATTGTTTATTCTTTTCCAGAAAAGAGACGGTAAAATCGTGCACACGAGCGCAAAACACACGCACGTGACCGACCCGTTGTTGGTCGCTTTCACGCGTGCGTACGACGTACACGTGCCGGCACAGGGAACCAAGGCCTGCACAAAGCTGGAAATAGGACCAGGACAGATTGGAAATGTAGGCTCCATTTTAAAACTCCTCATTAAGAATCTTTGTAATCAGTGCTAGATACGGCTCTATTCAGGGTTGAGGTTACTCATCCATCGTAAGCTTATGCAATGCTCTTCCATAGGAATGGAGCACTCTGGTGGATGAGGAATTTCTGTGCAAATAAATATATCCCTTAAATTCAGCCTTATTGACCGTTCGGTTCCGTAGTCCAAAGGTAAGATATCGGCCTCCGAGACTGAAGTGAAGGTTTCATACCTGCCTCGCGGTACTGGATGGCATAATGGAACGTCTCTAGCTACACTGAAGAGATGTAATACACCGAAACGGCTGTCTGTGGATGACACAGCAATATATATTTCTTCGACTTGTATATTAGACGATAGAGTACAGTACGAAACTAAATTGTCAAAATTCAATTGATAGAATGGTGCATTGAAAAGCACCTACTTTTTTTTTCAAATTTATTACAGTTAGTTATTCAATACAAACTGTCATATGACCAACCTCTTTTGGCAGCATGCCTCGTTGCAGATGATCGAACAAATGATCGGAAAAAAGGTTTATCAATGAATAAGTTCTATCTCTCACATATCATCTGAATTCTCTGATATAGATAATTTTAATAAAATTTAAATTTAACATAATGTTATACTTCAAATTGATCCTTTTCTTACTCGAGCACTCCTTGTAATGTAACAAGAATCGTTGAATACAGCAGTGCATTCATGTTTATTATATATTCGGAATTTGTATTAATTTTTCATTAACCTTTAAAATATCAACGTTCTTTGCTGGTAGTCGCTATTATGATTTTGATATCAATATTATTTACCAGGGCTCCCCTTTGCCTCTCTTAGGAGGAGTAAGCTCCCTCGAAATCGGAGGCGCATTCCAACTGGCCCATCTACCCTGCCGCCTATGTTTTGGCCTGCTTAGTACTGATCAGTCTAAACGCGAACTGGGCTCCACGTATAATGTTTGTTTGTTTGTTTGTTTGTTTCTCTCTCTCTCTCTCTCTATCTCTATCTCTCTCTCTCTCTAGTCCAGTTAGCATCGTGTGAAATAGAATTGTAGGCGGCAAGCACCCAAACTGGCGTTACTCACTCCATCCTACGCCCTTAAAACTATCGCACATTTCCAGTGATAGCTGGCTTATAAGTTGATCTAATTTTATTTTATTTATTTTCAACAGATGAAGTTCGGTAATCCATTATTATCATTTTTGTCACAATTTCCTTTCATCTTAATTGGCGCTGGCCACTGTGTTCTGTTAGTTCTGTGGTAAAAACAGTCACACGTTAAGCAAGCCATCCTCCGTTATTGGGGGTTGTGAGTTCGAATCTCACCTGGAACTTATTTTCTATTCCTATCCACACTGTTAAATTATTTACTCATTGCTGAAAAAAAACCGGTGTGCCTTTAGTAGCAATAACAGTCAAGGTAAATAATGATGAAAAATTTGTGTGTTGATGTTAGATATGGCGTCATTTAAAGTAGAAAATTATTCTCTCTCGGTCATTTCCAACTTGCTGTTTGGCTTGGACAACTCTTTTGGTAGTGTAGGCCACATAAGTAATTTTCATCGTTTATTTATGCCATGCATTCTCTCAAAAATGTCGATCATATTACAGAAAGCATATTTAACTTCTATTTCAGACGAACAGATGAATCACAATTATTATATTATTGATTGGCGGAGCCAAAACGATAGTAATGTTTTTATATAAATCATATAATTGACTTTCTGGGAAAAATTGCATACGATTTTGAATAAATGCCGAGATTGGCTTCAGGCCATGAAAATATTGCCAGATTTGGCATTCAAGCCTATGGTTGCCCATATGTATTTTCTGATGAAAAGGTGAGAAGAACTCCCAAAATGACCACACTTGTGTGTGTGTGTCTGTTTGAGCAATTGTGTGCGTTCTTTGTATGTTTGTGTAAAGTAAGCATAGCCTAGTCTAACTCAAGACCACAACAATACTATTTCTATTGAGTTCAAGCAAAAGCAGGTTACCATTGAACTCAACAAGGTCATCTGTTTGTGGCACGTCTTTCAAGCTGAAGATACCTTTTCTGAACTTCTCAAACAATTACTTTACTCTACTACTTGTTTTGCTCGATTCGGTACCCAGATGCGTTGTCAAGGAGGTGCGGGGTCAAGTGGGGCTTAGCCCATTCAGTAAATCATTTACCCCCCCCCCCCCAGGTGAATGTGATGTGAATTAATTTGTGTGTGCTAATTTTTACAACATAAACCATTTTCATGACCTGTTTTTGCAGGGTAAAAAAGCGTCAAATTAGCACAGGTGTGCTTGAACATTTTGGCCATTTTGGTAGTATTTTCGACCATTTTAGGTATCTGTTTGGTGTATTTTCGGCCATCTATGGCTATTTAAAAAAGTATTAGCGCTTCATTTAGCAACTTTGAAGACTTCTACCCGCACCCCAACCCGGACAATGGATGCACCCGTACTTGATGTACCCTAGTTTCCGTTGGCCAACAGTTGAAGATATTAAAAAATCTTCAATTGATTAATCGAATTAAAACTGGAATCTTTCTTTTATGATTGAATACATAATTTATGACGCATGATCATGGAAAACCATAGGATATTGATGACTGAATAATGATGATTTGAATTGAAAATTGCTTCTAAAAATGTCAACGTTTCATCACGCTAAAATGTTTCATATCTCTTTGCATGTGTGTATATGCATGTATGTGAAAACCTACTCTATGTATGATGTGTGTTTAAGTGTGTGTGTGGTAACCAACATTGAGTATGATGTGTGTGTGAAAACCGTCTGTGTGTGTGTGTATATGTGTGTGTGATAGATTTCAAATGAAAGTACGAATTAGAGTATCAGTTTGGGGAACGAAATCTGACAACCTACTTCGAATTCCGATAAGGATTTTTGCGGTAATATTCTTCGGGAAAACTTGGACCTAACTCTTTCCCATAACCGACACGAACATATGCACCAACACACACGCACATACAGCAAAATCACGCATGGTGTATATACATGTAGTGTTTTTAGATGTTCTAAACCAGTTCTTGACCAGCCATGGGTAAATTAGAGTGAGCACTCGCCGTAAAATAATTGTGTCTTTGTCTTCAACACGCCAGAATGGTAAATTCAGAAAACAGTGAATGAGTGAGAGAGCATATGGGTAATCTCTCCAATTAGATTAACTGCCGGGGCAATAGCAGGGTATTATTGCTCTTACATCCATTGTCAGCCTTGATCAGCATACACAGGTTTATAATGGCTCATGAAACAGTTGAAGGATGATTATAAGCATACGCGTTCACGGGGCGGCCATTTCAAATACCGATGAACTTTGGATCAGAGAAATGTAGACTTCTTGCAAAATATACGAGGTACCAGACCAACAGGGGTGGGATTTCCCTCCAAGAGGAGAATATAAGGGGTCCTAGGCTATCGGGTAAAAAATAAAAGTAACGGTGAATGTTTATTTCAATTATTTTCGCTTGCTATCTCAGTAACAAATTAACGGAAACAGTCAAACAATTATAAAATTTAACTAAATCTTATTACAAAGCTGTTTAATCATACAAAAAATAAAATAATTATTTTAAATCATTCTCTATTGCAACTGATGTAAATGGGAGGGGAAAACTAGTTGAAAGGTTGGGAACCACCGTCCAAGAGGAAGAATTCTATACGCTGGCACCCTCACACATACCTCAAATCACCTGAATGAACAATTCTTATATGGCGAATGCACACTCTAATTAACCCTTGGCCAATCATGCATTGGTTTAGAATCTCTAAAAAAAAGTTATATGCATATATATATATATATATATATATATATATATATATACCATGTGTGATTTTGTGTATATATATATATATATATATATATATATATATATGTACATATATATATATATACCATGTGTGATTTTGTGTATATGCGTGTGTGTTTTTGAATGTTTTTGTATGTAGAGTGTGTATGTTCATTTGTATGCGTATATTTGTGTATGTTTGTGTATGTGTGTGTGTGTGTGTGTGTGTGTGTGTGTATGTTTTGTTGAGTTTTCAGTTAAGTTGTCTTCTGTCAAGTTCCAAAGCAGCGATGGTCATGAAGAAGATAGGAGAGGATTCTAGATTTAGATGCCGTCGGCGTTTGGAGAGACGTGGAAATCATTCCGTTTTTGTTATTGTTTTTTTTTTCCTGCTGCTCACAGCAAATCCTCTAACTAAATGAAGCTACTAATGCCGGCATCGCTTCAGTAGCCCAAAACATGTCAATAAAACGGTGGATTTTTTGCTAAATTACTTTTTAGGTGATCTGAGAGCATAAAGATCTTATCCAAAGACACTCGCCCAAGTAACGTCTTCAAGTTTTGACGCCGTCTCCCCGGTAAAATCTCCACCATCGACATCTTTGCTGGTTTTCATATATAACCTTATTTTTTGCTGTTTTTTTCCCCTTGTTTACCTCTTTTTTCTTCATCGCTTTCTGTAATTCCTTATATCCTTTCATTGATTTTAAAGTTTATGTCCGATGTAGTTTCTTCTTCGTTCAGTATTTCGTCTTGGGAGTTTCTACCGGTCATTTTGATTGCTCTGTTCTAATCATGTGTTTTGTTTTAATTTCTTTTTGTCTTTACTTCTTCCTCTCATGAAGGTATTTTTTCTTCATTCTTTTCTTTCTTTCTTTTTTTTCTTTTGTTCGTTCCATCTTTTATTATATCTATCCGTTATTCATTCTTTCTTTCCCTCATTCTATCTTTGTTATTTGCATGCTCCTTTTTTCTTTGTTTGTCCCTTCATTATTTCTACAGAATCTCGTTCTTTCTTTCTTTCTTTCTTTCCTTCTTTCTTGATTTATTATTACAATATCAGAAACTGTAAACTAAAACTGTCACCCTAACTGACATCATAGGTTCCTTCGGTTTTCAAGGCAGTCCATCTAACTGGCTGGTTAAGTATGTAGGCATATATGTGTTAGGCGTACAGGCTGCTCAAACGGAGATAGGGGGCATAATTTTTCAACATTTCCTCTTTATTAAATCTAGAAATAATCTTATAAACAAAAGTCTATTAAACAAATGAGCTTGGGCTTATTTCATTCTAATAAATAAATACATTAAGTTTCAGTAATCATCTTCAGTCGGTATAGAATTTGGAGCTAGACCTTTTCGCTATTTGAGTGGGAGTGATATTCAGTTCAGTTGTGACCCCAGGTCAGACCAGGTTCGACGAGGTAATTACAGAAGAAGTAGCTTTTTGCGATCACTTTGGCGCGTATCTTTTAGAAAGTAATCAACGGTTGTTAACACTAAGAAATGTTAGAAGAATTGAAACCTCAATTAGTACATCGCTCGGCTGAATGTGGTAAAAAGCGATAAACAGACGAAAAATTCAGAAGTCAAGATTCAGGCAGAGAAAAAGATTGCAGTGTTAATGCACAAGTAACGCATATTGATATCCCTGATCTAAATAGTTGATTTTAAGCTAAAAAAAAAAGTGATTATGTGTAAAACTTATGCCCAAGTCAAATGCACGTTTGGATCAGTTAGATCAATCTTCATTGTTTATGGATGAATTTTAGTGCTGGACCCGTTATCCAAAGTCCGATGAAGTCTTGCGAATTGCAGACAATTGTTTGTGGATCATTTTCCGAATCGGGCGCTGCAATATTCTTTCGTGCCCTAATCCTCAACTCCTAATTTTTCGTATGATCATCTCTTTGTGAACTTCAATCCGTGTCTCTGCAATCAGACGAGCGATGGACTAATTGAAGTTTCGTGATGCATTGCATATATTATATATGTATGAATACATGCATGTGTGTGCGCACACGTTTTTAGTGTGTGAGTATACTTATACTATTTCAGAACGTTACATTATTACTGAAAGACGGGAGAAACGAAACACAAAATCAAAAAGCAAAACAACGGTCGTTCCTAACTTTTTTCAAGGTCATTCTCCATTCTCCTCTTCCATTTCTAACGACAATTATCTTCGGATCTATATTGTATGCAGAAATAATTTGGAGTTGAGAATCTTCTACAATCTCCCTTTTATTAATAACACAAGGATTATCACTATAAAACTGATAAAATTGCCAAAAAGTCCGTGGTAGACGCTAGTAATCCTATAAAAATAGTACTACTTCAAAACCAATGCTGAGAAGCAAACATCGCAGTTGTTACCGGAAATTTTATAAAATATTGAAGTTATTAACACCAATTAAACTAAATGACAAAAAGAAAACACAGTAAGTAAATAGATAAAATAATAAACAACAGTGGTAAGGAAAATCCATTCCCTTAGTTGAACAGTTATACTGTGGAATAAACTGGAGTCGGGTAAGAAACTATTGCCACCAACACAATTTAGAAGGATCTGATAAAACGAAAGATTTAATGTAAGGATGGGGCAGGCACATGGGGAGTAAAAATGTACAGTATGGACAGGAACAAAAAAAATTCTTTTGTTTTCGAAGAATCATTAAAATGAGAAAATTTTTGGTGGTATCAGATTTTGAAATTACCGAAATTAGCGGATACAATCAAGTACAATACAAGTTGCCCCACACCCAACAATTAGACATTATTGACACTCGAAAATCATTTAGCAGGGCGGGGGTGTCCTAATAAGAGTGGGCGTGCTGGAATTCAAAAAAAAATTAATGAGCAGGGAATTGCAAAAGCAATTAAGCACCTGAGTGCAATCATACATAGGTTCAAGTGAGTGTGAGTGTGTGCGTGTGTGAATTTGAGTTTAGATATCAATACTTATATGCATACATTTTCTCCTGTTTTATTTATCAGACAAATACATTCACACACGCGGAAACCATATGCGTGTGTACTGACGAGCACGCATGCGTGCGTGTGAATATTTGGACATGAGATTTCTTTGAAGATTGAAAATGGCAAAACATCCGGAAGATTCACTTTGACTCATTTGAAGAAGTTTTCAAAACCGAATTGAAGAAGATCAAAATGAAGGAATAACTTTACTAAGACACTATTATCGAATTTGATTGCAAATCTTTTTACAGATGAATGCATTTCATAAAAAAACATCTCATAACAGCAAGAACAATGAAAGTACATGAGAATCCATCACAACAACAAAATCTACAAACTGAATGATGATTATGATGATGATCATAACAACAACAATAATAATAATGATGATGATGATGATAATAATAATAATAATAATGATGATGATAATAATAATAATAATAATAATAATGATGATAATAATAATAATGATGATAATAATAATAATAATAATAATAATAATAATAATAATAATAATAATAATAATAATAATAATAATAATAATAACAATAATAATAATAATAGACGTGGCTGTGCCTGCAGACCATAGATTAAGGAGGAAGGAGAGTGTAAAACTGGAAAAATACCAAGATTTAGCAAGAGAACCGAAGAAGATGTGGAACATGAAAGTCAGGGTAGTGCCAGTCGTTGTAGGCGTCCTGGAAACTGTCCCAAAGACACTGAGGGCGAGGCTGGTAGAGCTCGGGACAAAAGGAGGGATTGAGACTGTACAGACCACGGCATTGCTAGGAACTGAACGGATACTGAGGAAAGTGCTAGAAATATAAGGACTGCAACGTTAACTGTCAACAGTGACCCAACTGAGGAAGGGAAATGAAAGCGGAATTGCAAACTGCAGCACTGACATGATAGGCGAAAGAGAGAAGAGACGTTGGCTGAAGACCTGAGGAGACTTATAGTCACTCAGCCTACAGCAATGACCACTGGGCAATTGATGTGAAACTGTAAACCGCAGTATTACTCCGACCTATGAGAACTAGGAGAGGAGGGCTGGAGACTTGAGGAGACTTGCTGTCACTCAAACTCCAGCGGTTACCACCAGGCAACTGGTGTGAGATTCCAAATGATAATAATAATAATAATAATAATAATAATAATAATAATAATAATAATAATAATAATAATAATAATAATAATAATAATAATAACAACAACAACAACAATTGTTTTTGTTGTTGCTTTAGTTGTTGTTTTTACCATTGTTGCTGCTAGTAATGTTCATTTTTTTAGATTTTCGCGATCAGTAGCTCGTAAAACCGGAACCTTGAAACATATTAAAATAATAACAGGAAGTAAAAGCAATCAAATTATTACTTTGATTTTTACTTGATTTTTTTTTCATTCCTGTAACAGGAATTATTAACATTAACTTTATTGTTTTGCATCATTTTTCAGAAAATTCAAGTTGCACTCTTGACTCAAAATCAAAGATCATATTGCCTTCCCAGATCACAAATGAATTTCAAATTTCTTTTTTTTATATTATAGGGGCGTGAGCAATTAAAAAAAAATGGGACTAAACAAAACACCAACGTTCGATATATATATATATATATATATATATATATATATATAACGTTGATGTGTATATATATATATATATATATATATATATATATATATATATATACATATATCAATAGATACACACACACACACACACACACACACATATATATATATATATATATAACGTTGGTGTGTATGTATATATATATATACATATATATATATATATATATATATATATATATATATATATATATATATATAAGCCAAAAAAATGTTAAACTCAAAGGTTTGAAGCAAAGACAGCCAGCAACGCGACGTGAAGGGGATGATCTTCAAAGATGCTGGAGCGCCACCCCTACCGACGGCAGATGCCGACCAGAAACCGCCATCCGAAATTAGTGACAACGGCTTTTGGTATGCAAGATCTGAGCTACACGGAGAAGCCATCAAAGTCAGTGCAGCGAAGATGATGTGACTGTTCCATGTGCAATGTGCATTGGAGCGTGTAAAGGATTCAGAATGGCTGGCATCGGTGGAAGCAACAGTCTGCTAGCTTTATTTACTTTGAAGAGTGAGATAGATTAATAACAACAATAATAAGATGAATTGGACAATAGAAAAGAAGAATGAAAGCAACAACAATAAACGTTCGAAATTACGTTAGAGTGACGTAAGCAAAATGAAGATAAATAAAAATCAGTCGCTCAATAGAAACCGTCATGTCTTCTGGCAGCTGGGATGATCAATTAAAAAAGATAGAAAAGGATTGATCCATGAACTCTTAAGCTGGGGTCACTATAAAAAGTCTTAATTTTCAGAAAATAGGCGGACACAAAATAAGGGATCAATTTAGGATATATCTACATTATAAATTGATCCCCCAATTAAACCTTCTTTGGGATAATTTTAAAAGTAAATAATGTTTTTTTTAGTATTATAATGAAGTATAAATGTTTTAATTTTTAGCCTTTTAGCTACATTGGTGCGGCCTTTACGCGTGATATATACATAGCCAGTCGGGCAGATCCGTTTCAGAACTGAGAGAAACCTATGTTGGCATTTTCGGTGACATTTGACGTTCTAATTAATCACTCAATAGAAACAGTCATGTGACTAACGTATTTTGACTGCCAGGATGTTGGGGTTGATCAATTAAAAATTGGAAAGAATGTTGTTCAATGAACAAGTTACTCCACTCACCTTTTGTTGGACAGTGATAACTAATAAAGTCTAAATTTAAAAAAATCAAAACAAGCGTACATGCTGCCGGACATAAGATAAGGGACCAACTTAGCATGAACTTACATTGCAAATTGACCCCTTCCTCCAAAAACGTATTCAAAGGGGATTGAAAAAAACAAAAACGATATTCTCTAAAAATGATAAGGAGTAAAGTTTTCAGCCTTATAGCTCCGTTCGTGCTTGTGCGTGCGATACATGCATACCTACATAGCCAGACAGACAGACCAGCTAAAGATCTGGAGAAACATATGCTGACATTTTTGGTGACAGTTTTGCTTCTGAGGGTCCCTAAAAATCTACCCCCAAATCTAAGATAAGTGTCATAACTATAGATTAGATAAGAAAAAAACCAAATAGAAATAATGATTAAAAACAAAAATTCTTTTGAGCGTTGTGTTATGGAATCGTTGCAAAAAAGACAGTAGAAGCTCGTAGCATTGTCGAATCTAGCTGGAAGCAATATGATTTTCAGAAATTTGGAAAAAAAAAAAAATTGATATACCCCGCTCACATCCGTGTATAAGTCGACTACGTGTATAGATATTTACTATATTTTGTTTTGCATGGGACCAAAAGTGTGCACCACCCAGTGGTGTCTGAGCTCATTGCACAGTAGTGATCAGTCTATCAGAAACAAAACTCGCTGACCATTACCCATCAATGAGGTGCTCGATGAATGAATCCATAGTCTGACACAGTTATTATTTGAATACTGATCAGAAATTTCTCTCTGTTTAATCTATGTGAGCAATGGAGAAGCATTGAGTTAAGTGTGTTGACAAGGAGGGAGATTATGTTAGAAGATGAATATTTGTTGTGTACAATAAACGCTTTTTTCATTATTCCACAACGGAATTATTGACAAACCTTCGTATATATATATATATATATATATATATATATATATATATATATATATATATATATATATATATGAGTATGTCTATGTTTGTGTGGGTGCGTATACATGTTTATTCAAGTGTAATATACGTTGTCATATACTTAATTCAAGTGAAACACACTTAATTCCACGATAAAATTATGAAGGGCTACGCTTGTCAAGTACCCAACGAGCCATTTTAAAAATGTTGAGAAAATTGGATTCAACGGTTGACGAACTTCCACTTGCGATATTTCATATTTAGAACTACAATGTTAAGTTTATTTTTTTTTAACTTGTTTTTTTAAACTCGAACTCTCTGTATTAGAATTAATATAACATTTATGAATCTTATATACTTACTAAGTTTCAACGCATAACGTGAGATTTTTCGGCTTTTTTTCTACGAACAAAAAAAACTAACCTTATTCATTATTATATTGCTTATTCATGGTATAGGTATTTTTAAGAACAGTGGTATGCATGAATTCAAAAGCTTAATATCAAAGCTTTAAAACAAAACAAAAATGAGCAACCTAACCGTAGAAATAAGGAAAATATCGCGAGTGAAACTTGGCCCCTGAAATGACACGCGATTTTTTCCTTGAGTTTTAACATGAACAAAATCAGTGATCATGTCTGAATAACACAACGCGTTCATATAAGATTCATTGTGATATCCATCAAAATTATAACGCAAAGTGTCCAAGCTTCAAAATGAAATAATGACTGAGTATTTGAACTTCGAAATTAACGAAAATATCACGAGCAAAAGTTTGTCAAACTTTGAATCCGATTCATTCAACTTTCCATAAATTGGTCTTTGGAATCCAATTATGTGCGATTGCTCAATAGAAACCTATATTAGCAGTTTTGGTGACAGTTTTGGTTGACGGTTTCTAATTATAGTTGAAGTAGTTTATACTTGCCGTCAAAAAACAATATGAGTATTTAGCCATACGCCGGCTGATTGTACATGATGTCCATAAACTTTTAAACAGACGCTGACACATCCGCTCATGCGTACACAAACAGGAAAATGCAGGCATATGCTAAAATAGACATACACCCGTCCATCTAAATTTGCTGCTGTGTACACACACTAAATCTCAAATTCTACAATAACAAATTTGATGGATTGTTAAACATAACAATGTCTTTTGTGTTTAAGTTGATCAAAATATTTCGGCATGATTTTTCCCGTCTTTCTCTAAACAGTGTTTTTTTTTTCTCGATGTAAATTCATTCTTTTTTTTTTTTTTTTTTGAATTCTCTGAACTGAAATCGAAAAATCTTGAAGGAAAGTCATAAGAAAGAATTAAATAAAAAAAAAGTGCTTCAACTTGTATCCAACATTTTTTTTTCTCTTTTTCATGAGCGATGATGACTTCTGCTCTAATCGGAACTGACATCTTTGACCAAAAATTTTCCTTTGCTCCAAACTTTTTATTATAACTCTTTGATTCAAATAAATTCGTCATGCAGGCGCAGCAAAACAACTTGATAAACATATCGATAAGGCGTATATCGATAACATACAGCATAAGGCATATATCGTTAAACCAAAGATTCTTTGAAAGAAACGTTTGTTTATTTGGTATGACATCTGTTGATACATCGTCTTTGGGCCGCAAACTTTCTTCGAATTTGTTTGGAGATATGATTAAGATTTACCAGAATTCTGAATATCGCCTTAAACTTCAAGCGCAAGCAACAATTATATTTTAAACATTGGATAAACAGGTCTTGAAAGTCACCAAGTAGGAACCGTCATGTAATCAACGTCTTTTGTCAACATGCCGAGTTGGGATGATCAATTGAAAAAATGGAAAAAGTGTGATCAATGAATAAGTTACTCTCATTTTTTCTCTCTCGTATTTTGTTGGATAATGATCACTAAGAAAAAGTCTGAATTAAAAGAAACGCGAATGCTTCTTGTCACAAACTAAGGGATCATTTTGACATACACTTACATTGCAAAAGAACCCCCCCCCTGTATAAACCTATTTGAAGGATGTGGGTACAAAAACAGAAGAAGTTTTCCAAGTTATAATAAAAAATAAGTGCTAAAAATTTCAACCCTTTAGCTCGATTGACGCGACCTGTACGTGCAATGTATCCATTCATAGCCAGCCAGCAAAACTAACTTGGAAGCTTAAGAAACCTATGTTGACAGTTTTGGTTGACGTTTTCTAAATATAGTTAAAGTAGTTTATAGTTGCTGTCAGAAAATAACAGGAAGTATTTAAATAATTTTGCAATTATATTGTACTTTAAAGATATTAATCCATTTTTGCCTCAAGTCAGATTCTGGTATAATTAGAAATATAATGTAAATGAAAGTATATTAGCATGGTAATGCTAATTTATTTACGAAAAAAAGACTGAAAGCAAGTTTCCTTATCATCTTGAGAGTTTCCATGTGTAATATGATCTGCTTTCATTCATTAGTATATAGACCGCCTGACTCTTTTCCCCGTCTGGTCTACTCCTTGACCACTCTAGTACTCTGGTACTTTAGTACTGTACTACACTGGTGACCAACCTTTGGTCTTTCCATCTATCTTAAGGGCAAGAGTCCTTTTTCTCTCGATATCTCTTCTGCTAAATTAACTTACCCTCTTCTTTTACCTAATAGCAGAACTAAATGACCATCCACCCTTTTCTCTTCTATTTTCCTCCTGCTTTCTTTCGTTTCTCACGTAAGTGAATTTACTGTCTATCTTCTCACTTCATACTTTTTTATCAACCCCTTTTCACATTCTCTCTCCAAATGCCTTTTTAATTAAGTGGCTGTGACTGGCTATCTATCTGCAGGGGTTCCAAGCAACCACGCTTCATCTTCAATGAATTTACGTCTATCGTCTATTTGGCATCTGTAACTTATCTAATCTTTGACCAAATATGTACATATACTTCACATTTACCAACATAAAGAGTATCTTTAAAAAAAATGCTATTTAAAAATCAAATCAAATATTTCAGTATAAGATGAAATATTCGATTAGAGAGTCCCCATCAGCCCTCATATTGTAACAATGAGGCAGAGAGAAGATTTTTGAATTAGCGATCCCTGTTTTATCACAGGCACCTAGACAGAATGTTTCATCACTGGCACGCAACGATGACTGGCGTAAAAGAAACAAGAACCATAAGTTCAACGATGCATCCACCATTCATGGTAATAGTAGCAGTTAAGATAGGATGAGAAGGAGGAGGAAGACAAAGAGCAAATAGTCTTTATTTGGATCAATAGATTCTCGTACTTGTAATATATTGAAATTTGGATATATTCTGCAATATTATTTTCAATAGAGATATTAAATGGCCATTATTAGAGTGTTTTGGCCATGTTTGGCTTTTAAGCTGATAGTCTAATATGACAACATTAGCAGTTGGTGAAAAGATTGATCTCTATAGACGTTACATCTTTAGAATGCCACATCTTTTAATAACATCATATCTCTTAATGACATCATAGCTCCCCTTCCTTCCAATTTCTATTGTGTGACACTACTGGGACTGACCAACAGACCAACCGGAATGTGTGGACACATCTAAAAACATACTTTCATAACTCTCCTAACTGCTTGAGCAGTATGAAATAAAAGCTGTTACTCCTATCAGCAACCTTGACAGGATTAACTGTTGGATCAGACATAGGAGAGCCATTATGCTTCATGCTCGTAATAAAAGGTAAAATAAAGGTACTGATCAGGTCAGTCATTCAATAGAAACCGTCACATGACCAACGTCTTTGGCAACGTAATGTCAGGGTGATCAATTAAAAAATTGGAGAAAAAGGAGACCAGTGAATTTTACTTTTCTCACCTTTTCTTGGGCATTGATCACTGAATAAATCTGAATTTTCAAAAAAACAAATCTGAATGCTGCTGAAGATAAACTAAAGAATCGATTTGGCATGAATTTACCTTGTAAATCGAATCTCCCTCTAAGAAACTATTGGGGGGTTGAAAATGAAAGAAAACTTTTTTTTAGACAAAACAATGAGTAAATGTTGAAAATTTTAACCCTCTAGCTCCACTGGAGTGGCCTGAGACATACATAGCCAGCCAAAGGAAGGTTAGAAAAATGAATGTTACTTCTCTCACTTTCTGTTTGATCACACAACTGGGGCCAATTTAGCATAAATGTGTGTTGTAGATGCTACTTTAAGAAGAATTTTGAAAAGAATTGTTCTCCTTTTAAACACGATATGGAGTAAATGTTTAAATCTTCAACCCCTAGTTCCATTAGGGTGGCCTATACACGTCAAGTATTGCCAGCCAGCCAGCAAGCCAGCCACCCAGCCAGTTAGTCTGCTAGCTAGCCAGCCGGACCAACTTGAAAACTGAAGAGACCTACTTCAACAGTTCTGGTGACAGCTTTGGTTGACGGTCTCTAATAAACCAAAGAGACAATAGAAAGAAAGAAGCGAGATTGTTTTGTCGGTTGTATGTAATCAAGCCTAGCAAGATCTCCACCTCAAAAGTCGGAAATATAAGATACTACTAATTAGCAATATTTAGAGGACAATACAAAGGCCAGTCGTCGCCAGAAGGCTGATGTCTGTCCACCCATTCTGGCCTACAGGACTCACTTGGAGGTTAACAGTACAACTATTATTAAAATAAGATTATCTTACTGTTACTATCAGGGACGAGAGATGAAACTTGATTATTATATAGGATATACACGTTATATATCCGTCTCAGGAGTCTATTCTCGATATAACCCGCCCACTAAACACACATACACTGACACTCAGAGGGAGAAGAATCTGTATCCCACTTGGCTGGTCGGTCGGGCAATTTGTAGGGCTACGCTGATTATATATATATATATATATATATATATAGAGAGAGAGAGAGAGAGAGGAAGAGAGAGTGAAGAAAGAAAAAAAGAAATGGAGAGGGAGAGAAGGGTAGAAAGAAAGGTACTGGTGTTCAACAGAAAGGGTCCAATAAGTGTGAGAGATAAAAGACGTAAGGAATAGCCACATATCTTAATGTGTTTTGGTCATTTTTGGTTTTTGTGCCGATCTTGGAAATAAATTTGAATTAAAAAATGTGGATATTTTCTGAAAGGTTAGTGTTCAAAGTTATATTTTCAGTTATCAGAAAAATTTTTGAACAATAACCTTTACGTTAAAATCTGCCTTATCAAAAGCAATTATATATATATATATATATATATATATATATATATATATATATATATATATATATATGCGTGTGTGTGTTCAAGAAATGGACATATTTGGTCTGACAGAATGGATTATAAATTGCGTTATATTATACAGGAACTTATTCGAAATGATCTGCCGTTGCTACATGGTTAATATATCACTCAATTTAGATAAGGTAAATAGAATAGACAGTTAAGGGAAATGGGACTACTGCAGGAATTGAAACCTGCCATCGATAGGGTAGCTGCTTCAATGTAGTGATGGGAGATCATTCCAAATGAATTTCTATATGATATAATGCAATTCATGATATATATATATATATATATATATATATATATATATATATATATAGAGAGAGAGAGAGAGAGAGAGAGAGAGAGATAGATAGATAGATGTGTGTGTGTGTGTGTGTGTGTATGTGCGTATTTCAACTCAAAATTAGTATTTTTTTCTTGTCAACGATCTATATCTAAATTTTTAGTTCTTTTCAACGTAGCAATTATATGATTAAGAAATGGATATATATGATCCGACAGAATGATTATTGATTGCGTTTTACAATACTGAAACTCTTAATCGAAATGATCTATTATTACACATCGACAGTGCCATCTGGCCTAGACAACGTATCTAATATAAAGCAATATACACTCATTCTTGTAAGGTTCACAATTTCAGAAGGTGCAGGCATAGTTATGTGCAGTTTTTCCGATATCAGAGCCTCCTTGTAAGGTGTTATAAATGGTTGGAGCAAGTATTATCATTCCTGTGTATTTGTGATTCTGATACATCACTACTACAAGGATGTAAATAAACGTTTCATCTGAATTTTCATTAAAATGTAGCTGAACTCGTCCACGTGGAAGAGTCTATTATTTTGTGTAATGTGTTTGAGATATTTCTCTCAGCAAAATTCTTACCTTTAATCGAAAGAGGCCTTTGTTACGGACAGAAAAACAAGAGAAGGTTCTTCATTATAGTCGATTAGCTTACCTATGCCATCAAAAATGACGGCATATATGAAATATATGGATATACACATTTATTTTAAATACGCAGATAATAGACATTTGTATCTACCAGATTAACATTTATAAGGAATGAAATCAGGTTGAATAACTATAAATGTATTTTTCAGTTCTCAAAATAACTACCTTTCAAATTCATTAGCACGTGATTTATAATCTCAGTAAGGTTAAGTACAAAAACGTAAGGACTTGAGTTGTTCTGGTTTTTACGCAAGCTGTTCCCTTCGAATTAATAACAATGGACGTGTTTTGAGCATTGTAAAGTTGTTTGGTTAATCAGACCATCCGGTTATTGGGCCCAGCATCGTTGGACTGGTGTGGCCCTTTAAACAGGAATCCACTGTATTTTTTGCCTGACACATTCACAAGATGTCTATGAATTTTTCTTCGGATAAAAATTTCATAGAATTTTCTGACACCCAAGATTTTTCCCCGAGCCTCCGTTATCGTGACACCTGTTTTCACCGATTTTATTTTATGGTTGAGGGTGTCAGATATGTTATCACTCGTGTTGACACCATTCATGTAATCATCCAATTAACTGATACAAAAAACGATCTCGTTTGGCCTGGATGGGGCCATGAATCAAAATCCGGGTTACACTCCCATTTTTTTTAGAGAGGAGGAGTATCTTTTGTTCCAGTTTGTCCAAAACAGAGAGAGTGTCAGGTGGGCCAGTCGGCAGGGGTAGGGGGCTACGATCTTGGAAGGGGGCCTAATTCCACTGGACGTGACAGATACAGGTATACCTTGATTAGTGCAGTTAATTCGTTCTCCCAAATCCGTACCAATTAAAAACTGCACAACTCACTGTCTTTTTATGATTTGATGTTTTTCTCAGCTTATACTTAGTTACATGAATATTTATAGCAATACCTTAACCGTACTACATCAAAACCCGCACTATTTCATTTACTGCTTCTTATAGCAGCACTGCACTCTTTTGTCTCATCCATTTTGAATAAAACTGCATATCATGATCTATTTGAAAAAAAAAACAACAACTTCTACTTATCTTATTGCGTTCTGTTACTTATGAGTACAGTATATGAACTATATGCATATTCCCATACACAATTCCCATCTATTTAGCCCTTATTGTATTTTATACGAAGGTTCCTTAGGGGTGACCTTTGTACAACATCGAAGAAGCTTTTTCGAAGTTTACCGATGTAATCATTGATTATACGTTAATACTCATGTCAGGAATGGTTTCTTAAGCTAGAAACAATATTTTAAACTCAAGAACAGAAAACACTCGGGAAAACCTAGAAATTGAAAAATAACAAATTAGATTAACTTTTGAAAGAAGACGCAGTGCAGTCTACACGTGAAATTACAGTAAAACTTGAACCCGGCACCTTCTGCGAGCGAGACAACATGATCTGTGTGGACGAAGTTTTGGGAGTAACAAAAAAAGATATTAGAGCTTTCAGTTTCCCTTTTAACCCCCCTTCTAGACCGGGATCTGGTGGAGGTAAGTGTCACTCGAGGCTGGAGACACCCGGGTTAGCATTTTTAAATAGGTATACATGTGAGTATTCAGAAATGCGATGGTGAATAGGGGTCTGCTGGTGCGTATGACAAGGCGGGGAGGTTTATCACAAACTTGTTATACTAATAGTTAAAAAAGTCCAGGGGTCAAACAGGACTCCAGGTGCACCCCAGAACGGCATCAATCGGGTACCAGAACGTTCCTCGGAATGTCCTCTTTAGGAAAAAAGATGTTCACAAGAAGAGAATTCGGGGAAAATTACCTCATTAGCATAAAACAAAATGGCTGCCACAGAAAAGACATGGGAAATTCAATATACACTCAATTTTACTGTAAAAGTAGTTTTTGATTTATACAATTTTTATCTTTTGGGCGACATGAACTGTTCCAGCAAAAACATGAAGCAAGATATGTAGTATATTTCAGGTAAATTTCCGGGACACCGTCCTATTTCTTCGAACTAATGAATGAATTTTTTGATCGAAGGATATACACAAGAGTATCATTAGAAAAAGAATATAATTAGCTTTCCAACAGTGTATGTTGCTAGATTGCACCTAGCATGATGATACAGCCAAATCGTAAATATAAGTTTGTTGCATTTATCAAAAAGATTAAAAGTGCACAATCGTATTCCTTGTAGTTTAAAGCTTCATGATTTTCACTGCAATATTTCATATCGGTCAACAGATACAAAATGTATGAATCAAAAATTATTTTTATGGAAGAATTAAGTGTCCTTTTTTAATTTTCCATTTCTGAAAATCCTGATTTGGCCTTTAAAAGTATCTAGATATGTCAATTGCAAGACGAGTTGTAAATTCTGGACTTTTTTTCTTGGCAGCCATTTAGTTTTATGCAAATGAGGTAGTTTTCACCCCATTTCTTTAAATATCTTTTTAACTGATGATGCCAACAAGAGACATCCTAAGCAACATTTTTGAACCTTATTGATAGTGTTCTGGGGTTGGTTAGTGCACAAAGCGTCCCGTTTGGCCCCCGCCCCGGGACTATTTTACTGAATAGTATAACAAGCCTGGTATAAATATCATCCCACGCTAAACGTACCCTCAGATTCCCGTCTACTATGGCATTTCTGAATACCCATCCGTATATCTATTAGAAGAATGCTAACCCTAATTTCTCCGGTCCGGGATGGTACTTACTTCCAACAAACCCTGGTCAATTGAAGATGAAGAAAAAGTTTACCGTAAAATTTGATCCTTGAAGGAGGGGAAACGTCCTTTCACTTCTGACCGCCGCTTCAAGAAATGGAAAAGTTTCCCTTCACTTTTGACCATTATTAAGGGAACAAGTTTCCTGATTCCAGAACGGGGAAGACATTTCCTTCAAATACCAAGCTGAAATTTGGTGCAGCAAAATCCCCTTTTTATTTCTCCCTTCCTTCGACATTGTGTCGAAGTAAACTGAATCTAGTGAATATTCATCTCTCCTTCTCTCTCTCTCACACACACACACTCACATGCTTTCTCTCTCTCTCTCTCTCTCTCAATATATATATATATATATATATGTGTGTGTGTTCATATATATATGTATGTATATATGTTAACTAATGAAAATATAAGTTCTGACAGAATGATTATAAATAGGCTTATATCATATTCGAAGTTTATTTGGAATAATCTACCGTTATAACACGGTGAATATATCGTTTAGCCTAGACTACGTAAATAAAATAATCAATTAAAGAGGAAGGGGCTGTTTGAGGCATAGAACCTGCGACCGATAGGGTAGCCACTTCAACGAAGCGTTGCTCTTACCATTGATATATATATATATATATATATATATATATATATATATATATATATATATTCCTCTCTCTATCTATATTTTTATCTATCTATTAACACTTATACATATGTATATAAAGGAAAATACGAAAAGAGAGAGGTTTGAGAAGTAAAAGAACACGCATATAAATTATGATCAAGCAACCTCGAATGACACATTGCTGTAAATATACAAGCCGTTCTCTATTCACAACAAGAAGCCTGAATTAAACAAAGACAAGTGCAGTCTCATAAAAGAAACAAAAAACAAAAAACAAAAACAAAAAAAAAGATTCCCTTCTACCCTTTTTCCGCCGCGAAGAAAAACGGTCGCGTTTACAAAGTCGAAAACGTATGCCTGGACATCCAATGATAAAAAGCATGACTGGAGAAAGAAACCATATTTATCACTGCCTTTTTACTTTAATGAGATACCTTGGCCAATAAGCAGAAAAAGGACCCAGCATTTTTGACTGCACTGAAAATGGCCAAGCGCTGAAAACAGAACTTTCTAGCGCGCGTCAGGGATACATCACCGTCAGCACTATGGACTAATGACTGGTTTGGTGGCGCCTAAATACTAACAATCGATGCTTGCCGCGGGGAAATTTACGAGAAAAGAAGGGATTTTTCTTCAAATCGTCAAATAATTATTAGTGTGGAGGTTGGCTCAACTTGATTCGGCGATTTGTTTTCTGAGTTGTTGTGTCTGGCAGACAAAATCAGCCGAGAAACCAGTTCTTTCTCTTTCCTTTTTTTTTCTTTTACGTATGGGCATCATTTTTTTTCCATCAAACTTTCGAGTCCATTGTTGGAACTAAGCATCCCTTCCCCGGAATAAGACGTATTTATAAGTTCGTACAGTTTGTTTCTTCGTATGTTTGTTTGTCTGTTAGATCACGCTGGAGAAATGAGTTTTCATCTCTTCCTCTCCTAAACGCTGATCAAAGAGAGGACGACTTATGATTCTTGTGTGCCACGCTGCTTAAGTGTGACTGGCTGCTGTCTGTGTGTAAGTTTGGCAATAAATCGTAAATTTTATTCTTTTCCTCTTTTTAGAGTTGATTAAAGAGAGGAAGGCAGTGAGACTTGTGTGACTGAAGATGATGTTAAAAAAACAAAAAAAACATTCAAAAATATTTATCAATCCATAGACAACGTCATTTTCACGAGTAGGAACCTAGAATATGTATGCACACACACACACACACACACACACACATATATATATATATATATATATATATATATATATATATGTATATATATATATATATATGTGTGTATATATATATATATATATATATATATATATATAAAATGAAAAACTACTTGTATCGCAAACACTATATAATGGAGGGGGTGGTGTTTGAACAACACTGAAGGGGTGCCATGTTAATGTAACTATTTTGTTTTTAAAATCCCTGAAACGGTTACATGGCAAACAACTGATGATACCAACAAGAGACAATGTATACACCGCGCAATTATAACTAAGAAATTTAGAGTACTTATACATTGATCCAGTATTTACAAATGAAACAATTTTTCACTCTTGAGGCCCAGCAGCCATCGGAGGCTCGTGGACTGCAACCCTTAAAGCCGATGCCTCAATACGGGACTGCCTTGTCTTATAATATTTTGGGATACATTTCTTTCTCGACTGACACACGTATTTTACAGGTTAAGAATATGATGAGTATATTAATTAAATAATGATTCAAAATGTCGATCGTTAATTACTAATATGTATTCTGCTAGAAAACTTTCGCAAAAATATCGACGTGATAAGCATGACGAGAGGTTAAGGAAGATCGTTTTCGGCCCCTTCACTGAAGAATTGGTAATAGCCCACCCTTGATAAATGTAGGTCTCAATCACTAGTCCACCTGACATATTCCCTAAACACCAAGCTACCTTAACACCCCCTTAATCGCTTGACCGCCTCAACCACACCTTAACCGCTCAGCCAAATCGTACCACACCTTAACAGCTATTGTACCTCTCACTTCCCCCATTTGTAGGAATTGAAAAAAAAAAACAACAAAAGAACAAAAAACAAAAAAACAAGTGCCTTTAAACCATGCAGGGTTGCTATTTTGGCCATTTTATGACAACATTTGAAAATTCTGGTCTTTTCAAAAAGCATTTGGTCATGAAATGTTTGTAAGATTACTATCAATTCTGACTAGTTTTTTCCCTTCTATCCAAACTTTTAATTGCTTTGTATCACTTTGAAGCGGACCGTAATTCTACAGCAACAATCAAACGGTGCAATCGGGAAATAAAAAGCAAGCTCGCGTTGAGAATCGAACTTACACCCTTTGGCCAGATGGGGTTTCGGTGTACGCCTTTGCTGTTTAATCGTTGATGAAGTGTTACGGTCCGATTCAAAGTTGAGATAGAAAGCATCTGAAAGTTAGGATGAAAGTTTAAGCTAGTCGAAGTTAATGATAATGTTACAATACTTCATTCAAGAATAAATTTGAACAAAATCAAAAAACATCGTTGTATGAAATTTTTGGTTTGGCTATTTTAAGGAAGTAAGCCATTTTGATTTTGTTGTAGTATTCTATATAAATTCTTTTTTTGCGTGTGAACTTCAATATTGCAATATTTTATAAACGATAAACTTTATTATCTTTTCAAAAAACTATTATTAATCTCCGTGATTTCTCGTTTGATCTTTCAAATCAGAGCATTTATACTAAAAATATTGCGATAAATAAGTAACTAAACAATTGAGATTAAGGTAAATAGTATTATTATTTTTTTTTCAAATTTACTACCAATGATTTACTATACTTAACCAAATAGAATGAATATTAAAATAATTGCTCAGTAAAACAATTTTTGCGTCTGGCCACTTTTGGCCATTTTACGTGTTTTCAGCCAGAAATGTCTCCAACTATTTGGCAACCTAAGAACGGAATGATGTACAAAACTTTGTGCTAAAAATGTTCATCGTTAATCAACCAGAGAAGATAATTAAGATATACTGGAGGTAAATGCGATAAATATATTTATAGAAGAAAAAAATCCTCTCTAGAAAACTGATGTCGGCTAAATTCGAATGAAAAAGCAAAAAAAAAAAAAAACAAAACAAGAAGAAAAAAGTAAAAAAAAAAAAAGAAAAAAAAAGCAACGTTGGTTCCGATGGAACAAGAGAATGGTTCAGACCCCGGGATTTTTTTCTTCAATCACTAAGAAAATTATCGGGTTAACACCGGCCTGCATGCTCTTACCCATTTCTCTCCGACAAGCTTGGTGCCAAGTGGTTAGAAATATCGCCATTATTTGCATACGGCCTGCAGTTTTTAACGAGAGGCGGATGGGCGTGTCGATGCGCATGCGTGGAAGAGCTTGTTTACGATCAGCAGAGGCCAACAGCGGGCAAATAACCGATAGTTATTTCAGCTATTATCTTAGGAGATATACCTTACGATCTAAACAACAACTCCCACTCAATCATCAAAGTGTCTGCTCGGCAGTATTGCAAGGTTGACTATCTGATTTTTCGGTAATCTTTCCTTTGACGTTCATAAATCTATGAAGGTATTTAACCAGAAAAGATACCAAAAGTCATTCAGAGTCTGCAAATGCATAAGTTTTCATTAAAAAATACAATTAAACAACATATTCATGAGGTATTAAGGCCCAAATGAAATTAGAAGCCCGTCTTCTGTTCTTTATGAGACTTCGCATCATGAATATCGTCAAGATACGACGGAAAATAGAGTATCTGACATGCCTAAAAGACGTCTTAATCAAGAACAAATTTCATTAGTGCATCGATTTCAGATGAATGCGTAGTTTAATTATACTTTTCAATGAAAAAATATCCTTTTTGGAACCTTTGTATGAGTTTTTTACACCTTTCGACGCTGTTTACACACCGCCATAGATTTCCAAGCAAATATTTTTCCCATATAAATGGACAGGGAAATAATTGAGGAGTAATAAAACAATTATTACAAATAATAGATAAATATACTTATATAATAAACAATACAACCTTTCAGTTTCTCTGTACGGAACAATAGATTGTTCTGCTTGGAGGTAATAATTCTTAATAACTGACGATTCTATCGAATGCCCACGATCTAACTTTACATTTGGTCAACTTCTACTCCAGATTGATGTGAGAAAACAGGAAAAATTGCTGGAAAGGCTGAGACTACATTCTGTGTTCCATCAGCTTTGAATATATATATATATATATATATATATATATATATATATATATATATATATAGGCTGAGACTACATTCTGTGTTCAACCAGCTTTGAATATATATATATATATATACATATATATTCAAAGCTGATTGAACACAGAATGTAGTCTCAGCCTTTATATATATATATATAGGCTGAGACTACATTCTGTGTTCAACCAGCTTTGAATATATATATATATATATATACATATATATTCAAAGCTGATTGAACACAGAATGTAGTCTCAGCCTTTATATATATATATATATATATATATATATACATACATTATTGTGTCATCCACAGACAGCAGTTTCGATGTATTCAGACTTTATCCCATCCAGTACGGCGAAGCAGAATTGAAACCCTCACATCGGACACGGAGGCCGATATCCTACTTCTGGACTACGGAACAGGGTGGTGAGTAAGGCTGAATTTAAGTGATATATTCATATACGCAGAAACTCCTCATCCACCAGGTGCTCTATTCCTATGGAAGAGCATTGCATAATGCTTACAATGAACGAGTTACCTCACTTAAAGAGTGCTCAACCCTGAATGGAGGAGCATTATATATATGGTCCACATAAATAGATTTCATACAGTTTAACCCAAAACATCTAATAGTTGAATTAAAAAACATTAAAATAGAATTAAACACAATGATCTAAATAACTTAAGACAAACAAATGAAAAGAAAAGTGTCCTACATCAAATACATTAGTAAAATATTGGCGGAGAAGTTGTGTCCGATCAACACAACAATGGCATGTCATGGTAAAATGCCTGTAATGTTTTTAAATCCCCGAATCAGGTTCATCGCAAAACAGCTCATGACCCCCACAATAATACCTGGTGTACAACATTAAAATTATATTTTAAGCAGCAATATTGAAATTCAATATTCTGTGTACTTCACAAAATAACTGGACATAGTACATTAACAGGGCTCAAAATATATATATATATATATATATATATATATATATATATATATATATATATATATATATATATATATATATATATATATATGGGGGGTTGTCTGCATTAAAAAACAATAGTGGAGATATGGACAGGAAATGAACAAGATGACAACGTGGGGATAAAGTAGTTATTTGGACCTTCCACTTCTCGCAGGGGGGGGGGTTAGCTCAATGTAAAGAGCAACACCTCGTTAAAGCGACTACCTATCTATCGCAGGTTCGATCCCTGTGGCAGTCACAATTCCTTTGATTATCTATCCTATTTACACCGTCTAGACCAAGTGACACATTTTCCATGTTATTACAAATACAGCTTCAAACAATATAACGCATTGATAATTCATAATTATTCTGTTGGATTATACATCCATATCCTAATAATGATATATATATATATATATATATATATATATATATATATATATATATATATGCATACGTGTATTAGTAATCCGAAAAGCTAAAAAAATATGATTAATTTAAAAAGTCAATGAAAACGCGAAAAGAAAGAAATTCTGCATCAATCAGATAACAAAAAGAATTAAGGATAACGCATTACAAATTTAAGATTATTTCAGAAATACATTTTTTTTCAAATTTTGACGTTTTAAATTATCATGACCTTCATTTCAAAGGAAAACCTACCATTTTTGAGAAATATTTAGTTTTCAATTTGAATATGAGCGAACCGCTGTAAAAATGTTAATAAATATTTAAACTGATATCCAATATCTAAAAACAATTTCATTTTGTTTCAATTTTCATATCATCATCATCATCATCATCAGTCTTTTAACGTCCGTCGTTGGACATAGACCTTCCCCAGGATTTGCCACACTTCTCTATCATGGGTGTCGCAGAGCCAGTGGCTGCACTTAATAGCAAAAGTGCATCCGGTAGCGCCGACACAAAGAAATTCCTAAAGTAAAAAAAAAAACTTTTTAGAAGAAGTCTACTCAAGAAATCATTGGAACTCGCTGAGTTCCAAATCAAATGAAGCATCTGAAAGAGCAGACACAACAAAAGTAGCCAAGAGAAAACAGGAGAATACCCCAACCCTTGGCTGATTGTTTGGTCGGATTGGTGACGGTGGTTACGATAATTCAATGTATGCTCGCCAGTGTCCAATTAGATAGATAGATATAGATATGAGTTGACTGAATTCGATTTATATATATATATATATATATATATATATATATATATATATATATATATATATATATATATATATATATAGATAGATAGATAGATAGATAGATAGATCAGTCCACTAATATCCATCTAATTCAGTCAATTATCTATAACTATTTATCTAATTAAAAACTCGCAAGCATCTATTGAATTACCGTAGTCGTATAGATAGATATAGATATGAGAAGACTGAATTGGATGGATATTAGTAGACTGAATATATATATATATATATATATATATATATATATATATATATATATATATATATATATATGAGAGAGAAAGAAAGAAAGATAGATGAGTAGACTGAACCAGAGAGATAAAGAGATATCAGATATATGATATGTAAAGGCTCAACTAGATAAATAGATGGATGGGTTCGATTGAACAAGGATACGTTGTAAGTAGCGACCAGTGATCGGTGTTCGAACCCAAGTAACGAAAGAAAGAATTCAAATGCTGATTTCCAGGGAACCTAGAGTAATGTAATATTCCAAACTCCTCCCCACCACTTCACCTTGTGCGAAGGTAAACTTAATAAATATTGAAAATGGCACTTTTGGAGGAGAAGAAAGAGGGACAGGCTGACAAACAGAAAGAGAGAGGGAGAGAGAGGATGAATGTGCAAAAGAAAGAAGATGCAAATGAAGATTTAGGAGGAGCGGGTGGGTCGGTTTTGAGGATGTGTTGGGTGGGTGAAGTTGTGAAGAAGGAAAAGACGCTAGCGAAGAAAGAGGAGGTGCCCCGTTGGCTGACAGTTCGGTGTCTGTAATTAGGGGTAAGGGTTGATGGCGATAAAACAGGACTTGGGTCTATTTAATGTGTCCCCCCCTCCTCTTCAGAAGGAATGATGATAAAGTAAAATCGGAGGCGCCGGCGATATTCAAGAGTTCAAGATGTGCTTTTCGGGACAAGCCTGGTTGGTGAGAGGGTGCAGGGGGGGGGGGAGGATGAGAAAAGAGAGGTTAGGAGAGAAGATGAGATAATGCTGGGTCGACGAGGGTAGAGGTGACCAAGTGAGTAAATAACAGCGGTAAAGAGTTGAATTTAGATGTCGTGGGAGAGGAAGAGTTAGAAGTGAGTATTGATCGACCGGGATGCTGAAGTGGAACGAAATAGGTAGAGTGATAGATAGAGTGCCAAAGAGAAGCGAGGAGAACAACACCGACTACGACGACGACGACGACGACAAGAATCACATTGATCGCGAATGGGCTGCGAAATCTAAAGAAAAAAATGGCGGACTTCTGGAAAATTATACTAAACATGCCTTGGTTTATTGATAACAGTAAGTTCCTATTTACCCGAATACCCGACAAGAACAGGAAGAGACACATGGTCGGCTTAACGTGAAGAACCCCACACGTTCGCGTGTGGGATAGGATCTTCCTTAAAAAATGTGTTGCAAGGATATTAAAACACTTGACTTGGCCACAAAGCGAACCCTGATCCGACTTGTCCGGACTACACGGTGCGATGCCGACGACATTGCATCTGCGTTCGTCTGGTCAGAAATAATCTCCCTTATATAAATCTGGATTGTCAGTAAGGTAGTCTCGTAAACTATCTCCAATGTATTACTACTGTATTGAGTTCGATCCTCATTGGGTTCCTTACACGAGCAGCCTTGTGCTGACTTGTAAAAGACCCATTTCTGAAGGAGTGAGACTGCCTACTGGCACAAGCGAACAAAGTTAGGGCTCGCCATTGCAATCAATAATTGAACGACCGTAACGCAAAAATTTGAAGTCATGTGAAAAAAATTCCTTTCCTTTGAGTCAATATGGTTAGAATAGATCCTATTTATGCCATCACTGGAGTTTTCCACCGGAAAACAACTGAAATAGACTAAAGTACACATAGAAGCATCAAGATTCTGGAGAATCTAGATCTATAAGCTATATCCGTCAAAATAAAGACCCGAAAGAGTCAAAGAGGCCTTTTTCCCCAAAAGGGGTTTAGTGAAATACCGATTCCAATTTCCAGGTCTGTAGACAAAGCAGTATGGCCAGGAGCACTGGAACACAAACACACAAGGATAGGACCCTTCACCACCTTCGGTTACCATCGTTGTTCTACTTTTTGTCTATAACTAGCGTTTTTATTTCCCCAAGGAAATCTGATGTTAAAAACATACTATTTCAATGGGGGCTTTGTAATCAACAACAATTTATTCTCGAGTAATGATCCACAAACCCTTTCAAATGGGAGCAGATTTGGGCTTATGAGGAAACTTGCGCAGCATCAGCATCTCATCTATTCACGGAACTAGGCACTGCAAGAAATATTGCGCCTTTCATAACTTGTATATGCCTGTTGACCTTTTCTTATGAACACTCTCAAGATGACAAGAAACATGTTTTCAGTTTTTTAACGAATAAATTTGCATTACGATGCTGATAAATTTTCATTAACTCCATAACTCTTATTACATCAAAATCAGTCTTAAAAAATCTGACTTTTGACATAAATGGGCTAGAAGGAATTATGTGAATTCGACAATTGATTGAATTCGAAATCATCGTCAGCAGCAGGAGCAGCCTTTTAAAGTCCGTTGTTGATCCTCACCATGTTCCACCACATCACTTGCCCCTGGGGGTTATGGTATCTATACCTTCTGAACTTGTGTAAAAATCCTTGCTATTTTCATTTTCTATTTTGCTTGTAACAATGTCACATATGATCTCAGGGTATCCACATTTTTGAATAGTCATGTCCAGCAGTTGTCTAACATTCTTGCTATATGGCCTGCCCATTGACATTTGAGCTTTCTAATGTTTTTTTTTAGGATATCTCTGACCCCTGTTTGTTTTCTAATATAATGTGAGGTCTTGTTTCTTGTTAGGCTTGATTCTCTTCCGAACACGTTGCTCGTTTGTAGGTTCATTCTCCCAGAAAAGTTCTTTGTTTCAAGGAAACGCAATTGTCAAACGAATTTGAAGTCACGGTTATATTTCCAGATTAGCTAAAAACTGCCAGCCTTTTTTGCGTATTTCGGTATGTAACAAAATCATTTGTTAGGTCACTGTGATTAAGACGAGACTGGTGTAACATTTTGGATAGTAGTTGCAGTGCTTAATATGGTGCAGATGATTACATCGAAAGAGATATACAGAAGTCGAGAGGGTGTTCAAATAATTTATATCTCTTTAGTTTCCATGATTTTTAAAAGCATTTTTTTAACAAATGATATACATAAACAAGGAGAATCTAATTAGCCTCTGTACAGAAAATTGTTCCTTTCGAATGACCGCCATTTTCAACTTGACGAGTTTTTACTCTTCCAATCACATTCTGAGTAACATTCCGAATGATATCTGCTCCTTTGCACACGTATACGATTTTCATCATTTCACACTGAACGTGGTCTCCTAATTCGTGGGTGATCATCGACAGAGTCCAATTCTCGAAAACGTGCCAACAACCGCCGTATCATAGACTCAGATATAGTTGTCCGCATGTTCAAATAATGGAAATATGCTCATTAGGTCAACGTTAAAGGTATTCAAAGTAAAATTCTATTATTTTAGTTCATTGCCCAGTTGTGTACTTTTCGATGATGAATTCCCAGGGGTTATTTAATACGTATGAGAAAAATAAATAAATAAATCCTTTCACGACTTTTCCACCACCCTGTAGTAACGGGAAAGCTGCTGGTTGTCATTGAAGAATGGATACAATGTGCGAAAAATGAGGAAGAGAGAAAGAGAGATTCGAGACACTTAAACAAGTCACACACTTCGATATAATTTATTAAGAAGTGGTGTTTGAGTATCTTGAGAGAAAGAGAAAGAGAGAGAGAGAGGGGAGAGGAAGAGAGAGAGAGAGAGAGAGAGAGAGAGAGAGAGAGAGAGAGAGAGAGAGAGAGATGTGGTGAATAAAAGTCTGGTGAGAGATTTAAAGGGTTAGAATTGCCGGAAGATATAATAACAAGAGAGGTCTTACGTTGACGCCAAAAGGTCGCTTGCCCAATGGAGGTAATAAAAGAGTTTCAGTTGAAACAAGCCGAAGCTCACACGTACGTGTACACATGAACATTCACAGGGACAGGTCTGGTTAATCACTCAATAGAAACCGCCAAGCAACCAATGTACCTTTGACAGCATATCATTTTGGGGTGATCAATCAGAAAATGGTGGAGGAGGTGATTAATGAACGTGTTACATCTCTCACCTTATTTGGGCAGTGATCACAAAAAAAAAATTTTGATTTTCATGAAACATGCGAACACTAACTAAGGGATCGATTTAGCATAAACCTACATTGCAATTTGAACCCCCTCACTAAAAACCTACTCGAGATGGGGCGAGGGTATTTTAATGAAACAAAAAAAATCCTTGACATAATAAGCAGTGAATGTTTGAATTTTCAGTCTTTTAGGTAATATTGGTGCAGCAGGGACACGACCATCCAGACCAGCTAAGTGCATTGGGGAGCCTTTGGACTCCTATTATAACTCAGCCCAGCTGCAGGGGGTCGGTTTCCCCGGAGCAGCACTGCTCCATTGCACTTAAAGGAGCAGGTCCCCTGGTGGACGCTTTCGTGGCAGAGGTTGCTTTGGTTGCAAAGCAAACCGTACCCGCGTCGTCTAGAGCCATTTTTGGAAGGGTGTCTCCTATTTTCCCCACGTTAAGCCCGACCTTGTGTCAAATTCCGCTGTGATGGGACAGTAGATGAATAGAACCATCCAGACCGGCTTCAGAGAAAAACTTATGTTGACAGTCTTAAAGACACTCCTGGTTGACGGTTTTCTATCGATTGAGAGAAACATAGCCAAACACATACATATAGAAAAAAACAAAACAAACCCTTCGGTATTTGGTGGCTCACATAGTTGCGTTGTTCCCATCGTGTGTCAAATGGTGTTAGAACCCTGGTAGAAGCCAAGAAACCGAATGCAGAATTGTACAAAGCAGGCAGGCTTTCTCCAGTTACTAAAATGGTCCAAAATAATCTTCCAATCCACATCCCCGTCTCCTTAGATATTCATCTTCCCAACATTCCGCACTAAAACTACAAGCATCCACACAAAGCTGCCTCTAGGTCAAAGCCAGATAGACAATATTGGCGTCATGGTCGTCACGGAGCCAATACTTTCTGAACTTTGTCTAGTTCGTCTCTCCATCTTGTATTCTGCCGGCCTAAGTGATCTCTGGGAAGCCATGTTGTGAGTCCTGATTTCAATCGGTTGTCAGCCATTCTTGCAACCTGACCAGCCCACTGCCATTTGAGTTTTTTAATGGATTATCTGATGTTTCGGACTCCTGTTTTTCCCCCGATGTACTGTGCTGTCTTATGATCTCTCCATGTGAAGTTGAGCATGATTCCCTCATGTGCGCTTTGCATGCTTCTCAATCTGCAGGTCTGTCTCTCGGTTAGGTTCCATGTTTCAGCTCCATAAGTGACTATCGGGAGGATGCATTGGTGGTAGACTCTTCTTTTTTGTGACTAATGGGACTTTCTTGTTTTTGTTAATAAGCGACGCTAAATACAAATTATCTATGCGTGGGTATTTTCGGCACATGTTGTGTACATCACCATTACAATTTATGGAACAGAGCGTATAAACAAGATTCAATAAAATGCTAAAGACGACACCATACATCAAAGCTATTAATGAAACAATTAATTTAAAACATGATGAGATTTTAAGCTTTTATCAATAAGCATCGGAAGTGCTCAAACTTCAGTAGATTTTTGTAGATATCCAAGACACGTCAATATAGTTCAATCTGAGACGTGTGATTATCGGGATGAAACATTGGTCATAGACCATTCTTTTTAGAACTGATGGTATTTTCCTGTTTTGGAGGTTGAGCCTGCTCTATCAAAAGCCTGTCAATTTACAATGATTCTCTGATTTCTTCTTCCTTTGAGAATTTCATGTCGTTTTACCGAAATATCATCATCATCATCATCATCATCATCATCATTCTCTTAACGTACGTCATTGGACATAGACTTTCCTGAGGATTTGCCACACTTCTCTATCGTGGGAGTCGTGGAGCCAGTACTTTATGAATTAGTCCAGCCCGTTAATCCATCTAATACTCTGCCTGGCCTCGGTTTCAGATGTGATCTCTGGAGATTCATGTTGTGAGTCGAGATGTCTGTCGGTTGTCTGCCATTCTTGCAACATGGCCTGCCCATTTTCATTTGAGTTTTTTTTCTTTTTTTTAAAGGATTCTATGATGCCCCTGACTCCTGTCTTCCCGCGGATGTATTGTGCTGTCATGTGGTCTCTCCACGTGAAGATGAGCTACCGAAATTCATCCGCTATCAAACCCAGGTTTCCTGAAGTCTAATCATCATCATCATCAGCAGCAGCAGCAGCAGCAGCATTTCTTTGGACATAGACCTTCTCTAAGATTCGCAAGATTTCTCTATTATGGGCGTTGCAGTGCCAATACGTTCTGACTTTGTCTCGTTTGTGATGCCATCTTATTTTTGTTGGCCACAGTTTCGTATATGATTCCTTGGAGGTGAGTCGTGGTGTCCAGTAGTTGTTTAACATTCAAGCAACATGACCGACGCATTGTCATTTAATTTTTCTTTTATTACTGACTCCTCATTTCTATCATTAATCTGATGGTTCTAGGTTCAATCCCAGTGTGAGACAATGATAATACTACTAATGCTAAAGAGGGGAGTGCGGTCAATATACTCCCGTCGGTTAAATAAAGGGTTCGGTTCGTTACTTCCCCACACCTACCAGATGATACTTGATGAAGGCCGTAGAGTACAACGGCCGAAACGTTGTATAAAAAACAACCAAAATGAGGATAGTCCTATTAATGATAATAGAAATAATAATAATACCTCATCTCAAAAATTAAGAGATTTACACTCCTGTTTGATTTTTAATGTAATGTGCTGTCTTGTGACCCTCTATGTGGTGCTGAGCATGATTATCTCCCGAGCACGTTGCATGGTTCTCAGTTTGAGGGCCAATCTTTTGAATAAGTTTCATGCTTCAGCTTCGTAAGAGACTATTGGAAAGACACGTTGGTAGTAGACCATTCTTTTTAAAACAAATAATATTTTCCGGTTTTTAGAGGTTGAGTTTGCTCTATCGAAATCCTGTCAATTAACAGCGATTCTTTGTTTGATTTCTCCTTCCTTTGAGAATTTCATGGAGGTTTGTTGTTTTAGTGGTCCACTTTTTTCCAACCATCTACATCCGATTGGAAAAATGAAGAAACTTAACGATTAATAGACTTGTTATTTTCCGGAGAAACTACACGAGAACTAGTCTAAACTTATAGGAGTTATTTTTCAACGGATCTTAATTATAACGTCAACCGTAGTTTACTTTAAAAGCAATCGCAAATCCTCTAAACCATGTGTATTGGATTAGGCTGATTCCTTTATTCCCGGAACTACAGTAACTTCTTTCTAGACGTTTCAGGGTTTGTTAAGTTGCATTTGCAGCGTTCGTTGATAATGAATTATCTCTAAAAACATGGCCTCAGGTTTATTGTTACAGCGATTGACCAAGCCCAAGAGAAAACGAGTGACCACAACAGCGTCAATAAAAAGAAGGTTTTTGAACGGGGTCTAAAAAGACAGAACTAACCTCGAAACAGAAACCGGCTTTTAGCTAACTACATTGTACCCACAAATAATTTACAACCGTAATAAAAATGACATCTGTTATGACCTAAATTGTTTGGGCTCGTGTGAGTATGAAAGTGATGTCAGAAGTGAGTAAATCAAGATGTCTGTAGTCAAAATACTGACCAATGGGAGATCCTCTGCAAAGTGCTTAAAGGCTTTTTGGTCAGCGCGTGGCTCAAGTCAAGGCTTAAACACCGAATTATGTTGGCGCTCTACTGGGGTGGTCCTCGAAGGGCAAGTTCATATTCCCAGTATGAGGTAAAATCAAAAAGTGAGGGAGAGTGTGTTCGAAGCATTTATCGAATTAATGTTGCAAAGATTACTGAATATTTACTCAAGAGGATTAAAAAAAAAAAAATTACTGATCTTATCTAAGTCGAGCACAAGGCCAAAGGGGGAAATAGGAATGGCATTGGGAAATTATGTTTCTCCAGATTTCCAATTAGGCTGTTCATGTACCATGGAAAAACATTTGTAACGTTGGTTTTTAATAAGACCCAAGCATCAATCACCGGCGTTAGCGATTAATACATATCTATGCACAAGGATTCAAGTACTTGTACAAGAATCAATCGACATATTTTATTTACACGTATGCACGCATTATAGATTACAGATAATCTCACCCAAGAATAAAAATAAGAAAGGCGGTTACAATGTCGAACTCCACTCACTTCTGACAGACAGTGATTACAACTATTGCACTGTATATATAAGGAACACAAATCATAGAAAGGATATTTTTGGATAGAAGTATTTTTAAAATGAAATAAGCCCGTCCGTATCCGTATGATAAATGTTTTCAATATAGCTCAATCAGTAAGTCAGCCTCCTGACAATCAGTCGGTCTTAAGTTCAAATCACGGTAGAACGATGTGGATTTTACCTATCAGTTCACATCCCTCATTTTGGTGAGGTTGCTCTTATTACGAGTGGAATATATATATATATATATATATATATATATATATATATATATATATATATATATATATATATATATCAATCGATGAATGGTTCCTTTGGCCTAGACAACGTATATAGAATGAACGATAAAAGAAAATTGGGCTGTTGAAGCAGTTAGTTGGGCCTTTTCGTTACAAGCGGATGTTTAACTTCTTTGCAGCCTCCTATGGTTTACTGGGAATTAACGGGCTCAGTGCATAGGTCAGGAGAAGACAATCTCATGAACGCTGAGGCACAAGAATCAGATGCAACGTGCATGAAAAAAGAAGTGCATGCCCCTCACCTCAGAGCAAGATTCGACTGTCCAGAACGCAGTAAATACCTGGGGAAGACTGGAATATATACGTCCGAAACGTTGTGATTAAACAATGCAACAACGGCGAAGTCTCTATGGACAATGGAACGCCCCTGCCCCGGGCACATGCATGGGCAAAGCGTATGGAGATCTTTGGATGCTCACTCGTCAGAATTTCCATCTTGGTCTTGCAAAGCAAAGAGCGATAAGGCTGGTGTCAGCTTGGTCGCAGGAACTACCGGAATCGTCGTCAAATTCAGGTGTCAAACCGTTTTAAGGAGGCTCCACTCCCTGGTCTTGAAATCAAAGTTGCCATTCTCCTAGACTGGGTTCCTTCCTAGACTAGAGAGACAAATCTCCGCTGCTAATTTACCCATAGCTTGGGGGAGAGACGAATTTATGCCTTTCCTGGGGGCGTTAGAGCAAAGTGAACATTAATAACCCTGAACTGAGTTAGAACCCAAATTGCCAATTCCATTGTCCGAGCTGTTACCGACTACACTAATCGCACCACCTTTAACGATTATCAGTGTAGCAAAACGTTTCGGGATACAGAGTTCGAATTTCCGGTAAAACTCGTGTGTTCACTTCACTCAAAAAGGGGGTCATCAAAATGGAAGGAATAACCACAACAAGCTATACGTTTTCTGTTAGTTTACTGTCAAGGTGCCTAATTGCCCTTCATCCCCGTTTATTGATTTTTGAAAAAACTCCACCCCCAAATCTTATTTAGACCCACCCCAACCAAATAGTTAATTTCACAGAGTTGGGTTGTTTGATTTAGCTAATTGCAGCGATTTTAAAATCTTGTACCACCGTCAGAGTACATTGTTTCATACTGTGAACTCACGAACAATAAATTGCCAGGTAGTTGACTCACTGACAGAGCTTCAGCTATTAATGAGAATTTCTTGTTCAGTCATGCACCAGCTTATTTCATTCCGATAATCATTACATTCATATATATATATATATATATGTATGTATATATATATATATATATATATATATATATATATGTATATATGTATATACATATATATGTATATATATGTATATATATATATATATGTATGTATATATATATATGTATATATATGTATATATATAAATATATATATATATATGTATATATATAAATATATATATATATATATATATATATATATATATATATATATATTTATATATATATATATATATATATATATGTTATTTTGTCTAATTTCTCATATATGCTTAATAATTCTTCATCGCAAAGGCATTTTTCTTTATTTCTCTAATACAAACTGTACTTTTTATACGGACGACCTTATTCCATCCCAATAAATACATACATTTATACAATATATATATATATATATATATATATATATATATATATATATATATATATATATATATATATATATATATGTACTTTATAATGTTTATTTATCATATATTTAAATCTGCAGCAGCCAGTCTTGTCTAACTCTGATACTGTCATTTTTTAAAAGCTTTACATTCCACAGATGAATTTCCAGTGACGGAAGCGAGGATTACGTCATTGCAAAAGTTTATGTGACATGAATAAATGAATAGCTCTGGTTAGTCACCCATTAGAAACCGTCATGTGACCAACATCTGTTGGCAGTATCTCGTGTTGGGGAGATCAATCAAAATATTGTCCGGAGGTGATTAATTAATAAGGGACATCTCTTGTCTTTCGTTGGTCAATGATCACTAAAAATGTCCGAATTTTCAAAATACTGACTAAGGAACCAGTTTAGCATAGACTTAAATTAAACCCCTATAATATCTACTTCGGGGTATAGGGGTATGATTTGAGAAAAAAGTTTTTCTGGACATAATAATGAGTAAATATTCGAACTTTCAGCCCTCTAGCTCCTTGGAAACTAGAAACTCATGTTGATAGTTTGGGTTGATGATAATAAATATAACTTATGTGATATACAACCTAACCCACAGACAGAACCGTAAATTGAGAACCATGCAACGTGTACATGAAAGAATAATGCTGGGCCTCACTTGGAGAGACCACAAGACAGCACAGTACATCCGATAAAAGACAAGACTTAGGGACATCATAAAATCCATTAAAAATCTCAAATGGCGGTGGGCTGGCCATGTTGCAAGAATGGCAGACAATTGATGGACATCACGACTCACAACATGGATCCCCTGAGACCACATGCACAACCGAGGCTGGTAGAATATTAGATGGAAAGACGAGCTAGACAAGTAATGGAAGTACTGGCTCTGCAACGCCCATGATAGGGAAGTGTGGCAAATCCTGGGGAAGGTCTATGTCCAATGACGGACGTTAAAAGACTGTTGATGATGATGATGATGATGATGATGATACACATCTGTGGGTTGGTTCGTTCGTCACGCAAGAGAAATAACATATTTTCGTTAAAGAGTTACTTCCCTTGGAACTTTCATCATTTCGTTATTAGTAAAAGAAAGATGATTGTACTCAATAATATTTGGATTCAGTGACAATTTCCCAATTGAAATAGCTTCACGCATTCTATTTGTATTCTGGGCTTCTACGTAATTGCAATGGCAAAATTACTTGAATATTGCCGTAATTTTTTATCGGTAAAAGTAAACTCGTTAATAAATGAAGAAACAAATAAATAAACTCAATCTATCAATAGAAGTAGGCCTTGCTTCAATGCTCACTTCATTGCGTGTCCTTCGCTCGGAGGTTAACTGCTTGACACCTGCTAAGATTTAAAAACAAACGCTAAAAATGTCTTGCAACACTTCATAAACAGTTTAGAATAAAAATTAACTGGGGTTGAATGAAAGGCAAACAAGAAAAAAAAAAAAAATGACCGTGAAGTTGAATTCATGAAGACGAACAGAGGAAAACCAATTTCTCATTAGAGAAGAAAAAGAGCAAATACTCGATGGGCAAGTGTCATATTCATTAATCAAGCAATCTTTTATAATAATTAGTAGAGGATCAAGAAGATTATGGACCGGGCCTTCATAAAACGGCGAACTCTTCGTAGAAGAAATTACATGAAAATGAAAAAGAAATAAAAATAAAAATAGAAAAAAAAACAAAAAAAACAACAAAAAACAAAACAAAAATAGGTCTGGTTAGTCACTCAATAGAAACTGTCACGTGACCAACGTCTTTCGGCCGAATGCCCCCTTGGGGGTGATCAATTGAAAAAACCGGAAAAAAGGACCGATCATCGGATAAATTACTTACCTCTTGTTGGGTGGTGATCACCGAAAAAGTGTCTGATTTAAAAAAAAAAGCAATCGTGAACGCTGTCGTACATAAACTAAGAGACCAGTTTAGCATAAATTTACATTATGAATTGAACACCCGATTGAAAACAAACTATATACATAGCTATCCAGACCAGCTCAAAAACTGAAGAAACCCATGTTGACAGTTTTGGTTGACGGTTTCTAAAAATCAATCCTTAGTTAAAAGCATTTTTATTTATCTAATCACATATATCTTCATGCTTTCTTTTTGCACATTTTATTGAAGAATAAAAACTAAAATCAATAACGTAAACAACAGGAAAGCTACAAGCAATTAAATTTTCACTTTTAATTACACCCTGTCCAATATTCCTCACCAACTTTTTCTATTTAGTTGACAGCACTCTTTATCATAGTCTAATACTTGTCATTATTAATGTCCGTAATTTTCCACTCAGAGAATATGTCATGATGTGTGAACTTATTCGGAAAACCCTGAATGTGCCTGAAATCTGATTATCTTGTAAGACTGACCGCTCGGGAAACGGTTCCTTTGATCATGAGAAACCAGCGATTCTATATTGAAAATTCTCTTTGAATCAAGGCTGGCAGTGATGGGTTTTTAAACCTGGATGTAGGTTTTCGATTCCCGTCAGGGTCTTTGTTTTTGTTAAAGTTTCAAAATTTAATGAAAGTAAAGAATCTCTTATTTATTATCAATCCATGTTGTAAACTGCTTTTCTAACGCTTATGGAGTAGATTAATGTCATCAAATCAAATATGATTAATTAGAACAAAATAAAGATAATAATCTAGGGTCGAATACTTTTGCGTAAAACTGTATGATATATCTGTTGTTGAATCACCACAAATCCACACTACAAACATAAACACACACACACTATGCACACAAAGGTTTGGTGTGCATAGTTGTATTTCACAGCTAACAGAAAGGATTTCTATGACCAGTTTCAATAGATTATCTCTCTCTCTCTCAATGTATATATATATATATATATATATATATATATATATATATATATATATATATACACAACTGAGACAGACTCGGGAGTAAAGTGTTTAGAGTTAAGGTTTATTAATCCTTAGATGTAAATTGTCCAGACATGTTTCGGGATTCTTCCTATCTTCAGTGGTGTGTTCTGTGTGAGTGCGCGTGTTTATATATATATATGCATATATATTGCAGATAAATGTATAGGCCTTTTTCATGGCTGATATAGTTTCTTATTCTCCATCGATGTTGACGTTTGAGTTTCGAGCCAACGTAGACCAGGGTTTGAGATGCTGATTTTTAAAGCAGGCAGGCCTTCCCAACTTGAAGGTTTGGTGCAACAAAATATTCCTACCGCCGTTTAGCCTTTTGCTCCCAGCAATGAGTGAGTGAGTAAATTAAAAACGCGGATCGGAGTAAAGAAGTTCCTTTTTTCATTCGCGATGTTCATCTTTTTCCTCAGTGCTGAAAGGAACCCAGCCTGTGCTTGGTTCAGATGAAGAGCAACAAAAACCAAGATGAAGGCAAGGAATTATTATTATTATTATTATTATTATTATTATTATTATTATTATTATTATTAATAATAATAATAATAATAATAATAATAATAATAATAATAATAATAATAATAATATATTAAACATCTCGAGATGAGTTGAGTCTAAAAAAGAAACAATTTGAAATCAGGATACTTGAATAATCAAGTATAAATTACTGATAAATTAGTTTTAAGCCCGTTAGTGCTGATGCATACATAAATAATCCTGTAATTTCTGACGGGTACATTCTACTGCTACTACTACTACTGCTACTACTACTACTACTACTAATAATAATAATAGTAATAATAAATAATAATAATAATAATTATTATAATAATAATAATGTTGATAATTATTTTAATATTAATAAATTCTGTGTTCCATGAGGTAAAAATACATGACTTATGAAAGAACATGTGATCTTTCCGCACACATTACTAACAACGGAGCTTTGCCTACGAATACTCTTTCTCTGATTTGCTATCATTTTGTTGTTTTTTTTCTATTTTTTTTCTTCTTATTTCACGCTAGTGAACAATTGTAAACTTCAACCGACTTGTCCGTGTGGGTTTTTCTGTTATTTTTTCGGCTGCCATCTTAGATGCTTTGCCCTGATAAGCGTGTCTGCAATGTGAACTAGCAAGGGAGACAACTGAAGATCACAGGCAAGTTCAAAAACACACATCTCGCCTCTTCTTCGTTGCTTCAAGCCAGTGACACATTGTCAAAGGTTCAGACGGCCCGACTTAGCCGATTTGCTGAAGACATGTTACAATGAAGAGCTTACACGGACAGACAGACATCCCCACACACATACATATAAATACATATATGTATCTATGTATGTACATGCGTATATAAATGAATATGTTTGTATATGCGTGTGCGCAAAGAGATGCGATTTGCAGAGGACTTGCCACATGATTCAATACAGAGATTATATATATATATATATATATATATATATATATAAGCATCAACTAAAACTGTCAATATAGGTTTGTACGTATGTAGGTTAGTATGTATGTATGACGCGTACAAACAGTACGAATGGGGCAAGAGGGCTGAAAATATAAACTTTGACTCCATATTACGTCTATAAAAACCTTACTTCTGAAAATTCAAAAAATTCCTCTAGCAAACAGGGTTTTTTTTACTGTGGAAAGTCAATTTGCAATGTAATTTCATACTAAATTGATCGTTAGTTTTTGCCCAGCTGTGTGCATGTAAGTAGTATTTTGAATTCAGACTTTTTAATGATCCTTTTGAAGGCGACGGAACTAAGCTATTCATTGATCATCCCTTTGTTTCATTTTTTTCAATTTATTGAGTGACTAACCAGACATGTATACGTAGATGTTTGTGTATGTGTATGTGATACGATTTGCCGGGGACTTGCTACAAGATTCAAGATATATATATATGTATATATATATATATATATATATATATATATATATATATATATATATATATATATATATATATATATATATACAGTATATGTGGTACAAATCAGGCCAGCAGTATAACATAATATAATGATATATCAATAATATAAAGCCACTTCTAAAATGTATTGGATTTATTTCATCATTCGCCTGATGAGGCCCAGAGAGGGCTGAAACATGAGCTAGTTTGTGCAGCGAATCCACAGCCTACTATATATATATATATATATATATATATATATATATATATATATATATATATATATATATATGTATGTATATATATATGTATATATATATGTGTGTGTGTGTGTGTGTGTGTGTGCAAAGAGGTTTGATATTATATGTTTTTCTTTACCTACATCAGTTGAGCGCTGGTGGAAATGTCTATCAAATCAGCTGGAGCGATTCGCGCTGAACGTCTTCGTCTTCGTGCGATGTTCTGGGGGAGGGCAGTGGGAAAGGGGTAAATTCGACAGTTGGTAAGTTGACGATCAGTCAAAGAAGTGTCACAAAGACATTGATAAAAACAAATATCAGAATAATATAAGATAAAAGAGAAACTCAAAATGTCTAAGAGAATATATATATATATATATATATATATATATATGTAGAGAGAGAGAGAGAGAGAGAGAGAGAGAGAGAGAGAGAGAGAGAGAGAGAGAGAGAGATGGATACATGATCCGACAGAAATAATTACAAATTGTGTTATATTATTTCAAAACTCTATTTGGTAAATGATCTCCCGTTATTGTAAGGTGAATGTATCATGTAGCCTAGACAACGTAAATAGAATAAACAATGAAATAAAATGGTGCTGTAGCAGGAATCGAAGCTGCTACCCTATCGGTCGCCAGAAATTGTTTCTTTTAAATGCCCACCATTTTCTACTTCACAAATTCTTGCTCTTTCAATAACATTCGGCATAATATCACGAATGATACATGGTCCTAGGTCACTTAATTCTCTTCGGATATTATTCTCCGGTCACTGGACAGCCATTGGATGGTTAAGATTGACCCCATCCCTCAAATGATCAAATATCCTTTCAAGTGACCTGAGAGATGAGCTAAGCTGAACATAATGCCATCGAGTAAAAATGGCATCATCTTTTACACGTCTCTGCTCTACGAATATCAGTAGTTTGGACTGGATATGGTCTCCCTTCGTGGGTGATCTCTAACGGAGCCCAACTCTCGGAAAACCTGCCACCAACTGACGAATCATCCCCTCAGATGACAGTGTTCGCACACTTGTTACTTATATATATGTATTTATTTCTTAAAATGAAATACACCCCGTGTATTTCTAACATAAACGACTTACAACAATGATATCGAACTTAATACACGCGTGTTAGAAGTGGCACGTTGTATGTTCATTGGTGACACACGGTAGACATTGAGAAAAACATTTTTTAATTCAATTTTATCATCCTAGTTTTAAAAGTATAGTTTGAAATTTCAATTTGTATTTTATTAAGCTCCTTTTCATAAATATATTTCTTATAAATAGGCCGCTTATGTAAAAGCATTTGCCAAAAACTAAAATTCTAGTAAACAATTGTTCAGGCGAGTGTAAGTGACACACCGATAACAGGATTGTTCAGAAAATTAAAATTTTGATACACCTTGCTAAAAACGTTCACCATCACTGTTCTAGGAGGAGACCAATCTCTACACCGTAATTCATAACCGCCACAGGGTTGGGGGATGAGAAAAGGGTCCCAATTGACTAAGAATCTAACTGATATTTCCGTAAAAAATCCCCATAAAATCTTCATTTGCGAATGGTTCTTTGTGCATTTTTGACATCATCATACCAGTATTATTTCATTGCGTGATTAAATGTAACGTTTATGTAAATTCATACAGGAGATGATTTGTGTTTTGTCACAACAGTTTTGTTAGATATCAAATCTATAGGTCAGGACTCAAGACTCTGGAGTACGTATACGTATATTATTTTGTTTCAAGTGAGATACTTTTCTTGCGAGACACTTATCCACTCACGTCTGCCAACACAGTATCTCTAAAAGTTCTTGATAAATTTGAATGAAATTGTTCTGAAAGGATGGACCATATTATAAAAAAGATTCTGTGAACTTTTGCAGCTGATCAAGGAATTAGTTCTTGAGTAAAAGACACTTTTGCTTAAAAAAAGACAATTTTGTACTTTCCCCTGTTTGTTAATAAGATACGTCCAAAATTTACGAATGGATTCATATGGAACATATTGAATAATAAGGCATAGGGTAAGGAAGAATTGACTGAATTTAGAAGCGGATCCATGAATCCGTTTTTGATTGAAAGATATTTTTCCGTTTCAATATTTTGTACATTCCAGTATTCGCTCCTACCTGTCTACACGATATCTCCAAAAGTTCTGAACGAATTTCAATGAAATATTATGGAAGGAAGCGACACATATGATGTAAAATATGGTCGTTGGAGGATCCAAGAATTCGTTTTTGATTGAGAGATATTTTTGGGTTTTTTCTTTCTCCATACGTTTCTGTATTCGCTCCGGTCTGCTCGAGCGATATCTTCAAAAGTACCCAATGAATTTCGATTGTATTTGAGGGAAGTGTAAGACTCTTATCACCTGAGACGTGATTAAATTGCAGGGGCGGGGGAATCCAGGGTTTTGTTTTTGATTGAGAGATATTTTTGCATTGCTGTATTCACTCCACTCTGTCCCCGCGATCTTCAAAGTTTCCAAATGAATTACAAAGAAATTTTGTGGAAAAAGTGAGGCACGTATTAGAGAAAGATGTAATTGGATTTGGGGGTGGATCTAGAAATTCATTTCTGAAAGATATTTTCTGTTTTTTTTTTAATAATTTCTTTATGAATGTCTGCATTCGCTCTAGTCTGTCTGCGCGATATCTCAAAAAGTTTTCGATGAATTCCAATGAAATTTCGAAAAGGGCCAAGCCTTGTTGTAAGAAAGAAGTGATCGGGGTCGATTCAGGAATTTATTTCTAATTCATTTAGATATCTTTGCATTTTTTCCTTTCCTTTCTCATTATCTCTTGTCCTGGTCAAAGCTCATTGAACAACTTCGCCTTGGTGATATATGTCTAAGGAGATAACCAAGAATAATGAGTTTTAGAGCTGCTGTCCAGCATCTACATCTCGCTCTACTTCAAGTTACAAGAATGTTACTCATTAAACACCTTGTCTATCATACAACTATCAACTGCGAAGCAACAAGTAATCCTGACACGCATCCTCTTCCAAACCATTTTGGATTAATTGTATATGGCGAGAAACATCGTTCAACTTGTCATGTTGGGATTGGTGGTACTTCAAAATTCTTTTCAAGTACCGTACTATATTTGTTCAATATATATATATACCTGTATATCTTTCATTGTTATCGATATAATACATCATTTATATTATTGAATTGGATTTAAAAATTCAATTAGTGTTTGATATTTATTGAATGATCGTAGCCACCAAAGGTAGCAAAGGTTTCTATTCCTTTTCATATATGCATTTGTTGTGTGATTTTATGTTCCACCGCTCTTTGCAATACCACTTTGTCAACAGACTTGAAAATTGGCACCAGTACTCCACTTGACCCCATTTTAAATATCATTATGATTTTTTGAAAAGAAGCTTTTTTTTAATCTACATATTTCGGGGATTTATTTTGATGGTTTCATTAATAACATCTAGATTCTCTCGATTCTAGATGCTTTTAATTCTATTTTAGATGTTTTCCTGTGGGAAACGCCAGTGATGTCATTAGTAGAATTCTAATAATATTTATTCTTCAGTGACTTAAAATTTTGACATAACGACTATTCAATTATATAAAAAAAAAACAAAAAACTTTTTGACCTTTTCGGTGTCTTATTTTGACGGCTTTATTAATAGCATCTAAATTCTAGAGAATCTAGACGTTTCAAGGTGTTTTTTAAAAACTCAATTTTAGATGCTTTCCTGTGGGAATGAGATGGGAGTAACGACCAGATTCTCCAGAATCTAGATGTTTCTAGATGGGTTTCCACAATATTTCAGATGCTCATCAGTGGAAAAAGTCAGAGATGTCATGAATAGAATCTTTTCTAAACAAATTCAATCTTTGATTGGATTTTTTACATGATTTCAAATTTTGACTCTATGGTCGTTTAATTATTGACTTTTTAATGTCTATAATAGTTTTTTTTAATGCTTTTAAGATACGGTATTCAAGGGTTTCCCCGGAAACGAAGCGACAGTTTCGCCAAATACATAATAATTCTTCATTACATAAACGATTTCGTCACGGCTTTAATATGTCTTTATTCGATTTCTACAATACAAACAGTGCTTTTTATACAATAAGAAATTAACGACGTTTTACCACTATTTTTACTTGAAAACGTCTTGGTTATTTACATGACACAGATACTGTTCAGTCAGTAGTCATTCATATGCATTTTTTCTTCAGTAAACTTGCTTCGTACTTTCACATTCGAGTGTGCATTTTCTATTTGGGTTTATACACATTCAGATAATTCCATAAACAAGGCTGCAATTCAATGGCCATATATATATATATATATATATATATATATATATATATATATATATATATATATATATATATACGTGTGCGTGTGTGTGTGTGTCTGTCTATTTATTTATATTTTGGATGTGAAATGATCCAACTGAATATCTTTTTCCGAGAAAATTATTTTCAGCAGCTCACAGAAAAAATGCTGTTTACATGTTTGAAGCCAAACAGAGAATGGGATTATTTCTGTGTTGTTTAGTTGTTTAGTAGCAGAAGGAGGGGAAATAGTTGTGTCTTTGTAGATGACAGTAACATTTGGCTTAAAATGGGTCTGTGAGAGTTGGGGTCAGGGGTTGTTTGTTTCCTGTCTTTGTAGGTGTTTGGCTTGTCTAAGATATTAAACAACCAATTATCATTTCCATCAACATATATATATATATATACATACATATATATATATATACATATATATATATATATATATATATATATATATATATATATATATATATATATATATACATATATATATATATGAATGGTAATTATAGAGACAATTTATTTGGAAACATTTGGCACCGAAATTAACCAAGTAGCAAATCGAATAGGTGACCACGTAAACAGATGAAGAAAATGAACGTCGTAATGGAAAGCTGTTCTTTGAAGGGGTTGCTTGTCGTGAAAATCTCCCTCTTGGCGTCCTTGTAGTACAGAGGAAAGCAGAAAACGATATGTCTAGCATCAGTATGGCTGCGGGAGTTGCCGGAAAGAGGTCAAATTGAACCGTCAAACATACTTAAAGGGGCTCCAATGTGGAATCAAAGTTGTCTTTCTCCCATACTTACCTGGCACAGGTTTCTGGCCCGATCTTCGGGATCAAAGTGTAATATCTGTTCCACGGCATAGACCGAGGAGTCGGTACTGACACTTGCCCGTTGAATGGGCCGGAGATTGTGTGCGGGGTATCAAAGACCGAGTGCGCCGGTGCAAACGTTGGCCAATGAGGTTACACTGAGGCTGCGTTTGCTAAGCGCAACGGGATGCCTTTGGACTCGTCCTTAGGCTCTCCCATCATTACTCGGCCCAGCTTTCGCAGGTAACTGCGTCGGCTGGAGCCATTTTTTGGCGGTAAGTTACTGTTTCTTCCCCCGTTAAGCCCGACCTTGTGTCACATATTGCTGTGGTGGGACAGTGATTAAATAGATACTGGTTACCCATGTAAGGCCAGAGAGCGCAATCTGTCCTGCAGTAGTAATAAGCAAGACAAAGAATATACCTATTCGGTCTTGAAACCTTGACGTTTGGGAATTATCCATTTAAATACAGCTACTTATATTTCTCCTCGAATCAATGAATTACTCATGCTAGAAAATCATGTATACTAAGAATGTCATTCAGCAATCACAGAACTTAATTTAATCGCAATTTTTCTGAATCAAGACATGTTTTGGATATGTATTTAGAATACACAAAGAACCTTTAAAACATCACTTTAATTGCTCGGTCTGGTTGACAATGGGAGTAATAGCCATTTGTTGTTACTGCCAGAGTATATAAGGTAGTTAGTTATACAAAAGTAATATTCTCAAATGCGAAACTTTGTGAGTACAAAGCTTTAGAAGGGATTCGAAATCGGTTTTCCGAATCCGTCTTCGTAACAGTTACGTCATGTCTTCCCTCCAAAAGATACATGGACGATATAGAAAAAAAAGCCAGTAAAAAAGGGGCAGAAAGAAAAAAAAAGAAAAAAGAACTGGCCTGGTTAAACACTCAATAGAAACTGTCAATGTCTTTTGGCAGCATGCCATGTTGGAGTGATCAATTAAAAGGAGAAAAGAAAGGTGATCAATGGATAATTTACTTCTCTAGGCTTTTGTTGGGCGGTAATCACAAAAAGTCTGATCTAAAAAAAATAATTTGTTGGACTCCAACTAATTCAGCATAAATTAAGATCGCAGTTAGAAATCGTCAATGTGTTTTGGGAGCATGCCGTGTTTGGGTGATCAATTAAAAATGAAAAGAGCAGTGATCAATGTATAAATTACTTCTCTCGACTTGTGTTGGGCAATGATCCATTGGGGTGAATAAAAAAATACATTGCATTTCTAGACATGAGAAGTCAATGTTTAGATTGTCAGCTAACTCCATGGGCGCAGTATGAACACGTGATTCACGCACAGCCAGCAAGACCAACTTGAAAATGGAAGAAACCTATGTTGACTTTTCTGGTGGTAGTTTTGATTGTTAGTCTCTAACAAGTCAAAATGACGAAATATAGATTCGTAAAATGTCTGTTAAAATGAAGAAGTCCGAATTTGTCGACATCTCTTTTTTGTCTTTTGTTTGATGGGGGGGGGGGGGGCAAGACGAACTGGTTCTCATTATTTTTCTCATCGCTTCCCGGTGGTGACACGCCAATTCAGGCGCCAGCCAGACGTGTTTGCACACCAGCAAGAAAATCAATCAGCGATTTTCGTAAGGAATTCGGGTCTCAGTTCATTTATTTTATCTTATCTTCATGACACGATTAAACAACTTGTAAGGTAAAGTGGTGTATTTATCCCCCCTGCCCGTCCGCAAGGGAGGGTAGAATATGACACAATGTCTGTTTATTGTAGGGGTTCCTCACGCGCACGTGTGGGCGATTCCAAAAATAGTCCAGTTCTCTGGGCGCTTCCCTTTTTGGGGTGCCCAAGGCATCAGGCAAGGAACCTGATCCTTCCATTTCAAGTGCAAGGAAAAGGTGCTGCCTAGAGAAGCCTCTAGGACTGAACCTAGGGCTTCTCATGCTTCTCATGTTTCTCAGTCAAAATGCAGATACTTCACTTTGATCTTAGCCAAACGATCGAGGTTAAGTGTTGGAGTGGTCCTCATGATTCTCTCGATACGGGTTTTTACCTAGTACAGTGATGGCGAACAATTTTACAGACAGCGTGTCAAAATATTTCATTTTGAATTACCCTGTTTTGGGGGTATCATTTACGTGTATACATGTATTTTAATTTCTGTTAAATGTCTATAAAACTAAGAGTTAAGTAAAATGTAACTTGAAATTTCAAAATACACTTATAAAGCAAGGATAATAAAATGAAATGAAAAGTCCGTTCGTGTCATTCAAAGAAAGATATTAGACTAGAAGCGAAATACCTGCATTTAGAAATATTCATGCTGATAAATTTATTCGTAAATCCAACGATCAATCATCAAATTTATTAAATTATTTTCATTAAAAGCATATGCCCCGAAACTCCTATCCATGAATATGCTATCTGGTGACGGATATTCGCTAATTTAGCTCAGGGCTACAAAAGCCGGGCATCCGAGGAGGAACGAACTCAATACACTAGCGCATGTTCTCCTCTTGATAACTTGCTCCACTGTAAGTTAGTGCAGATCAGTGTTTCCCAAAGTGGGTTCTGCGAAAAAAAATCTGGGTTCCCCAAGATGATGTGATCTTTAATAAAATTTGATGATAACAAAAACCAAAAATGAAAACCCTTTTCAAACCTGGTATCAAGGGGTCAAAACAAACCCTTGATTAAATGGGCTAAAGTATAAAGTATAGAAAAGACGAAGTTCAATTAAAAAAAAACACCCTCATTGGGAATGTCTATCTATGTCAACGCCGTACACAAACTAAAAAACTGAATGAAAATTTAAAAAAAGAATTGGGGAAAGAATTTCAAGACAAGAAATATTGAGTCATTTCCATTAAAATTAAGATTTAGCTTTTTATCAACTGTCTTTTTCTTCAACCTATTTTCTGGTTGAATAATAAAATTGTCCCTTAATCAAAAACCAATTCCTAGATCACCCTCGAAATTTAATCAATTGTTTTGTAACCCATCACATCCACAAAATTTCATTGAAATTCATCGACAACTTTTATAGATATCGTGTGGATGGGCAGATGGACACAAGCGAATACATACACTGCTACAAACAAACTTCGTTGGCAGAGGAAAAATATCATATTTGATAATAATGTTCACTTCATTAATCGAAGGAATTGAACTTTTCTTTGTGATTGAAGACAATTGGCAGGTTTGACAAAGTTTGGACAAAGTTTCAACTTTTAACAACGCCAGACAAAGGCCAGATAAGAAGAAGGTCGCAGGGTACAACGGCCGAAACATTGTGTCCAAAAAATAAACCACGATGAGGACTAGAGTCCGCAAAAAACTTTATATAATAAAATAAAATAAGTTTCTGACAAAGACTTTTTTATACCATACGATATCTGTTGTGTTTTTTTTTCTTCTTACATAACATTTTATCTTGAGACTTTATGTTGGAGGATCCTTCAAAATAGCATAAGTGGAGTTGAGACATAAAGAAACTTCGAAACAGAACGAATTGTTAAAAATGAATTACCTATTAAATTAGCTTTATTCTCCTTAGAGCCAATCCATACATAAATAGCCCCATCATTTTTGACAGGTATATGATGGTTTGTAAATAATTGTTATTACCATCTTTATAATTGATTGCATATTTCTTACATTTTATCATTGTCTAATTATGAACTTAACATTAAAAAATATGTTTTTATTCCTGTTCCTATAACACTTTTAAATATTCCAGCTTTACTTCAACGATTTCTTTCTTATTCAAAATTCAAAATTTATTAGATAGTATATATTGATTTTCTTGAAAATCTATGAAATATATATATTGGTGGGTCACAACATTATGGTTGGCAAAGGGCCCATTGTGGTCTTTATCCGTCCGTGCGTCAGACAAAAGATTTCAGAATATTACCAATTCAACTTTTCGAATCTGAATCTTCCAGATTAACAAAATATACACTAAATGGCTTTTTTTACCAAAATAACCACGAGACCGAAAAGTTTCCTAAAGTAAAAACATACATTTTGCCATCGGGATATTTTTTTTTTTTTTAGAGACGTTTTGTTTGTACATCTCCTGCTCTTTTTGTTTTTAAATAGATTCTTACCCCTGTTCTTCAAAAACCACGGAAACGTGTTTTATTTTTAAAGATTTTGAAAAAAGACGATGGCAAGATAAGACAAGCAAAAAATAAAAGGAAAGGTTACGCTCAAACTTAAGTAATTTCTTTGATATTTCTCCTGGTACCTGCGATTTTGATGAACTAAATACAGCGACTCTGAAGAGGAGAAATGCTTTCGGTGGTGAGGCTCAGTAGAGTTCTGGCAAATTCCTGGAATCTGTCAAAGTGGAGGAAAATCAATATTTTTGGTAATAACAAAGAGAAAAAAAACCACAACGTTATTTGCCGCTGTGACCCGTACAATGCCCAGTAGTTTTACATTCAAAGTGGAATTTGGTTACATTTTCCTTTAGTTTTTTATTGTTTTGTTTTTGGACCAGGAGTGATGCATTTTTGGTCCACGTAGACATGCCTTTTCTTTCTAAAAATAAAGGGGTATATTAATACGTTCACTAGAGATGGATGGATGGCTATATGAGTAGTCAAATAACATAATAAGCATGACATATATATATATATATATATATATATATATATATATATATATATATATGTATACATATGTATATATATATATATGTATATACGAGTATGTATGTATACATACATACGCACATACATATACATAACAATGTTAGTGTAAAAGTGAATAGAGATAGTTATAATATAGATACATATATAGGGAAATTGAAAGAGAATCTATCTATCAATCTATCTATCTTTCTATCTCTCTCTCTCTCTCTCTCTCTCTCTCTCTCTATATATATATATATATATATATATATATATATATATATATATATGTACTTGTATATAATGAAATAGAATAAAGAATCGACTCAATAGCTTGCTCGATATATATGTAAGAATATATATATATATATATATATATATATATATATATATATATATATATATATATATATATAGAGAGAGAGAGAGAGAGAGAGAGAGAGAGAGAAATAACAATTTAGATAGGTAGATAGATAAATGAGGAAGTTAAATAGATTAAAAAAATAGAATAATCGAAGGAAGGTTAGATAGAAAGCTAAAAAGATAAATAGAGAGAAAGACAGCCGTCTATGTAAATAGATGGTTTGATAGACTGACAGTTGGAGAAATAGGCGGATAGAATGATATATAGATATAAATAGATGGGTAAACATACATACATGTGTACATACACAGATAGATAGATAGATAGATAGATAGATAGATAGTCTGTTTATCTAAACTATTTGGTACATTTACTTCGATCAATAAGATATTAAATGTTTATTTATTCAGTGTACAAGGTTGTGCTCTATTGAATCTGAGTTCCTCAAATCAGGGTACGAGTACCTTTAAGGGTACATTGTGGTATTGTTGGATTGACACGAAATTAAAAAAAAAGTTTATTTAAAAAATATCAATCAGTCATAATTCCTTGAATAATTGTATTAGACAGGTTAATCATTCAATAGGAACCGTCCCGCCACCAATGTCTTTTGGTAGCAAATTATTTTGAAGGTGATCAATTAAAAAATTGGAAAAAAGGTAATCAATGAATAAGTTACTTCTCTCACCCTTTGTTGGATCACTGGAAAGTTTAAATTTTCCAACAACAACAACAACAAAAGTATGAACATAAACTAAAGGACCAATATATCTGAAACTCACATTGCAAATTAAACCCATAATTAAAAACCTATTTTCAAAATTTCAAACAGAGAAAAAATGGCCTGTATTCTGGTTATCCACTATCAATTATGACAGATTTGTGGGAAAAATCGGCCAGATCTAACCGGAAAATGGCTGATTTGGTATCCATGCCAGTATTGGATGATATTGCCCAGGTTGGCAACCACTTAGTTATGAGTTTGGGCCAAAGGAAAAACTGCCCTGTTGTAGTAATAGAGATATCAAAATAAGAAATCAAAACATAGGTTCCTTCTTTATTGCACCCCTTGAAATGCCATCTCACATCCCATGGGGGTTCAGGCACCCTAGATTGGAAACCATTGCTCTAAATAAAAAAATTAAAAAAAAATTGCGGGCACCCTAGGTTGGGAGCCCTTCCTCTAAATGGAAAGGGAAATTCAACGGGTACCGCCGGATCCCCGGTTGGGTACCACTGCTCTAAATCGAAAAAAAATCAGTTCCCTGTAAGACTGCAAAAAACATTTAGATCAGTTGTTTACTGAGAAATAAAGGAAGTCCTTGGATGATGGAACTATGAAATTGCCTGAAAGATGGCAGAAGATCGTGGAACAGAACTCGTAAATATTTTATTCAATGAAATTAGTATCGAAACTTAAATAAGGAAATAGAACAGACTCTGATCAAAACCTGCGACGTTGTTTACACGATTTCTGCAAAAAAAATTTGTTTAATAAAAATAATTATTTCCAATAGATATTTCATAGAGATATTGAAAACTATCAGGTTCAAATAACACGCACGGTGACCGTTCATTTTTGCCTCAACCCAGATTGTCTTCCGTTCTCCCTTTCTTTCTTTATTCTTTTTTTTTTCACCTAATTAATCTCTTTTCTTTTCTTTCCCTCTCTTATTCCCCCACCTCTTATCAAGTTAAGAACTTTCTTTCTGTGTTAAAAACGCGCGCTCTCTCTCTCTTTCTCTTTCTCTCTCTCTCTTTCTCTCTCCGTCTCATTCGATTCCTTACAAACGCTGTTGACTGATTATTTCTATTATTATTCGGACTATCCTCATCTTGGTTATTTTTCATACAACGTTTTGGCTGTTGTACTCTACGGCCTTCATCAGGTATAGGGGGTATATAGACCGCACTCTATGGGTCCATGTGACATAGCGTAGTGGTGACAGAATTACTGCAAGTAATCTAATCGTTCTAGATTCAATCCCAGTGTGAGACAATAATAATTTGAAAAATACTACTACTGCTAAGAAGGGAGTGCGGTCTATTTACCCCCGTCGGTTGAATAAAGGGTTCGGTTCGTTACTTCCCCACATCTACCAGATGATACCTGATGAAGGCTGTAGAGTACAACGGCCGAAACGTTGTATGAAAAACGATGAGGATGGTCCGAATAATAATAGAAATAATAATATCTCATCACAAAAATTCAGAGAAACGCAGTTGATTGATTTGAAGAGTAAAGTTTTCCATTCATTTATCTACGGACTTACGCCGTAGTGAGAAATACTTTTAAAAAAATGTTATCTTACGGTACGGAGAAAGGGACTGGTGCGCCCAGTTCAAACTATGGCTGAGACCGCCTGCGTTCACTTCGCACTTACGCCCTTGGAAAAGGTGTGTATAAATCTGTTCCAACCTATCGAAACGTCATCGGCCAGCGTAGCAGGGTAAGGTACATCACCCTCTTCCAAGAATTTTTCCTGCCATGTATTCTCCGGCCTGCGCATTTTGCTTATTATTCATTGTTTTTATTTTTGCTTATTCACGGTTTATATTTTGCGTTAAGCGGCTACCCTATCGGTCACTGGTTCGATTCCTGCAGCAGCCCTATTTTCTTTAACTGTTTATCCTATTTACGTAGTTTGGGTCAAGTGATATGTTAACTGTGTAATGACAGGAGATCATTTCAAATGAAAATTTCCGTAAAATATGACGCAATTTATAATCATCCTGTCTGATAACTTATATCCATTTCCTAATATATAACTGTCGCGTTGGAAGAAACAAATAGACCTGGTATAGACCGTGAATAAACAAAAATAGGAATTTGGAGTTGATACAGTTATTTGTGCCTTTGTATTAACGGCGGCTATTTTGCTCAACGATAGGAGCAACGATACACACACACACACATATATATATGTATGTCTGTATATATATATACACACACACACACACACACATATACACACACACATATATATATACACACACATATATATATGTGTGTGTGTGCGTGTGTGTGTGTGTGCGTGTGTATGATTGTCGTTGCTCTTACCTTTGAGCAAAACAGCCATCGGTAATATATATATATATATATATATATATATATATATATATATATATATATATATATATGTATGTGTGTGTGTGTGTGTGTGTGTGAGTGTGTGTCCCTTTTCAGGGGTTCCGCGAAACAAAGCGACATTTTCACAATATGCTTAATCATTCTTCATCGCAAAAACGATTCATTCACGGCTTTTACATGTCTCCATTTTATTTCTTTGACACAAACACTACTTTTCATTTAAGAAAAAACTAACAACATTTCGCCTTTTTAATTGAAAAAAAAATTGAAATTTAATAAGAAATGATCGTTCAGATGTCTATTCTTCTTAAGTAAACTTAGTTCTTTCTTTCCAATCGTATTTTCCAGTTCTGAATGTTGCGTTGATACATATTCGGATAATTCCATAAACAATGCCAAACTCCAATCCTAAATCCACACAGCAAACATGAAATATGTACAAAGGAAAGGGGTTCACTAAAAATTTCAATTATTGAAAAAGGTTCCGATAGTAGCTCAAGTTTGAAGACCATTGGTCTCGAGTTATCCTGTTGGAATATTGCACCCCTTCTTTTAGTTATCGTATTTCACCATGTATAATCCGCCCCCTCCCCTCTCCAATTGAGCTCCAATTTCGAATGAAAAATGCATTCTCGTGTGTTTACAATTATGTATACAAAAATTCATGATAGTAATATTTCTGTGGATAACGTGCATCTGGATCTTTTAGCGAAAATTTTTTTGGAAAAAAATGCGCGTCATACGCGGTGAAATATGACACTTTTTCGTCGATTACTGCCTTCAATTGGTTTAATTAGGAGTGAGACTTGTTCGAAAGAGTCATTTGGTTCTTTTAAAGGAGCTAATAATAGATGACACAGTATCACCTTGGATGAATACTTTGTATTTGGTACGGTTAGAGGAAGTTCATTTTACTTGCCCAGCAATCTCTAGTGTTCCACTTGTAAATTTTGCATTTCCCGTTACAATTTATTTATAGTAAGGGAACATTAAAACATGGTCCGATTGTTGTTTTTTTTCTCAACTTATGTGGAGGTTACACATCAAAATGACTAACATAACCAACATAGTACAAATGATTTTCAACACTTGAGTGTGTTGGCTTCCCCCTGCGTTGTATAACGTTGATTCCTGTCAAGAAATATTTTGATTTGATATTTTTGTTTCCTGAATAGATATAATCGAAAAGTTTGAGGATACTTTTTCAACTCAGCTTTTATCATCTTATCATGATAATCACTTAGTTCAGCGGTTAGGATTGGGGTTTGGGGATAGGAATAGTCAGTTAGGGCAAGGGTTAGTTTGTCTTGAAGGTTTTGAACTTATCTTTATTGACATTTATTCAGCAAACTCAAATACAGGGAGCTGTGATTGCTATAGTTATTTAGTGTGGTGGGCACTAACGAATCAGGGAGGACTTCACTGCGCACATACTCTCCCATGGGGTTGCTTAGTCGGTAATAAGATGCCATTGAGTCAGCTTGTGTACTGGATAACTATCGCATTCACAATGACCAAGCTTGCCCATTCTTTACGTCTCGTACTGGGAGTTTTGGCAAAACATGTCATCATGCTGGTCTGTTGGTTATCCGTAAGCTTATAGCCGAAGCTCCATATAACTGTTATCAGGCTTGGATGAGCAGCAATAAGCGGTGATTCCTGTGAAGCATCATTCTCATAATCTGACATATACGGTAATAAAAAATAAAGGAGATTTGATGATTGCAAACAAAGGAAAGACGACGTGTCTGATCATAGACGTGGCTGTGCCTAAGAACCACAGTTTGAAGACGGAAAAAAGAAAAGTTGAAAAAAAAAAAAATATAACAGGAACTTACCCAGGAGCTTTGGAAGCTGTTGTGCGTGAAATTTAGCGTCGTGTCCATAACTGTTGGTACACTAAGATCTGCGTCAAAAACACTCGAACCTAAATTGAATGTGTAAGAAATTCGAGTGAAAATTGAAACTGTTCTGACCACAACTAAAATGAAAAGTGAAAGGCTACTGAGAATGGTACTGGAGATATGAGGAGACTTGCTATGACTGACGATAACCGCTAGATATTTGGTTCTAAATATGTAGCTCGACGTTTTTGTCAGTAAAATTCTGTTTCAACAGATTCAAATTGACAACGATAATGGTGGGAAGCTTTTTTTCCCCCCTTTTTCCAACGATATGTCATGTCAATTTTTTTAATATTTCCTTCAGCTTTGACCAAATTTTGCTCAAGATTCCATAAGTCTATATCGATGTGAGTGCGAATGCTGACCCTTGGCTTTTTTTATTGACATTTTCGGTATTTTCCCAAACTAACTTGCTTAAAAACATGCCCGGGTAATGGGACCTTAATCAACACGAAAAATTTAATTGGAATATCGTCGTGATTTCTATCGGTTGCCTTCCATTCTTGCAACCTGATAAGCCAATTGCCATTTGAGTTTTCTGACGGATTCTATGTTGACTCGGACTCCTTTTTTCCCCTGATATATTGTGCTGTCTTGTGATTTCTCCATATGAGGTTGAGCAAATTTCTTCCATATGCGCGTTGCATGGTTCTCAATTTGCAGGTCTATGTCTTGGAAGGTTCCATGTTTAAGGATTCAAATATGATCCATTTAAAATAAATATGATTTTTAAGCGTAAAACATTGTTTATTATTGAAGTTCATTAATTACAGTCTATACACAAGATGTTAAAATAGAGGTCCATCAGATTATTTCCCTCATACAGGAGATCTCCGAGTTTTCAAGTTTCGAAACAATAGTGGGCCTGTCTCTTGGTTAGGTTCCATATTTCAGCTCTATAGGTGACTATTGAGAGGATATATTGGTTGTATTTCATTAGAACTTGAGCGAATTTTTTTTCTTAATGGTTGATCTTTCTCTGCCGAGGGCTTGCCATCCTATAGTGATTCTTCTCTTGATCTCTTCCTCTTTTGAGTATTTCAAGGAGATTCGTTGTCCTAGGTAGATGTAGTGGTCTACTTTCTCCAAATGCTATTTTGGCCCTGTAATAAGAACAAATAATGGTGTTTGTCACTCGGAACAACTAGAATCAGCATCCTTGGATTATCCCATTTCATCTGTATGACAAATTCCACGCTAGAACTATTCGCCTACATAGTTCATCTCAAATTGGAACCGGGCTATAGAGTGAACATGCAAATGAATGAAATCTAGTATCAATTGTTCTGTTGAGAGGCCCGAAAATACAATAAAAACCGTCAGAAGTTATTACTGAATGTTATTTTGAAAACTAGCTGAAAACCCACCCGTAGGGCGGATTTTTCAGCTACGCATCTAATTTATACAATGAGACAAAAGGATAAAGATTTGGAAACTGACCGACCCACAGAGTTTTGTTTGGCATAATACATACATTGTAAATCAAATCCTCATTAAAAACGTGGAAAGTCTTGAAATTTCAAAAACTAATATGCAAAAAGCACGCTAAGATGTCCAATTAGTAGATACAGAAAAATTAACGGCCAAATTGAGTTAAGCGATGACAGACAGACAGGCAGATTTTAGTGGATTGTATATAGTGAGATATGGGACAATTCAAAAATAACCATCCGCCTTGATTTGGCCAAGGAAGCCGAAGTGTTTCGCATTCCCTTTCCTTTGTCTCTTCTTCAATGATTGCAATAAAAAATCAAAATAACGATTTGTCTGAAAATTTCCATTCACCGCACTTCAAGTAGCTTTTAAAATCTCAATTAAAACAATAAAACTATCATCCTAGCTTTGATAATCACCTGCAAGACTCGCCTCTGGAATAAACCCCCGGCGCTCACCTTCTCAACTCTCAAAGCGATTTTATTGCGTCTCAACTTGGCAGAAATTCGCGGCGATAGCTCCAGTGTCAGAACAGCGGTTTAGAGGGCCGGTTCAGAGGCAAGTTTCTGATTTTGGAACGACTCTAATAAGAATTTAACGTGCAAGTTTGGTAAATGATCAGCGAAATTCATCGCATTCTTAAAGCCATTCAGTATTTTTTTTTTTTTTAAATTCTCGCTTCCGGCTTCCTCGACGTATTCGTATTGATTTCCCTAAACATCCGGGTTCATTTAGGTCTTCTTTGCCACAGGATCTCAATTTCATTTGGGCAAGGGGCAAAAGCATTTAATTGCATTGCATGAATTGATACAGAAAAGCTCTTTTGAATATCCACACCATATCTATTAAGTTTTGGCAACGTTCACAATTTTTTGCCGCAGTCCTTTCATCCATCCACGAAGAGATTTCCCTCCTGTTCGTTTGGCAGATAACTGTTTCATGTGAACTCTTCAATATTAAAGTCCATTTTGTTCTACAGATAGCAAACCTATGGATTTTGCTCGGCTCAGCTCTAAAGCTAGAGTTTGAGATTTTAACGTGTAAGTTTTACAATTGATCAGCAAAATTCATCGCATTCTTTTATAAATTTAATATTTTCAGTTATCGCTTTCTCGACGTATTCGTATTGATTCCCTCCGACATTCGAGTGCGAGGAGAACTCTCTGTGAAGCAATCTATCTATCTATCTATCTATCTATCTATCTATCTACTTACCTACCTATCTATCTATCTATCTATCTATCTACCTTCTTACCTACCTATCTATCAATCAATCTGTCTATCTGCCTATCTATCTATCTATCTATCTATCTATATATATATATATATATATGTATATATATATATATATATATATATATATATATATATATATATATATATATATATATATATATATATATATCTCAGTCTGTTCCTATCGATCGACACTATTATCGTGCGAGCAATTAAAATTCCCTGATCTTTTGTGTAGCATTTCATTTTAGCTCTTATCATTGTTTTTGTCATTTTGTTAAATATCTTAATTCTTAAGACTCTATATCCAAATAATACACACTCACACACACACATATATATATATATAATAATCAAATAATTTTGTCATCCACAAACAGCTGATCGTTTTATTACAACCCTTAAGTGTGGTTATAGACTATCCATTATCCCATCAAGTACCACGAGGTGGGATCGAATACTTCGTTTCAGACCCAGAGGCTACGTTACGCAGAACTGGACGGTCAGTAAGGTTGGATTTAAGTGATATATTCACTCATGCACAATTCCCCATCCACCAGCGTGCTCTATTCCTAAGTTGGAAGAGCACTGGATAAGCTTATAATGAACGAGTTACCTCACTTGAAAAAATATATATATATATGTATATATATATATATATATATATATATATATATATATATATATATATAGAGAGAGAGAGAGAGAGAGAGAGAGAGAGAGAGAGGGAGAGAGAAAGAGAGAGGGGGGAGTGAGGAGAAAAAGATAGAGTGAGAAGAGAAAGCAAGTGGGTATATCTTCAGGCAATCGTTAACGTGACAAGTTTCATAGACCAATTTACCATTATGATAAGGTGGCTTCATACTTGTTGATCCATCGAAGAGTTTTGTATCTATCTAAGCTAAGTTAATTACTACGAAAAAATAGGGAGAACGAGAAAGAGGTTAGTATATATCAATCAACTATCTCCATTATTGATATTTTCATTTCTACACATACTTTATTTTTTCCTAACGCTAGCGTTCGGTTTTCAATAGACGTGTGTATTGGGCAATGTTTTGCATTAGTTTACCCCTCTCAGTCAAAAAATGACGTGAGATTATTATTGATTTTGTTTTCATACTAACTTTCAGGTGCTTTTTATCACAACTTTTAATCGGACCGTAATCGTGCCACAACGGCAAAACAGCACGATTGGAAAATAGATAGCGAGACCACGGTTAGAATCGAACACACACCCTTTAGCCAACGAGGGAGGCGCAGTTTACGCACAGGTTCTTCCAACGATTCGGTTATAGTTACACAAAGGCTGATTTTTCACCTTAAACGTAACTCCTTACAACCGATATTCCACGCGTGTTGATGTTTGACATTTGAGACCTTGTGGTCTTTTAAGTCCGCTGTGTTGTGATAAAAAGTATCTGAAAGTTAGATGGAGGACAGCCTACTAGTCAAAATCAATGATAATGTTGCAATACTTCATCCAAGAAAAAGTTTGAAAAAAATTGAAAATGTTTTGTAATAATTAAGTAATTTGGCATTTGCAATGTACTTATAAAATATCGAAAACATTATGTTGTGCAACATTTTTAGGAACCATCAAACAAAACTGTCACCAAAAGTGTCAACATTGGTTTCTTCAGTTCTCAAGTTGATCTGGCTGGCTGGCTATGAATCATACATACACACCGGACCAATGGAGCTAGAGGACTAAAATTTAAAAACTTTAAACTTACTCCTCAGTATGTCTCGGAAAAACATTTTTTGTTGAACCTCCCTCTTGATAGATTTCTAGTGGGAGTTCAATTTGCAATGTAAATTTGTGCCAAATTTATCCTTTAGTTTATGTCCAGCAACGTTCATACTTGTTTTTTTTAAAATTGACCTTTCATTATAGTGATCACAGTCCCACCGAAGACGAGAGAAGTATCTAATCCATTGATCAACCCTTTTTCAAATTTTCTAATTGATCACCCCAACAAGGTATGATGCAAAAAGACGTTAGTCAGATGACAACTTCTCTCGTTTACATTCGACATTTCCTGAATATTTATAATAACTAATCTAAAGGTAAGCTTATATAAAGATACAATTTCTCATGTTTACCGTAGCATAAAATTCTGCATCTATTAAGTTACGTCACCAGGTGTCATCGATGACGTAAGCGTGACAGACGACAAAACCACATTGTTAATCATCATATGTGTGGATTCACAAGATAACTCTCATTCGTTACTCTTTACTGACTGGAATAAAGGTATATTCAAGAAATTGAGGGTCGATCCAGGATTTTGAGTATGGGGCTTCCAAATTAGGATTTTGAGCTGGGAGGTCTACACGGAAAAGATCATTTTTTGTGAATAAATTTGAGAAAAAGCAAACAAGTTTCAAACATCAAAAAAGAATTATGCAATCCGGCATTTTTATCTTTGATTTGAGTCTTTCTACCACAAGATTTGACAAAAACAGTAAAGTAAAAAAATGAATAGCCAAAGAAATTTACCACACAATCAATTGATAAGAAATCTCTATGAACACGTCTGGTTAGTCACTCAATACAAACCGTCATGTGACCAATATCTTTTGGTCACAAGTCGTATTAGGGGTGATCAATTGAAAAATTGGTAAAAAGTAACGATCAATAAATAAGTTGCTGCGCTCGCCTTTTGTTGACAAGTGATCACTAAAAATGTCTGAATTTTCAAAATACAAGAGTGACAAGAATTAAGGGATTAATTTAGCATAAATATCGCAAATTGAACCCCCAGTAAAACCGTTTAGACAGGGGGATTGAAAAAAAAAAAACAAAACGAAAAAAATGTTTTTTTCAAGACACAACGAGCGAATATTGAAATTTTCAATTGCTCCATTGGTGTGTTCGCATGATGCATAGCCAGCCAGCCAGCCAGCCAGCCAGATTAGTTCAAAAACTGAAGAAAACTAATCTACTGGAGTCTCCCCGTATGAGTTCGAATCTAGACCTAATGATTGTCTAATTATCTAAATGTACAGAGTCGACGGAAGAGTTTTTTCAACGGGGCTGTGGTTATAAAAAGGGAGCACACACATATAAAAAGCAAGTTCAATACTTTCACAAATTTAGAGACTTGCATTTTAAAAGAGGGTGTGGGATTCTCTGTGGTGAGTTATTATAACTTTACACTATTTTTAAAGTTGAAAACACTTATTGATACCCAGAGTGGGCCTAAAGAGACCCTAAGCACTGAAAAGATTATAGTGCCTCTACTGTGGTTTTTAACTTGAAGGCCACGAAACCTGATACTCTACCAAGATATTACTTGGGATCCGAGGAAAATTGACGCAAAGGAAAACCCCTAAAACTTGTATAAAAGATAAGTTTATCGTTAAAACGTTATTAGAAGTGAAACGATTGAAGGAAAATCTGATACACTCACTCTTTGATTAAATTCAACCCCACCCACTGATATTTTTGAAAATCGACAGTATCAGTGTACATTAGCTGAAGAATCGTCACTCGTAAAGATGTCTGGTTTCAGTTTCTGGCCTCTTAATCGAAAAAATGTTCTCACAAGTAATTTGGGAGTCAGGATTCGTTATACCGAAATTGACGAAATCTTTATGAAGTCATCTTTTTCAGATCCGGAACTGAATCTGATCTTCGTTCCTTGGCGTTTTTTTTTCATCCCTGTGGAAAAGTAACTTTTTTTTTAGAGGGAGTGTGTGAGTTGATTCTGAAGTTGGTGGCCAATTAACGAAGTACGTAAATTGAAAAACTGGACCCTGAGAATATGCCTATTTTTCGACACACTTAGTTCAATTTCAAATACTAATATCTCTGAGATTGAGCCCTGGCTTTCTGAACCCCTTTTAACTTTCCTTAGAGAGAGGGAGAGAGGGGGGGGTGTTAGAGTGGAGTTTGAACCTGGAGCAGTCAACCTTACTCTATATAATTCTAACTTCGTTCACGGATTTTTGATAGTCCACAAGGGCGTTTTGAAAACTATTTCACTATCATTCACGCTCAAGTATTCATCACAGCATTTCGTTCATCCCCAACCCAATTCCCATATGTCTCCGCTCATTTTCACCTTGCTCTCCTTACCGTATGATTTCATTCAGAGGACTTTATTTCGCGGCATAAGCAAAAAATAAAATATTAAAAAAAAAGATAAATAATTAAGATAAATAATTAAGATAAATAAAAAAAATAGATAAATGAATAAATAATAATAAATATATTAAAAAATAAAACAAAATAAAATAAAATCAACCCATTTTTTTAAAGGTTTATTTAACTCAAGTTTTTGAACATTCAAAAATACGAAAATAAAACCAAGAGTGACAAGACAGGTACTGAAATCTTTTCTAGTTTTGCAGCTCAAAATGAGATTCTTTGAACCAATGTTTTCTCATTGTACATGTTTACCACAGAAAATCATTTTTTGAAATGTATAAAAACAAGTCTAGCTTGTCACTCAATCGATACCGCCATGTGACCAATGTCTTTTGATAGCATGTAGTGTTGGGGATGATCAATTAAACAAATAGAAAAAGAGATTGTCTATGAATAAGTTACTTTTATTGAATCGCTAAATTTTTGAATTAAAAAAAGCAAAGAACAAGCCAGGAGATACACATGACCAATTTGGCATAAACTTACATTGTAAATTGAACTCTCACCAACGAAAAACTTTTTGGAAGGTGGGGGGGAGTAAAAACAGGAAAATAACGTTTTTTTCTATACATAATAAAGTGGTAATGTTTAAATGTTCTGGCTTCTAACTCCTTTAATGCGGCCTGTACACGTGATACATACATACATACATACATACATACATAACTAGCAAGCCAGCCAGAATAGCTTAAGAACTGAAGAAAACTATGTTGACAGTTTTGGTATTAGTTTGGGTGAACGATTTCTAACATAAATATCTGAATAAATCAGAACATTCATTGCTCTGATATCATTCTCCCCATCTTCCTTTGTTCCCTTTCACTGGCTACGACTTCAGGTAGTTTCCGATATCTGGATTTGCCCGAACTAGTGCCCCGCGCAATGTTAATCATAGCTGAGTCCATTCTCCGTGTTGTTATCAACTCAGCCACCCGGCACCTCCTAGATTCATTCACCCCACCAAAACCATGTCTTTCATCCATGGGTGACTGAATGATTCACCGATGTAAAGAAGCCCCGGTCTAGAACGATCGCCAAAATCAACGATTAAAACTGGCTGGTGGCCAGCAGTAAACCAAACAAGCCTTAGAGAGAAACTCTTGTAAAAGCGAGAAAACGGGGACGGGTGTTGAAAAGGCCTGCCACTTTCGGGCCCGACAATTTGCCTCTTTCAGGTGAAGGTGAGATGTAAAAGCAAACATCAGATTGCGACCGGACGCTGTCAAAAATCGAAGGGCGGGGCAGAGGGAGAACGTGTTTGTGAGCACGCTTCACATTGGTAAAAAGAACCGCCTATTTTTGTGTAAATGTCATATAAGGGTGGAGAAAGAATGGGCGTGTCTCCCGCTGCTGGTTACAGTCGCTTTTTCTATTTTCATTTATTTCTGTGTGTGTGTGTGTGTGTGTGTGTGTGTGTGTCTCTCTCTCTCTCTCTCTCTCTGTCTCTCTCTCTGTCTCTCTCTCTTCTATGTGTGTCTGCTTATGTGTATCTGAATTACACATGTGTTCGCATATTGGAACGCGTGCGTTGTACTCTACGTTATACGGAATAATGATTGCAAACTTGTGACACGTGTGTCAGAAGTGACACGCCACACGTTGACCCTTGACTTTGAAATAGACTTTGAAAAAAAAAAAATTTTTTAAATCTAATTTTATCATCCAAGTTATGTTTTGAATTTCCGACTTTTATTGCATTAAACTTCTAGTTTTATAAATATATCAGAGAAATAGGCCATTTATCTATTAACATATACCTAAAATTAAGATATAAGTATACATGTGAGTGACACTCCGATAACTGGGTTATTTCAAAAAATTTAAATTTCGACACACCGTGTGAACCAAGTTCGCCATTACGGTGTTAGGTCTGAATTTAGATACAGTAAGGCCTTAGAGCAAGCGATTCTCAAAGTGGGTGCTACGATTCCCTTCAAGGCACTCGAAGGCAAGAGGACTGTAGGGGATTAGAAGACAAGGATGATGCTTACAAATATTGAGCTGGATGTGAAAAAATCTAATCACGTCCGGACCATTCTTCACGTTAATTATTTTTAACTTAATCAAATTCTTTTATTCATACTTTAAGATACCTTTGTACAATCATATTATTGGTTATGATATATGTGGTTAAATTGCTTTTTAACTTATTAAGATTCAATTTTCAAAATATTATTTTTGACCTACTCTACAGGGGGCGCTGATGAAATATAGGTTCTAAAAGGGGACGGTAGTCTGAAAAATGTTTGGAGAAACACGGCCCTAGGACCATATGGGAGATACTATCTATCAATTGGTTATCCTGGCAAATCAGCTACTAAAAAGACTCGTGTATATATTGAAGAAAAATTATCCCTCTTTATGGCTAAAAAAGGCTAGATATGTTCATATTCTCTCCTCATTTCCACCTAACTTTTCAGCTAAAAATCATACAGAGGCTTTGTTAATAAATGAGTGAACAAAATTTCATTTTGATAGTTATGTTATTTAAAGATGATAAAAATCATACTTGTCATTTATTTTCATTATTGTGTTAATTTCCGAACAATATGTTGTATGATTTTACTTTTTGGAGCCTTTGAATGAATTTTCGAGCGTACTTATGTTTTAGTTGTAAAGCGAGAATAGTTAACCAACAACTCATTTAATAATCGTTTTAATAATCAGAAAAATAATATCACAAACTTGGATTGTAAATATGTCTTAATCAGACAACAAAAACTCGG
>OY735227.1:42799241-42851741 GCA_963457665.1 Thysanoteuthis rhombus | reverse complement strand
AAATCGATGAAAATGAGGTGAACAAAGTGAAACAAAACTATTAATGTTCAAACCTTTCAATCTAAAATTGCATTAGATTGAGAATACGGAAATCCATCATTCATTTTAATTATTAGATGTATTGAAACAAAGGGTTCCCCAACCTTTTCTGCGTCACGGACCAGTTTAATAAAGCCAATATTCTTGCGCACTCAGTGACGGGGGTTGAGCGTTGATCACTACCAGAATATAGATGGTTGGTCAACCAAAAGTTATGAATGATTTAAACACTAAATTTCTTTTCTGAGATGTTTATCCATCAATTTAATAAATTTTATCAATTTAATACCAAGATCACAGGAAATGAGCTTGTTTTCATTTTGTTAGAAAAATATCGCCAAATCATTACGTTTCCTCACGGCCCGTTTGTACATTCTTTGCAGCCCAGTACCGGTCCTTAGCCCGGTGATTGTGAAACACTATTGTAAGACAATATTGTAATGACTTTTTTTTTTACCTTCATCCTAATCAGAAACTGTCGACCAAAACTGTCTCTAAAAAAGTTAACAAAAGTTTCTTTAGTTTCCAAGTTGGTCTGGCTGGCTCTCTCGCTCGTTATGTATGTATGTATGTATGTATCAATCTTGCATGAAGGCTGATGAAAATTTAAACATTTACTCTTTATTATGTCTTCAAAAGTGTTTTTTAATCTGGGGTTTAATTTGCGAAGTAAGTTTATCTCAAAATTGGTCCCTAGTTTGTGCCCAGTTGCATTTATGCTTTTTTCAAAAATTTTTTCTTTAAAATCAGACTTTTTAGTGATCAGACAAAAGGCGACAGAATTAACCATTTCATTGATCACCCCTCTTTCAAATTTTCACCCCTAACACGACATGCTACGAAAAGACATCGGTTATGGGATCGTTCCTATTGTGCGACTAACCAGACCGGTTTTTAAAGCTTCCAGTGATATTAATATTTATTTTCCATCCTCGCCGTTTACTCAATGCAATAGAGTAAAGGCCTGAATTGTAATGTTGATAAAAATGACTGAAAATTGAGATCAAGGTAAAAATAGTGATGGAAATTGGGGGGGGGGGCTCTGCTGAGGCCCAATGTATGCGTACTTCTCAATTTCCATTTTTATTTTTGTATGTCCAATTTCAACTAATTGAGACAATACTGTGAGCCAAGTTCCGGAAAAAAAAAACCAGCCTCAGCGTTTATTTTAATAAGTCCCTCAAACCCATTCCTATCACTGGATAAAAAAAGTATTCTAATACTAATGAAAATGTATTTATTTATTCATTTTAAAATAAATCATCATCATCATCATCATCATCATCATCATTATCATCATCATCACCTTGATGATAATAATGATAACAATAATAATTACAGCAACAGTCAATAATCGAACAGCCGTAGCGTCAAAATTTGAAGTCATGTAAAAAGATTCCATCGAAGAATAAATATGGTCTGAATAAACTTCATCTATAACATCACTGGAGTTTTCCAGTTAAAAAAACTAACACCATAAACAAAGTAGAGAAGACGTCTAGGAAAATACTGTCAATATAAGGTCCAAAAGGAACCCAAAAAGCTTTTTTCCCCCGAATGATATTTATAGAAGGGGTCTAGTGGAGTTCTAATGCCAGCAAACAATACGGTAAGGCTTGATTTTATGAAGAATTCGTTTTCAAAATGCTCCAAGTAAGAACAGTGATAAAATAATATGAAATGAATCTGATATAATTGAGTAGATGTCAAAACGTGAAATTATACAAGAATTATAAAATTACATAAAATTATTGGAAAAAATTTCTTAAATATTACAGAATGTAGATTTTTACATATCGTTTTATTTGGGTGAGGATTATTCTTGTTCTTGTTACGACGGGAAAATGGAGTCATCCTTAGTTTTGGAGTTCGAAACTTACTTTTTTTCCGCTTACATTTGAGTCGTGGTTTATTAACACTAGAATTAACGGAAGAGAAATGTATAAAAATTGATACATAAAAACAGAAGTCATCTTATTTATACCAGATAGAAAATAAAATAATAAATTCTCAATTTTATTTTTAAGGTTGATAATGATTACTTGGAAATTTTTAGGTTCTTTATGTATATAATTTCTGTATCTAGAACAGTGGTCACCTCTTTGGGCGATACCACCCACTAGTGGGCGACTCAAATTTATAAGTGGGCGATGGACCCATTACTGGGTCAGAAAGTATTTTAGATTTGATATGCGCTTCTCTTTTTTGTTATCATGGCTTACATTGCGTCATTACAAAGATTGCCAAACAAAACGGTGGCTCTTATTTTCATTTTTGTCTGAATATATGATGAATACGTTGTATATTAACTTTTTGGAGCCTTTGTACGAGTTTTTGAAGCATACACGGTTGCCAAATGTCTAGTTACCAGGAAATTAAATTTTTTCAATGTTAACCATTTTTGACAAATCCCACCCCTTTCAGCCATTTAAAATGGTTACTAAGTGGCTAATTGAATTTGAAATATTAGTTGATGGAACGGAAATTTTACAGAAGTTTCAAAAATGAGCGCTTAGCATAAAATGGTTGGGGACCACGATCTACATGTTTGGGAAGAAAAAAAAATCGTGCTTCGCCTTAGTCAGGGACATAAGGCGTATGGGAATTTTTTTATTTAGACAGAGGGCTTGATTAACGCGAAATTTTACACGGATTAAAACTCAGGTACTGATTTCTAATGGGAAAAAAGTACCTTTATCAATCGACAGTACATAATTAGTACAAAACGCATAACACTTAACTTGAAAGAATAATTGTTTTCTGCCTTTATCGGCAGTAAATATATCAGTTGCCTGAATTACCTCCACTGAGATTTTGCTTGAAATATGCTCGTACACCCTTGGCAAGAGGGGAGTCTGAGCCCCCTGGTCCCCCCCCCCCAAGGATCTGCGCCTGGGATATGAGTGAGCACACACATGAATTGAAAATCGTAAATACGAGACACTACTGTAAAAGAGCTAAAAATCCTCATCGTCACAGAGTCGCCCAGATGCACTGTCTGTGTCCGTGTGTTCGTTCCTACGAGAGGTTTTCCTTTAGTATCTCGCCTGTAAACATAGCGAAAAGTATCACTCACTGATGAGTCGTGTTCCAGAGATTACGCGAAAGAAAGAAGTTGCCGTATGGGAAGTAAACCCTCGTTGTAATCATACTCATTCTAACGGCACTATTTAATGACACGTGTTTTAACGGCATATCTATTTTTATATTCTCGCATACCTATCGTCGGCAATTATACCTTTTCCTGTTCAAATTGAATAGTGATTAATTACTTACTGTACTTTTTTAAAACTTGCTTGCCCTATTTTTTAATTTGCATGTCAAATTTTTAAATCCACCCGTTTTAACGGCACATTCATTTTAACGGCGAATTCGTTTTAAGGGGGCACCCTTACGGTGCCATAATTACGGTACTCAACAATATTAAGCAGTGCATCTGGCCAGTATTTAAATGGGGTATCTCGGTGAGAGGGCCTTATCCAAGGGTGCTAATACCCTGTTTGCACCCCACCTCACAAGACACCCAAGATGACCACTTCCGGACATCGGGAAATGTAGAGAGCTTGTGGAACTTGTGAATATGTCAGTACATAAAATTAATCTGTCTAACAATCTATCTATCACAGTATATATAATAATATGATAAATTATCCGAAGTGTGATGGGTTTATTTCATGAAGTGCTCGATAATTTACAATAAAATAGACAAATTATGATTCCTAATATATCAAACATCTCTATAACATCGAACAAATTATGCCATAATAATGCCTTAACATCTACAGTAAACCGTATTTCCATCCAAAAATCGATTCGAAGAAGCTATGAACAAGCGAAAAGCGTCATCAATATCAAAATATTACAAAAAAAGTTCTTTTTAATTTCCAATTTATCATTAAATCCATATCATTATTCATTATTGAACTCACACGTGCGCGTGCACTCACTTGTACATGCATACATATATATGTAGAAGAGGAAAGAATATTTTTCGTCGAGATATAATTTAATGACAATATCTATATTTATATCTATCTATCTCTCTCTCTCTCTCTCTCTCTCTCTCTATATATATATATATATATATATATATAACATACTTTCTTAATTTATGGGGCGCGTTTCGATGACACAACCCAATTTAAAATCAGCATTGCCCGGTTTGAAAAAGATTATGAACACTGAAACGAATATATATATATGTGTGTGTGTGTGTGTGTGTGTGTGTTTATTTAAAAATGGATACATATGATCCAACCGAATGATTATGAATTGCGTTATATTATATTGAAACTTATTTGAAAATGATCTCCTGTGATTAATCGCATTAACGTAGCGATGCTCTTACCATTGATCTAATCAGCTACTAGTAATAGAAAGGCCCAAATAACTTCTTTTTTTTTTCACTAAATTCTCATCTCGTTAATTCTCGGCCTATTCGCTTCTTTCAACGCGGCAGTCATTTACTATGAAATGGATACTTATGATACGTCTGAATGATAATAGATCGCCGCGTTATATATATATATATATATATATATATATATATATATATATATATACATATATATATATACATATATATATATAATTGTTTTACTAATACCATACAAATTTATTCCGCTAATTCGATTTTCAAGTTGCATCGTGGTGAAATGTTTATTCAGAATTCTTTCAGTTTCAATACGTATCCATACTTTGTGCCAAACCTTAATATGTATATATATGTTGAGAGGGCATAAAGTCGTGGCATGTAGATAATATTGTGATTTTCTATTACAAATTATGTGAAGATACACGATGAACTTGTGGGAAGATTGATGTGTTACTGGTGAATGTTCGAAAGGACTGGTCATATCGACTGATAGCAGGAGAGTTCAATACATCTCATGTAGATATGAGCTCCCATCTCTTTTGGCAAAGCGGAGAAACTGGTTCGAAAATTGAATGAAACAGGCAGTGTTTTGGACCAACCCTGTTCTGAACAACCGTTTGTATAACGAAACGAAAGATCGGGTCACAGCGAAGGGAACATTTAGTTTAGAAAAGGCAACTCACCGGACATCCTTGGAACTGGGAGGTTCCTTGCAGTATAGAAGTCAAAAAAACAAATTTAACCCATGCAGATTGTAATGTTTATGGGTTTCCAATCAATTATTGGTGTCAGTTTTATTTTAATAAAATTCAAAGCATGCTGGAAAATTAAAAGAAGAAAAATCTGTCACAAATAATTAAATGGGACCTCATCACTACTACACCGATTACCAAAATACGCTGCCGAAAAACGTTACCTATGCCTCGAAGAAAAGCTTAACATAATCGATTTTCCTAACTATAAACTACTTTTGAACAAAATAAAAACGAAATAGTTCCTAAATGCAGACACAAAAGGATTCTTTCAAAGTATGTATATATCAATACATCAAACGATAACTTTATTGACTAAAAAACAGCTACGTCGCATAATTATTAAAGTATTTTCTTATTTATCCAAATATATCTTATTTTCGTTATTATACATTATTAATATATGTAACTATCAATTAACTTAACAATTAAAAGTATTATATACTACCAGTAATTTCTTGATAATCTTCTAATAACCGTACATTTAAAAAAATTCAAATCCAGCGCGCAGAATGTTGCACATAGATTTATAAAAAAAAATTAAAATACAAAACGCCGGAAAAGATTTACCGTAAGAAAACAGAGTATATATGAGATCCTGTACGGAATTTTATGAAAGCTCACTTAATAATTGCAGAGATGAGTGAAACACATTTGTTGTGAGGATTCCGTAAGTATTGATTAGAAACCGTCAACCAAAACTGTCAAAATAGGATCTCCCAGTTTTTAAGCTAGTCTGGCTTGATGGCTGGCAGGCTATGTATCAGGCGAGCAAGCCGCACCTATAGAGTTAAAGGGCTGAAAATTTGAAGATTCATTCTTTGCCAGAATTTTTTTTTGTTTCTAAAAAATTCCTCAGCAAAGTAGGTTTTTAGTATAGGGTTTCAATTTGCAATGTAAGTTTACGCTAAATTTATCCCTTCTTTTGTGCCCGATTGTTTGGGGGGGAAATCAAGTTTATTTGAGTGAGCATTGTCTCTAAAAGACGATAGAAGTTACTTATTCATTGACCACAGCTTTTTCAAATTTTTTATCCCAGCACAGCATGTACCAAAAAAACGTTGGTCACGTGACTCTTTTTATTGAGTGAATGACAGACCTGTTATATATATATATATATATATATATATATATATATATATATATATATATATATATATATATATATATATGGTAAGGGTACTGTGGCAAGGTCAGAATACACATGCTGACTAATGTCCAGAGAGATCTTCGTCGGAACTGGATATTGTATCGATGGAAGAAGATTACCTGGTCCACTAGCGCCGGAACTACGAGTGCAACTGACCCTGCCTTCTCACCGATTGAGCTAAATTGGCAAGTCGAACGAGTCTACAAAAATTCATGTTAGAAACACACAAGGTCTTATTTCATGCTAACAAATGAATACATTCATTCAATAAACTACTTTCATAATTTTTTGCTTATTATGAATACAATACAGAAGTTGCAGTAATCATCTTCAGTAGGAATAGAAGTTGGGGTGGGATTTGAACCTGAAGCCACCAGGTTTGTTAATCATTTTTTTCTCTAACAAAATGACTTCGGAAACTGGCCATATAACAATGATTTTCTCAAAATTTTTCCGATTATTCAATTATTGAATTAAGTGGAATAGAATATAACGAATGTCAAATCATAAATAATTGAACATCGTACAAATGAACTATTCTCATGTTACACAGATTGTTATATCCACACCTTAAGACTTAGACACATATAACTACCTTATCATATATCATATACAATTTAAAAGTAGCTAGCATTTCCCACAGGGGGATTCCTTACCACATAATCAACCTGGCTGTTCGTTTCTCTATTTTTCCTTCTCTTGACAAAGTTAAGCTTAGTGTATATATATATATGTTAAGAAATAGATGTATATGATCCGACAGAATGATTATGAATTACGTTTCCTGCAGCAGTCCCATTTTCTTTACTTGTTTATTCTATTTACAAAGTCTGTGCTAAGTGATACATTCACCGTGCAATGAAAGGAGATCCTTTCAAATTAGAGTTTCTGTACAATATAACACAATTTATAATCATATATATATATATATCGCTTACATTTATGAAGCAAAAGGTTCGGTGGATGCAAGCATTTCATGCTCTTGCCATCTTCAGCGCCGTATTCCGTAAACCCTTCTTTTCTTAGGAATGTAATTATTTGCTCTATTTACTTCAGCTAATTTTGAGCACTGTGATTAAATATCATTGTCATCACATAAGCATTAATGAACTCTCTCTCTCCCTTTCTCTCTCTCTCTCTCTCTCTCTCTATATATATATATATATATATGTATATATATTCAGAGAGTTTCCCTCGAGTGCAGGGCCTTAGTCAACAGACATAACGCAGAAGATAAAAAGCAACAAGCGCAGTTTTGACAGCTCCTTTTAAACCAAGAGTTAGCAACTAATGCTTCACCCAGTTGGCACAGAGGCTCCTTGGTCTTAGGTTTGACGAGAGTTCCCTTTTCATGACAGATTTCAAAAATGGCTGTGGGGGTCTTCCGACCCTTTGTAGGTCTTTTTCGGTAGTATTGCTGACACAGGTAGTTAAACCACTGAACGTGGACACTGCATGGAGCAGATGACCGAGCTGGCTGTAGAGATGTGCTACCAACTCAGAGGAAAAACCCGACTGAAGTCAGTGCAGATTGAAGCCTAGGCCTGGGTTACGCAGCAAAATAGTCCCTCCAACACTCAATGCAGAGTTTGTTACAGGACTGCTTCTTGTGCAGATTGAACCCTGGTCCTGGACCTCGCTCCCTGAGTAAACAGGTAATTGGTGTAAGTTCGTCTTTCTTCTCTTTCTCAAGTATCAACTTAGCATAAGTTCATGCAACAATTAGTTAAAAGTTAACAATGAATATAATTCCAACTGAGCTATCGACTACGGTCAGGTCTCAGCAATAAGTACTGTAGGCATATTGGAAGGGTCAATAAATAAGGAAAATGTATGTTTTTGAAGTTGTTTTCTGAAGAGTTCAGAGAACTTATAATAATGCCTTCCTCGAACCCAATACAGTCTTGAACTCTTCCCTTGTTCTTTGGAATTTCAAAGCATTAAATAGCAAACTAAAGAATAATGATACGATAGATAAGATTGTGTATCTCTCTGTTGTTCTTTCATGGAGAAACGGATACTTTATTTAACAAAATAATTATAAATATTTTATTTTGTTAAGGGACTCTTTTTGAACCGATGTCTTGTTTTTACGCACGAGTCGAACCTGCCAACACCAAGAGGACATCTTAATCTGATGCCGCTCTTGCCGTCTGAGCTAAGTAGTTATACGATACGCAATTTGCCTTGAAAAAAAAAAAGGAAAAAAAAAAGAGAAAAGAATTGTGGTTGGGTGGGGTCTGGTGACTGATACACAATTCAAAGTCTATTTTCGAAATCCAGTAATTAACGCGACATCTAAGCTAGATGAAAATAATACAACTTTATAGGCAAGAAGGAGATCATCCCAGATGATTGCTAATTTAAACGTATTTCGTATACAATAAACAATCATTTAGAATAAAATGGTATCTCCATTAAAACTGCTTCACAACTCAGACGTATGGTACGAAACACACACACACACACACACATATATATATATATATATATATATATACATTTATATGTGTATGTATGTCAATAAATAGTGGCAGAGGGAGACAGAGAAAGAAAAAGAGAAAATGTATGGATTGAGATGAATATATATATATATATATATATATATATATATATATATATAGAGAGAGAGAGAGAGAGAGAGACAGACAGACAGACAGAGACAGAGACAGAGAGGAAGAGAGAGGGAGAGTTCATAATGTTTTTTTTTCAATTTGTAAGAATACAAAAAAGAAATAGAAAACAGATTTTTTTCCGTTATTGATGATATTTAATTACAGTGCTCAATATTTATCAAAGTAAATAGAGCTATTACAAAAAAGTGTCCGATATTTCGGAAAAGTACAGCTTCAAAATTGACTGAATTCTCCCCACAGATTTCAAATTTTCGTTCATAACCTTTCAATATTGTTTCAATGTTTTTGTATTTTCAATATTTGATCCAGATTCTTAAAGCATTAAATGCACAATGAATGCATAATACCAGCTATGACATACTGTTGCAAAACATGAAAATCAACGGAACGAACGGAGAACAAACTTATAATCGTACAGAGGGCTATGGAAAGAGCAATGCTAGGGATAACTCCAAGAGATAAAATGAGATCAACATAGATCAGAGGGTTGACTTGAGTGAAAGATATTAAACAGATAATCAAGCATAAAAAAGTAAGTGGAAATGGCAACAGATACAGCAGAAGGTTTACCAGTTGGGATCCACTAGACAGTAAACGCATTAGGAAGAGGCCAGGCATAAGATGGAGAGATGAGAGCGAAGGGTTTGCCGGTAAGACTTGGCAGACAATTCCATTATTTCGAAATTTGCGTTATGGTACAGCGACTTATGCAATACGCAATACAAGATAGGTTCAGATTGTTGACAAGTTATGCAACGAGAAAGAGTGGTTGTCGTGTATCCAATATAAGATATATTTCATTATAGTCGGAGATCAACTTCTAACAAGATGAACTAGAAATATACATATATATAATCCGTAAATATATATTACTCACTATATATTCAACAACTATCATTTATTACAAGGTATTCAAAATTTCCAACCTTATAATTACCAACATCGGCCCCAACCTAATGTTTTGTACCAATAGATATGCCCTTTGGGAGATCGCATACCCGACTTTATCATAAAAAAAACAAACTTATTTTGTATGTCTGTGTGAGTGTATTTGTCTGTCTGTCACACTACAAAAAAAACCCCTCCTAAACATGATCGTAACACAACAAAATTTAGCATGCATAAGCAATGAATTTAGGGAAAGATTTTGAGGTAACAAGTTTTGAGAACAAAAGAATAGGGACTTTAGATGTGGTTTCTATTTACAATGTAATTATAAGTGGGACTAACTTCCCCTCCACTCATATACGTATCGACTTGATGTACATGTATATGTATTCTCGAAGGGGTCAAGAGTGGAGGGAATCATTTCTGCCTTTTAGGGGTCAAAAATAAAAATAAACTTATTCTCCCTTGAGGGGGACGAAAGTCATGGGGAATCTTTTTTGCGAGTCTGAAAGTTTGAGTCCTTCTTTTTACTCCCTTGAATGTTTTACTCGACGTAGACGGCTACTTCAGCTAGTATCAAAAATATTTTGAAACAATAGAAACCTGAAGATGAGTGTGAATTACAGGATTCTATTGTGTCCGGTTGTGTATGTGTGTGTATGTGAAGAGGAGATTGTGTTTGTATGTAGCTTTTCTCTACCCCCTCCCTGTCTTTCTCTTCCTCTCTCCCTCTTCCTTTCTCTTTCGATAACCACAATTCAGCTGATTGTATGTATGTTACACCGAATCAATGAAATTGCCTGATTGGCGAAATTAACTTATTTTTTTGTAAGAATTTCATGATTTTTTGACCGTAAAAAAATATCTTTAAATATTATAATGAACTTTTGATCAAATTAAAACAACGTTTTTATCGATTTATTGTAAAAAAAAAAAAGGTTGAAATTTCGCCGAATAGGCAATTTCACAGATTCGACCTAACATTTGTAAGCGTTCCATATCTTTTTGCCACTGCTGAAGGTCTTTCACATATGCCATTCTTTATTCATACACTCGATGCTACCTTCTAATAGAGATCTTATATTAACCGCCTTTTCCTTTTACGAACGAATACATTTGTTGAGTTGAGACATTTTTTTTCTATCCAACGTATCGCGTTTCGGGGATTTATAAGACTGGCATTTCTCATTTCCCCGGACTAAAAATAACTTCACGCTTTTTATTAGTTTCACTTTTATATCAATTCTGTCTCTTCTTCCGTCTGTTCGAGAAGAACATATATATATATATATATATATATATATATATATATATATATATATATATATATATATATATATATATATATATATATATACACATATATATATATATACATATATATATATACATATATATATATATATATATATATATATATATATATATATATATATATATATATATATATATATATATATATTAGAGATGAATGACAATTTCAGAAGACCATGTTTTATACTAATGAGATTTCCTTTAGTTTATTTCGAAGTTTCCCCAGTGCATTCTGGCTGTTTCAAGAAAGGCATAAAGGAAATACAGGAGATTGTGTGTTATATAGGGTCCGTGTATTACAGTGGACGATTTTAATAATCAAACGGTAGATTTAAGTGTACAAAGAAATCAGAGCCGGGCTGGTTGGTGTGTGTGGTCAGCAGGGAGGCATCTCTAGCATTGTCGGATAAATCAAAATCCGCACTGATTCACTGGTTACTCGCACATACACACGCACATGCATACGCATATATATGTATATATCATCCATTGTGAACCCATTGCTGGAAAAAGGCCTTTCCAAACTCTTTCCATGACTAATTCCTGCCATGGCTTGCCGGCATACATTTCTGTCTCCTCCCTTCATCTTATGTTTGGTCTTTTCCAACTGCTTTTGCTGCTCCATGAGCACCGATCTCTTAACATTTAACTCTATCCCTCGTCTTTCTTTGTAATAATCCCCTGCAAATGTATCTATACACATATATTTATTGGCCGGTTCCTCGAAAAAGTCTGAATTTCCAAAAGAACAAAAAGTCATAAACTGTGCTCATCTAGACAGCCAAGAAGAATATTACAACCGTAGTGCGTGTGATAGTCATTGGTAGACATGTCAAATTTCAACAGTAAGAATGAGTGAGAATCGTGTGTACTCTAAACCCCACCGGCAAAAAAATGGCAAGCCCAGAGAGGAAAATTTGGGGGCTTTTTGGGGAAGTCTGAAATTTTTGAAAGTCATCCAAGATCGCTTAAATTTGTGCTTCAGGTCATATCAGCTACTGGAATTGAATGTTAAATAGAAGCCTATTTAAAATATGTTTCCAAAATTTTGTACTTGATCTTTAAAAATAATGTAAGTTTGAAAATATTGACACTTAAATTTGCGTTTTTAGGCATAGCAGCCACTGAAATTAGGTGGTAACTAAAAGTCTATTTAAAACACGTTTCAAAGGTTCTGTATGCGATCATTTCCTGAATACATACAGATTTACAGCAAAGAATTCCCCCCAAAAGTTTTCTCGCGTGCAGATGATTAATATTCATTTTCTACAGCCTTATTCAAAATTTGCTCCGATTTTAAATCAGAAACCCTTACCAATTTAATAAATCTACGTAGATCCAACACTTTTTATAAAAATGCATGAGAATTTGCCCTCTATATATGTAAGTGTGTAAGCATATCAAAATGTGCGCGTCTAACACAGAATGCGTGAGACTTTTGGGGTCTGCATTGGCTATCTTGCTGTTATGGCCATAGGCCAGACATAAACAATCTTCGTAAATAACTATACAGATGGATTTATGTACGGATTCATGTACATACATACATACATACATAGATACATACATGGATAATTGAATCACACACACACACACACACACACACACACACACACACACATATATATATATATATACATATATATATATATATATATATATATATATATATATATATATATATATATATATATATATGCCAGCAAAACTCCAAGTACATTTTTATTCAAGACAAATCACCAAGAACAGAGCTACGCATCTGTATAATTTTTGGTTTCTACAGATAACAATGGTTAACTCAACATTTTCTTAGTTATTATGTCTTTGTCTAGTGGGGACAGAGGGCAATTGCCCGCATAGCCCCCACTCATAAATCCTGCCCTGCATATGTTCATGAACCTGAGTACATTAGCAAGTCTAAAGTCTGATAATGAAATAAGGCATTCCTTTAACAAAACCTATATTCAGTTTTCCACATAATCTCTTCCTTTTCAATGCACTTAATTCACAGGTGAATATTCATCACATTGATCGGACGTAATATAGGTCAGTATTAAGATGATAACGACATGTCAGGCTGCGGATCCTATTGGTCCACCATATTTTGTGCATCAAATTCCAGAATTAGGGAATTCCAATTTGGTATTTCAATGAAATATACCTGCATCTGTCTTTGTGCGTTTCATAAATTTTGTTCAACTATACACATAAAAAGAAATCATAAACCCTAACAGTTAACACAGGTTTCATCAGTTTTTAAGTCGGTCCTGCTGGCTATGTATGTATCATGCGTACAGGCCGCACCGATGGAGCTAGTGGGCTGAAAATTTCAACACCTACTTCTTGCTATGTTTTCTAAAAAGTTCATTTTAAAAATCCTAAATGAATAAGTTTCTAGCGTGAGGAGGATGGGAATTCAGTTTGTAATGTAAGTTTATGATAAATTTGTCCATAGTTAATGGCTGCTTGTTCTTTTAGAAATTCAAACTTTTTAGTGATTTCTGCCAAAGAACAAAACAAAACAAACTTATTCATTGGTCACACCTTCTTTCAACGTTTGATTGATCCCCCCACATGGCATGCTACTATAAGATATTGGTTTCGTGACGATTTCTATTGAATGACTAATCAGACCTCGCTTATCATATATCCATTGTTATTTACCCTATTGCACACATGTACACACACACATGCTCGTGCGCATATACTCACATAAACATATACATATGAGAGGTTACTTTATTTCCTTATAATATCTTACATATGCAGTATAAAAAAAAGATCTTTACATAAAATGTCTATGTATATATTCGATTCTTATCCATGTAAATTTATATCTAAAAGCAACTCCAATTCGGAAAAAAAGTAAAAGAAAGACCTTATTTCACTGGTCCATGGCATTTTTGTTTTTATTCGGTAAAGGAGATGAAGGCTCCGCTAGACTCTTGTACTTGGCAGGTCATATAAGCATTTCAATAAAACATTCAATCAAAATATACTTACTCCATAGATATACAAATATATACATGTATACCTACATTTGTATATGTATACATATAATGTATATTTTGGTAACAATTTTTCTTTCAAGCAACTTTCATTAAACACGATATACATGTGAATATGGGTATATATATGTGTGCATATATGTCTATATGTACGTATATATAAGTATATATATATATATATATATATATATATATATATATATATGAGCATATATTGTGTGTATATACATGAATACATGTATATATACATATGTTTATATATGCATATTTACAGTACATATACGTTTATATATATATATATATATATATATATATATATATATATATATATATATATATGTATATATATATATATATGTGCATATATTTTGTATATAGATATATGTGTGTGTGTGAGTGTGTTGGGGGAGCCTGAGTGTATATTCAAGAGTTAAATGAGAAAAAAATAATGTTAAAGTTAATATGGAATGTCAACCCATACATCGAAGTGAAACATTGTTCGTGAAAACATCCTTCCACTCTTAGAAAACGCAACCAGATTGTTTTATTGTCCATTATAGATCTCCATAAAAAAATTTGAATATTTGTCAAGATTTGGCACAGTTTTTTTTTTCCTTTCTCTTCTCAACAACATTTTTTCGTTCAAATTTCCGACGGAAAAGTTAAAACACTTTGCATACATACGATCAATTGCTTTCTACAGTATTTTCTTATAGCAAAATATATCTAATCATCAGAACATGAGCGTCTGCTTGGGGCGGGGGCAAACGGAGCCGTTGCCCCCCCGCCTGGACCGGGCTTTCTCACCCACAATGGGCGGTGGTAGATAGTAGGAATCTTATAGTTAAAGATACTACTGTACAATTATTTCATGTTATCCTAACTTTATATATCCATGCAAAAAGATGGCATTATTTTGGTTAGTGATAGGGTGGCGGCTAAGATATATCTTGAATATACGTCCCTCTACCGAAAAAATGTATACTTTGACCCCACCCCCGGACAAGGATCAGTGGACCCCCATGTACGTAAATCTAACAAGCATCATCATCATCATCATCAGCCTTTTTGCATCCGACGTTGGACATATACCACCTCCAAAATTCGCCCTACCCATTTATCGTGCTCGTTACGGAGCCAGTACTTTCTGAAATAATCTAATTCGTCACGCCATCTTCTATCTTGTCGGCCCCGGTTTCGGATCCTTTGGTATCCACATTGTGAGTCGTGATGTCAAGCGGTTGTCTGACGTTCTTGCCATATGACCAGCCCATTACCATTTAATTTATCTTATGGATTCTATGATATCTCTGATTGTTTATCTCTAATATACTGTGCTGTCTTGTTATCTTTCCGTGTTATTTTGAGCACGATTCTCTCCTGTGCACGTTGCATGATTCCCAGTTTAAGGGTTAGTCTTTTGTTTGGGTTCCATGTTTCTGCTCTATAGGTGTGTATCAGAGGGACGCATGGTTGTACACCCTTTAATTTAGTTGTAACAGGATTTTCTTGTTCTTGAAGGTTGGGCCTGCCTGGTCAAAAGTTTGCCGACGTAGTGTGATTCTTCGCTTGATTTTTTCTTTTAAGGACTTTATAGAGATTCGATGCCCTAAATAGATGTATTGGTCTACTTTCTCTTGTTCTGCGTCCTCAATTTTGATTGTTTTGTCTCCGTCTTGCTATCCATATGGTTATGTCCAGATGGAGGAATTTGCGAGTGGGTGACATTTCTTAGGATTTAATAGCATGGAACTTCTTCGAATCCCGGGGAAGCTGAACTTTGACACCTTTCAAAATATAGTATCATCTTATTTATCTATTTTTATTTTACAACGGGAAACAGAAATATATAGGAATACATTTTTTACTATACAATATAGATTAATACTATATATCAACAAGCCTGGCTGCGACAGGGATAAATTCCATTCCTATTTCAACAGAAGATGATCAGTGCAACTTTTGTACTCTATATATGATAAATAGAAAAGTATACAGATATTCATTGGTATAATGTTATTCGTTAGAATGGAATGAGCCCTTCTGTATCTTTTAGACATATTCTGTTGAATTGTAATGCTTGTCGATTTAACTTAGTCGGCAAGCCTACCAATCAGATAGTCGTAATCTCAAATCACAGTGGGAGATTGTTGATTCTTACCTCTTTAAATTAGGTGATGATTGTTCCTCTCTTCTTCTTGTTCTTGTTACGGTGGTAAAACAAAGTCAACTCCAGACTTGGCCTGGAGTTTGACAATAATTTGATTAACAATGAATTAACTAAATGTCCTGAGAGAATCATTTGTCAAATGTTGCCATCAATGAGGACAAAGGGTTCTGTCCTTTTTTTTGTACGCTTGTTGGTTTTTTATTTGTTTGTTTGTGTGTGTTTATCCATGTTTTCGCGTTTTTGTATGTCCCAGCGCTCCCAGCCATACCATTTTGTCTACAGACTCGAAAATTTGCCTCAGTATTCCAGTGAAAACATTTTGAAAATAAGTTATGGGGCTCATTTTCACGGGTTTGTTAATGACATTTGGATTCTCTAGAATTCATGTTTGAAAAAAAAAATATCTGGAATGATTTTCAATGGAAAACGCCGGTGATGTTTTCAATAAAATTTATCCTGACCATATCTATTCTTTGATGAAATATTTTTTTCACACGATTTCAAATTTTGACGCTACGGTTGATCACCTGTTGACTAAGAAGGCAAGTTTGTCCTAGTTTCCATTCAACAGAAAGTTTTTAATTGTCAGATATTCCTGAAAAATCTGAATTCACATTAGAGAATTTTCAGATTTTGATTGTTTTTATTCTGTTTAATTTAGTCCTTTTTCCCATTTTACATGAGTATTTGAAAAGCCTGTCTGTCTCATAACTAGTAGTTGGCATCCTGGGCTACTCCCAGAGTTACCGGTACTTTTGCCTGGCCTTGTTCAATGTATGAGTACTTATGAAATTTGTATGAAACGTTTGCTTTTATATATATATATATATATATATATATATATATATATATATATATATTTATGTGTGTGAACGTGTGGTTGCAAGATAATCCGACATATTGGTAGTAGTGATTTAGTAATTTGGAAGTGAAATATTGGAATGAAAATATGTTACATATTAAATAATTTTTTTATCGTTAAGATAAGGTTTTATGCATTTCACTGTGTTTCAATCAGCGTTTTCAGGAGCTCTCTTACAACATACATATACACACTGACATATATATTGCATTGTATTGCATTATATCATATCGAAACTCTATTTGAAACGATTACCCACCATTACACGGTGAATGTATCATCTAGCGTAGACAACGTAAATAGAACAAACAATTAAAGAAAACGGGGCTGCTGCAACAATTGAACCTGCGACAGATAGGATAGCTGCTTCAACGTAGCAAAGACCCAAATAACCGTTTTGACTCCGAATTGTCATTTTGTTTATCCACGGTCTCTGTCAGCTCTATTTGTTTCTTTCAACGCAGACAATTATATCATCAAGGAATGGTCTAGGTCGAGGCAACGTGAATAGAACAGACAATTAAAGAAAATGGGGCTGCTGCAACCGTACGTTGTTTTGGCCAAATGATACATTCACCGTGTAATGACGGGAGATCATTTAAAATAGTTTCAGTATACTATAACGCAATTTATAAATCATTATATTGGATCATATATCCATTTCATAATAACACACACGCACATATATATTTATATACAAAGGAAAGACAAACGTCTCCCATTTGAAAACATTCATCCTCTAATCAATTACATAACTGCCTTTGTTATTTCATACATTTTTCCATGAGTTGTATTTTATCAAACCCTTTATAAATATATATGTATAAAAAGACCGCTTATCTATAAGCAATTAACTTAAGCTAAAATACATGCGGTTAAATGACACAAATGAAAGGATTATGAAAAAACAAGTTCGTATACACCGTGCTAAAATAGTCTGCTATCACAGCAATAATTTATCTGCTTCCCGTTAACATAGAGAACCCATTTCTCATCCACAGTAGCAATTCGAAGGAGAAACGTTTTCACTTCCTACGTTCAAATAAGTAAGCTAGGCTATTTTCAGCTGTAAGTTCGTATCTTCCTCTCTGTTGAGCTTTCCAAACTTTGAAAGACGCTCTTGTACAATGGACTTTATGGAATTCTGTTCTTCTGACAATTCGTCAAAGCTGTTGTTTCGAAACTTTAAAAACTCGAAGACCTCCCCCATAAAAGAAATATCTTGATGGACCTCTTTTTGAGCATCTTGTGTCTAGACCGTAATTAATGAATTTCAATAGTAAACCATATTTAAAAATTGGAAATCACATTTATTTCAAATGGATCATATTTGAATTCCGAAACATTGAACCTAACCAAGAGACAGACCTGCAAATTGAGAACCATATAACGGGCCCATGAAAGAATCATGCTCAGCCTCACATAGAGAGACCATAAGACAGCGCAATACATCCGGGAGAAGACAGGAGTCAGAGATATCAAAGAATCCATTAAAAATCTCAAATGGCAGTGGGCTGGCCATTTTGCAAGAATGACAGACAACCGATGGACATCGCAACTCACGACATGGATTCCCAGAGATCATATATGCAACTGAGGCCGGCAGAGTATAAGATGGAGAGATGAGCTAGACTAATTAAGAAAGTATTGGCTCTGCAACGTTCACAATACAGAAGTGTGGCGAATCTTTGGGAAGGTCTCTGTCCAACGACGGACGTTAAGAGACTGATGATGATGATGATGATAATATGGTATAGTTCTATGAACAATAATCATGCGTCAGTCCATACAAAATCTCCTGATGTCTCCAGGTCATCATCTTAGATTCCTTTGAAAGAAATCACGCTCTTTTATACCAAAGTTCGGAAGAAATCTGAAATATTAAATCTATATCTAATAGTTTTGAAATTAGAAATCTTTGAAAATCTAAGCAATTTTATCTAAAATGCCGAATTAGCCTTTTCATCCAAACTTCGACATTATTAAAAGACGTTGGTCACGTGACGGTTCTTTGAGTGACTAATTTTTCTTTCTTTCTTTCTTCCTTCCTTCCTTTCTTCCTTTTCTTTCTTTCTTTCTTCCTTTTCTTTCTTTCTTCCTTTCTTTCTTTCTTTCTTTCTTTCTCTCTTTCTTCACTGCTCTGCTTTCCCTAACGCATTCTTTCTTTCTTTCCCGCTCTTTCTTTCCCGCTCTTCCTTTCCCGATCCTCCCTTTCCTTCTTCCTTCCTTCCTTTCTATTCCATTCTTCCTTCATGTCTTTAGGTAAATGGTTCAAGCAAAAGCGACTCGAATATAATTGTTAGTAATCAGCTTAGTGCAGAACAGGTCGAGGAGAAGAAGAAAAGCGGGAAAAATTTAAAATTTAAATTAGACATTTGAAAAGAAGAAAGAAATATATATTCAAGTCTAAGAAAACAAACAAACGTGAAATAAAGGAAAGGAAACAAGATCTTCGAAAAAAAAACTATAACGCTTTTTCAAAACTCTAACAGCATCTCAAATGTCAGACTAACGAAGTATTCTGTTCAAACTTCACGTATAAAAAAAAATAATAATGAAATAGCAAATAATGTTAAAACTGTAATTTGGAGTTCAACTTTTTGTTTTTAGACTTAAGATTCGCTTGGTGAGTTTTAATAGTTTTTCTTCAAATTTCTTTGTTTTATTTCCTGATTCTTCAACTTTGAAAATTAAACAACTCAATCGATCGGTTTTGGCGTTCCTTCGAGTACAAACATTTTGAAGGCAAAACAATAATAATAATGATATCAAAATAAAAGGAAAAAATGATGGTAGCATTATTATTATTATTATTATTATTATTATTATTATTAGTAGTAGTAGTAGTAGTAGTAGTATTATCATTATTATCATTATTATTATCACCATTATTATTTCTATTATTATCATTTTTATTATGATTATCTTTATTCTTATTTTTATTATTATTATCATTATCATTATTATCATTATCATTACTATCATTATTATTACTATCATCATTATTATTATTATTATTGTTATCATTATTATTATTATTATTATTATTATTATTATTATTATTATTATCATTATTATTATTATTATTGTTATCATTATTATTATTATTATTACTATTATTATTATTATTATTATTATTATTATTATTATCATTATTATTATTATTATTATCGTTTTTTTGCACAGTATGCATACCGGTTCTTCATTCTGTAAGCTGACTGTCAGGCCTCAACGAAAGGCCTGAGATGATGATGATGATGATGATAATAATAATAATAATAATAATAATAATAATAATAATAATAATAATAATAATAATAATAATAATAATAATAATAATGAGAGCAACATGAATGAGTGGTGGTATTTGTTGGTCGGGGTGAAAAACTGGGTGGGGGGAGGGAGACGGTTGGGGGGGGGGTTCATTTCGATTAAAATACGCGCTGCTTAGGCCTTGACAATAATGAAATAGGATTAGGGCAAAATGCAGCGTCGTAACGCGCTGCGGCCGCGGGTGGAGGGGTCGGGGAAAAAAGTGTCGTGGATAGCTTTAACGAAAAAAAGCAAAGAATACTTGGAATTTTCGTCACAACTTCACGTAGCCAGGATTTTCGAGGGTAAAAAAGGCAGAGCAAGGAGGGAAAATATGGGAAAGGCCTGCCACCCGAGCGGGCGGGGCAGTTGATATTAAATGATTTTTCAATCGAAACATTTGACGGATCAGCCTCTCCAGTTAGAATTGCTCAAATTACTCCAGTATTGATTCGGGGAGCTCTGGTGGAGTTGTTATAGGTCTTCTCAAAAATCTCCTTTTCCCTTCACTCTTAAGAATCTATCTATCTATCTATCTATCTATCTATCTATCTATCCATGAAGCAGCTCACATCAAGCTATCTCTTCCTCCCTCGTCTCTCTCTTGTTTTTAAATCCATCACCTTAATACACTTATTTATCTATCTATGAAGCAATTCACATTAAATACATCATCTTTTTCACCTCCTACCTCTCTCTCTTTCTCTTTCTCCCCCTCTCTCTTATATATCTGCCATAATATCTTTAAATCTATCACCTAAATACACCTACCTATCTATCTCCAACTAAAACTCGTTTGGTCTGAAGCACTATTTCCTTTCTTCCGTTTCTTGTTTCTATTGTCCACTCTTTCCCTTCTGTTATCGTTTCTTTTTTTCTTTCTTTCTGTTTTTCTTTCTTCATCCTTCCTTTCAAGATTCTTCTTCTTGTTTTTTAATCACTTCTCCTCTTACTTTCAGACTTTTCTTCCTTTTGCCCATCGCCGTTCTTTCATTTTCTTCGTCCATTTTTTTCTTTTTCTTCACTCCCTTTTTCTCACTTCTAATCTCACCCTTGTTCGTCCTTCCATCTTTCCTTCTTCTTCTTCTTCTTCCCATTTTTTCATTCAATTTCAGCTTCCATTTCTCACTTCCTCTATGTTGATCCTTCCTTCCATTCTCTACCACGTCTTCATTCTTTTTCTTCTTCTTTCCTTCCTATTCTGACTTTTTCTTACTTCTCTCACTGTCTCTCTCCCCCCTCTCTCTTTCTCTTGCCTTGATCTTCCTCTTTTTTTTGCTTCACTCTTTCTTTCTGTTTCCATCCGATTTCCCCCTACTCTATTCTTTCATCTTCCTTTTGATCCGACTTCTTCATTCTTTCATTCCTCCTTCTTTTTCTTCTTCTTTCCCACCTTTCATTCCTCTACCTTTAAGGTCTTTGTACGACTTCTCCTCTCATTCTCCCCCTCTATTCCTTAATAATTTCTCTTTTTATTTGATTTTATATCTAAAAAATATAAAATGCATTTTCTTTCTCTCCACTTGGAGAGAAAAAAAGCAAACAGAAAGAAGAAGAGAATTATTCAATTCTTCTCCTCTTTCTGTTTTTCCTTCGTTTTCATCCGTGATCTTTCTTTCTTCTCTCTCCAAATCTTCCGTTTACCACTTCCTCCCGTTCTTCATCCTTTGTTCTTTCTTTCTTTCTTTCTTTCTTTCTTTCTTTCTTTCTTTCTTTCTTTCTCTTCCAACCCACTGTTTCTTACTATATCTAACACCTTTTTTTCATCTTCTTCTCCTTCTTCATTCTTTGCTCTCTCTCTTCGAACATCCTACTTTCAACATTATCTATTCCTTCTCCTTCATCTTCTTTCTTTCTTTCTTTCTTTCTTTCTTTCTTTCTTTCTTTCTTTCTTTCTTTCTCCCGAACGTCTGTTCCTCACTTTTTCCCTCTTTTCCTCTTCTTCTCCTCCCACATAATTTATTCTTTCAATCAAACTTTCCCTACTTCAAACACTCTATTTTCCTTCTTCTTCTTCTTCTTCTTCTTCTTCTTCTTCTTCTTCTTCTTCTTCTTCTTCTTCTTCTTCTTCTTCTTCTTCTTCTTCTTCTTCCACATTGCCTTTTGTTTCTTCTTTTTCTTCCAATCCTCTCTTTCCCTTCACATCATCATTTTCCTCCTTCCTTACTCTTCGTATACAGAAAGCAATATGATTATTCTATAAAATCCCACCTTCTTTTCTCTCTTGCTTACAATACCGTTCTTTCTTCCAAGAATTATCATTACCCCCCCCCCGCCCTTATTCCTATCCAGTATTATCATCACGATGCTCATATTATCATTATTTTTGAGATTAGTAACTGTCGACCAAAACTGTCATCAAAACCGCCAAAAATAGGTTTCCTCAGTTTTCAAGATGGTTCGGCTGGCTTGCTGGCAAGCAAGGTATGAAGGTATCACGTGCACAGACCGCCTCAATGGGGCTAGAATTTTTCATCATTCACTCACTATTATGCCTACAAAAAACATTTTGTTTTTTAGTGTTTTTTTTTACCCCTCCCCTTAGGTTTATAATGGGGGCTGAATTTGCAATGTGAGTTTATGTTAAATTGATCTCTCATTTTGGTCTGCTTGTTTTTTGAAAATGTATACATTCAAATGATCACTAACCAATAAAAGGCGATGTGAAATTACTTTATTTATACCTTTCAGTGATCACTACCCAACAAAAGGCGAAGCGAAATAACTCATCCATTGATCATGCGTTTTTCCATTTTTTAAATCGATCACCCCAACATGGCACGCTGGTAAAGGACGTCGGTCGTGTGACGGTTTCTATTGAGTGACTAGCCAGACCTGTTATCATTATTTTTGATATTGTTATTCTTATTAAATGTCAATGTAACTGGCGTTTTTTTAAGACATTATTTGGCAAAGTAACGTCTTCTGAGTTGTTTCATCTGTTTTTTTTCCCCTCAAACGTTTCATGTTTCCGTGTTCCACACATTTTCTTTTTTTCTTCCTGATAAAATTCTGTCAACTTTTCTTGTTGTGAATTTCAGTGAAGAAAAAACAAAGAAGATAAAGCAAGATCTTAAAGCTAATCAAAATCAGGAAGCACGAGTAAATGGTAAAAAAAAAAGGAACTTTGAAGAGAGGAGTGTGTGGAGAAAAGAAACAATCCAAAAAGCAAAAGCCGAATTGGAAAACAAAGTATCACTTTACAAAACAAGACATATTCACAATGATTTGAAAGTTTGTTACTTCACAAGTGATAGAATCATTTTTTTTAATTCTCTGAATCTGTTCCTGTCGTTATTTTTCTATTTTCTATTCTACTCAAAACAACCCCGCCAACGAACACCATATATATATATATATATATATATATATATATATATATATATATATATATATATATATATATATATATATATATATATATATATGAAATTTGTATAAAAGTATGTGCTTGTAAGAGATATAAAGGAATAAACGTATACACATAATTATATAAGTATATAAATATGGATTTGCATTTGCATACGCATATACTATAAATATATGAATATATTCACATAGACATATGTATGCAAATAGGATTTCTCGAGAGAAGCTACATATTTATATATGAAAGAGTATTATACATATTTGTATATGTGTGTATGTATACATACGTGTGTGTTTATACTGACACTTTAAAATATATGTGTGAATGCAAAATGTATGAGTTTCGTTTGTTACTTATCTATTGACTACACTAAACACTTTCCTATAGATATGTATAGTATTCTATTAAAAATGTAAGTCGAAATATAGAATATGCACTTTTAAACACATACTCACACATACATATATACATATAAACACATAAACACGTATTCACACACACACACACACCCATATATATATATACATATATATATATATATATAGAGAGAGAGAGAATTAGAAAGAAAGAGAGAGAGAGAAATATACGAAAATGTTTGAAAGTATTATATATATATATATATATAAAATACCTGTGAATATACATGTATACATATTCACTTGATACGTACAGATATATCCATGTATAGATATACATATACAACCAGAATTGCACATGAATGTGTATATACATGAATTTGTACCAAAATTCTATCAGAGTATATACAACGCATAGAGATATATTTGCGTGTAATGAAATTGCATATTAATAAAATTGCACATGAAAAGCAACATAATCTTATATATATATATGTATGTGTGTGTGTGTGTGTGTGTATGTGCGTGGGTGTGTGAGTTTTGCTATGCATATATACTTGGAACATTGATATACTCTTGAGTGAATATGTGTATGAATAATGAGTATGTCTTTTGCTCTTTTTAATCGACAACACCAGTTAAATCCACTTCCAAGAAATACGCTTATATAGAAATGCTTAGGAGTAACGCTCCTTCCATTGAGATGAATAGTCGCCGGGAAATGCATAGGCCCAAATAGCTGCTTTCACGCTGAATTCTCATCTCGTTCATTTTCGGTCTATTACTCTCTTTCAACGCGACAGAAATATATTGAGAAATGGACATATTTGGTCCGGCAGAATAGATTATGAATTGTGTTATATATATATATATATATATATATATGTGTGTGTGTGTGTGTGTGTGTGTATGTTGGTGTATATGTGTGTGTAAATATATCTTATGTAGATGTGTAGAAATGTATGCAAGTATAAGATATACCGTATGTACACGTGTATAAGTCTGATTTTTCTATGAATGTCATGTGAGAAGTAGTTCTTCATGGAGATCAGATCAACATTCGTGAATCAAGGTATTCTCCTGAACATAAATGTTACAACAAGGAAATTAGTTTTTCTAAGCTATTCTGTTCTGATGTACGCATCCAAACATAGTCTTACGAAATACTTCACTGAGATCTCATAGATAAGGCCATACTACTATTAGAAATATCGGTAGTTACCTCTGATATTGGCCTGCATCATCTAGGTATACAATTGCTCCTGAATCAAGTGGCGATGTGCATTTCTACGGAATTCTGCTTCGTCTGTTTGAAGTCTAGTAAACTGTCACGGGTTGTAACGCAATCGGGGTAAAATTAATTAATATTATATTATTACTGGGCCTATGCATCACACTACGGTACTTTATATAAGCTCGGCCGATATATATTTATCGGTAATTCGCTATAATTACGATATCTCTGAATAGGTACTCACGGTAGTTAAGATTTATTTCAGTATCTTAGAATCTTGACAACGCAAGGTTGCCTGCAGTTTGTGGTTGTAAACACAGCTATGGAAAGCAACTGAGCTAGACTGAAATGCATTAATGATATACTATCACTATCAGTTTCATATTGTCAAAAGATTTTTATAAAGTAAGACTAACCTATTTTTCTATTTACGCTTTGCTGTTGCTTCATGGCATGACAATAATGATTCTTTCCCGCTTTCATGCAGGATTCGATTGGACATGCAACTGTTGATGATTCCTTCTGGCTACAGTTACCAGTGAGACTATATGACAATCTAATGCTTGATAGTTTTTATCAGAACAATATTAGAAATTGAAAATGTTAGCTTGAGCATTAAAAAATAGACGAGATAAATAGGAAAGAAGTTGAATAATTTGGCACACAAATTTTGAAAATTGGTCAGAGCTTTGCGGCCTTATTTATGTGTTCAGTTAGTGGGATGTGTGTTTTGATGCACAGAAACATCCATATTATTAGAAAAATTCATCGTTTTTTGTTTTTTTTGTATTCATTTAGAGACCATTTGGTCTTTTGCTTATTTTCATGGTATTTTGGATTGTGATGTGGATTCCAGTTCCCGAAAGTTGTATTCGTGTAATAGTCGACTCCTTGAATTTAACCTACTTTTTTTTTACATGATTTCAAATTTTGACGCCACGGTTGTTCAATTATTGACTATGCCGGCGAGTTGACCGTATTTTTCTAGCGTAACAATAACAAGAACAAGCCAGGCTGCTGCTGAGTCAAACTCCACAACAGCTTTCATTCTGACTGAAGATGATTACTGCAACTGTTGTATTTGATGTAGAATAAATAAATAGGTTGATACATAAGACTTCACGGTTTGGCTCAGTTGGTACAAGACTCGCTTACCAATTACTCGATTGTGTGTTAGAGAACACTAACTTCATAAATAGGTTTGGTTTAACCCTCGCCACAATCAGCAGTGTAGAACGATATGTAAAACACACATTCATCTAACGTCTGAAGTTAACAATTTTCTTCCCCTAACAATTCCTCGAAAGTAATATCCATGTAATAGTCGACCCCATAAACTTGACCTAAAAATGTTCTAAAAAAATCTTATGCATGTAAATATACAGTATATGTTGGAATATATGTGTACAATTATACATATAAGTACATACATGTCGATATGTATATATATGCAAACATACTTATAGCAACAGATATATTCACATGGGGTGATATATGCAAATAGTGTGGCGTATTAGTATACGTGGTCCCCACGTGCAAACACGTCACACACTTATACAAATATATTCACAATTGTATCCAAAATTAAATGTATATGAATAATTCTTGCACATTTAAGTAAACGTAAAATTTAGAATTGTGTAAAAGTATATTGATATATAAGACATAGATATATAGATATATATGCACAAATTTATCGACGTAAATATATATATATATACATATATACATATATATATATATATATATGTATATATATATACATATATATATATATATATATATATATATATATATATATATATATATATATATATATATATATATATATATACAAAAGTTAACGAGAGAAATAAAAGGGAAATTGAAAAATTTGGCCAGAAAATTTGAAAAAAAAAAAATTGTAAGAGCTCCGTGGCATTATTTATGTGTTTTGATTGTAGGACGTGTGATTTGATGCGTAGAGACATCCATATTATTACAGTAATTCATCAGTTTTTTTATCTTTTTATTTTTTCATTCATTTAGAGACCATTTGGGCTGCTTATTGATACGGTATTTTGGATTGTGGATGTATGCATAATAACTCATACATTCTGATCTATTCGCTAATGATGGCTTGGCTCTACGAACAAAGATTTGCTTGAAGGGTTTTTAATTCTAAAGCATGAGCAATGGACTTGTAAGGAGACGTGCGACTTGATATTCATATACACAGATCCACACATACATACATACATACATACATATATATATATATATATATATATATATATGTGTGTGTGTGTGTGTGTGTGTGTGTGTGCGTGTGCCTGCACAGTACTTATATTTGAACAAGCGGAGATTTCGTTTAGAATCGCTTGTGTTCGGGAGTTAAATCAGGGAGTTAAATCAAGAGAGCTGATTTTTATGGCAATCAACATAACAAGGAATACATTTCGTCAAGTTTTCTGGCTCTGAATGCTAAATTTGTGGAAAAATGCTTTCTTGTAGAATTAAAAGGTATACACACACACCCACACACACACACACACACGCACATACACACACACACACACACACACACACATATATATATATATATATATATATATATATATATATATATATACATATACATTCATGAAATGGACATATTTAGTTCGAAAGAATGAATTAAAGATTGAGTTATATTCTATAAAAACTTATTTGAAAGCAGTTATTTAGCCAATGAATTACCGGCGGTTGTTCAGTTCAGTGGTGAGAGCATCGCTGTACAGAAGCGTTTACCATATGGCTGGTAGGTTCGATTTCCTGCTGCAGCCTCATTTTCTTTGATTGTTTATTCTATTTACGTTGTCTAAAATGTGTGATATATTAATCTTGTAACGACGGGAAATCATTTAAAAAAAGTTTCCATATGATAAAACACAATTTATATGTATATATATATCATTCATATATATATATATATCATTCATATATATATATATATATATATATATATATATATATATATCATTTATATATAAATAGTAGAATGTGGATTCGCTACCCAAACTAGCTCATGCTTCTGCCCTCTTCGGGCCTCACCAGGCTAAAATTCAGAAGTGGCTTTATATTATTGATATATTATTATATTATGTTATACTTCTCGCCTGGTTCGTACCACATATACTGTGTATCATATATATATATATATATATATATATATATATATATATATATATATATATATATATATATATATATATATATATATATATTGACACAAATATGCTTGTTTGTATGTGCGTAAGTGTATATATTATTCTTTCTTATATCATCTAATTTTTCCTGTACCGTACTAATTGGGCTATACTCGAAATCATGATGATACGAATGATAGTATTTGTAGCAGTCTTATCTTTTGCAGCGTTCTAAATGCAAACACTGTTTGATCGAAATTTGCTTTCTAAATTTAGTTAAAGAAATATTAAAGCTTCTCATGCAAACATTGCATGTTTTAAAAAAATGGATGCCATTTTTTTGTGTTCATCTCAGTACGCATGCGCCAGATATCTGCTTCAATCAATCTAAGCCCCGTAGCAAAATCTTCGGCTCAAGATTCTATTCTTTATCGATCAGTTTGGAAAATTTTTGTATCTTATTATTGTAGACATTTTTTTTAATTAAATCTATATTTACTATTTTATTCTGTAGTCTACAGTTTTGTGTGTTGTGATAAGACAATATCTTCAATGATTTTGTGCAGCGATCTGATCTCCTTCGAACGATATGTCGTTTTCAAAATCTCTCCTTTTTTTTCTTCTTCTAAGGAAACCGGGAGAAGAATCTAAAGATTCTAATTCGCGATAGACTGAAGGAAATACACTTTTGTAATTTATCGTTATTTCACTTAAGAAATCTCTAATCACAGAGAGATCGAAACCGGGTCGTTTTACGATTAATCCTTCGTCATTTTAACTTATATCATTTCTGCGCTAGCAGGGATTCCCGGCGTTGCCCAGTGATCAAATAACTTTTCGTGCACTCTGGCTCGATTCACACACACTCCCGAATAAAATTACGTTTAATGTTTTTAAAATTGATTTATTCCTGTCAGCACGAAGATTTCCCATGTGAACCTTTATATAAATATTTGCTGTCGGCAGGCAACAGTAAACGTTAGGAAAGTCCATAATTTAAAAAAGATAAAAGATCAAGTCTAATGTCACAAGAAATTGCCACGATCAAGCCTGTCGTCCTTTCAGTTAGGCATATCTCGTATTGCCTGCCCTCAAAACAGAATACAAAGGTTTTTCTTCCTATTCGACCGACTGTAGTCACGTATGCTTTGTTATTGATAGCTGAAACTGTCTTTGGAATTGAGTAAGATAAGTTAGATCTTTCTATTTCCAGCTAACTATAAGAAAGAAAATAACTATACAATAAGAATCCAGAACAAATCATTTTTATCATACATCATGTTTTCCGATATAAGTCATATAAGAACATAAGCTCAGTTGGTCTACGAATCACTAGGCGGTGATTACAAATCACGGTAGGGAAATGCTAATTTCACGTATAAGTTTGGTTTAATTTGAAGTCTAATGGTACAGGTTTTACACCCCTAAAATTGGTAAGGATTGCTCTTGTTAGGTAGAAGGACAAACTCCATCTTCGACGTGAGTTTGGCATCAAAAAAACAATCTCAACCCTAATTAGTGATGTACACCGATATGTAAAACCCACATTCCCCTAACCTGTAAAATCATTGCGTTTGAAGTCGACTTATTCATACTTTAACAAGAACTATCTTCAATAATTTGAGTCGTGAAAAATGATATGTGAAATCCATGTTCCCTTCCCGACATTCGAATATACGACCAACTGATTGAAAGCAAGCTGTCGCACTCACTAGGCTTATTGACAAGTCTTAGATGGGACAACGAATCTCTATGAAACTCACAAAGGAGGAAGAGATCAAGCGAAGAATTACTCTAGAAAGCCTTAAGAAGAGCAAGCTCAACTTTCAAAAACAAGTCGATCCCAATAATCCTAAAAAGAAGAATATACAACTATTGCATCCTCCCGATAGTTATTTATGGAGCTGAAATATGAAGCCTAACCAAGAGACAGACTCGCAAACGCACACATGAGAGAATCATGCTCAACCTTACATGGGGAGATCACAAGACAGCACAGAATATAAGTAAGAAAACGGGAGTCAGAGACATAATAGAATCTATGAGAAAACTTAAATGGCAATGGGCAGGCCATATTGCAAGAATGACTGACAACCGACGGACATCATGACTCACAACATGGATCCCCAGAGATCACATGTAAAACTAAGGCCGGCAGAATACAAGATGGAGAGATGGACTAGACAAATTTAGAAAATTCTGGCTCTGCGACATCCACGATAGAGAAGTGTGGCGAATCCTGGGAAAGGTCTATGTCCAACGACGGACGTTAAAAGACTGATGATGATGATGATGACGATGAGATATAAACAAACACTCATCATACCTATACGCCTGGGGTTATTTCATTCTAATAAATAAATACATCTATATAAGAAAATTATACATATTCGTTAAATATACAATACAAAAGTTACGATTATCATTTACAGTCGAAATAGATGTTCAAGTGTAGTTTGACCATTCAGAATCCAGTCTTGTCCAATTCTAAACATGTAAATGACATTCTACTACCAAGACCAACTCTCATTAAAAATAGGCTGTTACAAATTCTTCGGGGGGGGGGGCAAATGCGTGTCTTGGTAAACCTCTGAAGTTAATATTCTTCTAGCAGAATATAGATGTGTATTCAATGGTCAGCTTATTGAAATTATTATTAAACTAGCAATATTTGTCCATCATATACTCTGGTAATTTTGGGAATATACTGAGTTCTAATATGCAGTAAACCCTCGCTATAACTCACCACAATATATCAAAGCTCGGCTTTAACGAACTTGTGGATCCATCCGAACTGGCTTCCCAAATGAACATGAAAATGTAAGCTCATTTGTTTTTATTTGATGTTTCATAGATCAGTATATGACATTTTTCATTTGCGTGCAGAGGTAAGGTCGAAAACAACGTAGGGCAACCGAATCACGTTTCAATTTACCGATCATGTTCGTTAAATGCGATGAATAACCGAACTAACTTCTCATTCACCAGACGATGGGCAATCATCGGGTATAACAGGTTTTATGACCTCCTATGATTGGTTAGTTATTGCGAAAGTCTGCTGTAAATGAAAGTTGAATATCCGTGGCCATCGTTAATGTATTTGTTTGGAACTTGAAAATTGGCATCAATATTACAGTACACCCCTTCTAGATTTATTGGGGGGGGGGCATTGAAAAATATTTATCTATTTGGGGGGACCTTATGTTGACGTGCTTATTGATAACACATAAATTCTGCAGAATCTAGATGTTTTCTTTTATACAATTAAAGATGTAATGTTATATATAATTTATTAGTAATATTATAAATAGAATTTATTCTGACCATATTCATTGTTTGATGAATATTGTTTAACATAACTCCTAATTTTAGAGCTACAGTTGTTCAATTATTAACTGTGACGGTGAGTTTCGATATACCTCCTATGAAACCTACCTGTTATGTCACGGATTACGTAAATAAGTTCTATAATGCGTCGATATGAAGATAACGCCTACGACGATGTTGACACCACAGACAATGCATCCTGTCGATATCATACAACAGTGAATGATAAATGGTTGCGATGATCTCACAATACTGCACTAAAATAATTATTACCACTGGCAATAGCGAAACTGTAGATCTGATTAGAGTTGCTGTATTAGTTATTATCAAGCTCTCTGACGCAACGTGTGGCAATTTTCTGATTTTCCGGCTTTTCTTTCCCCTATCTGTTAACAAAACAAATGTCCGGCCAGTAAGTACAATTAACGTTAAGATAAATGCAAAAATCGATGAACAAAGAATTAATTCATAATTATGTGCAAAAAGATCAAAGAATCGATACGAGTAAAATGTTAATGGCTTTCGCATTGATTTTGCCGCTGGTAAAGAAGGTCACGAACAGATTTATGGTTACGCCATTCGGAATAAGTGTATCCTAACCAATCGAAGCTATATAAAATAAAATGAAGTAAACAAATTTGTCAAGACTGGTCGTGGCTATAGCAGCAATACAACTGTTTTCGTATTAATAGGAACTAGATCAAAATAACCGCCCTCTGGGTTGTTCTCCTTAGATATATGGAGCCTACTGTCATAAAATATAGATTTTACAGACATGAAACCTAGAGTTAGGAAATGGTTCAGTGTTTCATCACCTTAGGCTGCAAATAGCTTGGGAATTAAATGCAGCCTCATTTAAAGAAAAAATAGCTATTGAGATTCGGTTTAACTTATTTTTGTGTCTAATTCTTTAATGACGGGCAAGATCCCATTAATCCTAAAGAGAAGGGTGTATAATCAATGCATCCACCCAATAGTCACTTATGGAGCTGAAACATGGAACCTAACCAAGACACAGACCCGCAAATTGAGAACCATGCGACGTGCATATGAGAGAATAATGCTAGGCCTCACATGGAGAGACCACAAGACAGCACAGTACATCCGATAAAAGACAAGAGTTAGGGACATCATAGAATCTATTAAAAATCTCAAATGGCGGTTGGCTGGCCATGTTGCAAGAATGGCAGACAATCGATGGACATCGCGACTCACGACATGGATCCCCCGAGACCACATGCGCAACCGAGGCCGGCAAAATGTTAGATGGAGAGACAAGCTAGACAGGTTCAGGAAGTACCGGCTCCGCGACGCCCATGATAGGGAAGTGTGGCAAATCTTGGGGAAGGTCTATGTCCAACGACGGACGCTAAAAGACTGATGATGATGATGATGATGATGATCCTAATATCCAAGCAGTGAATAAGTCATTTTATTCGCTTTGTAAAGGGACTTTGTGGTAGAAATTAATGTGATTGGTTTTGGTCAAGAATTGGTTTTGTTAACATACATTGCATTTTTTCCAGTTCTATGTTTATTCTGTATGTAATAGAATCTGACCATAAAATCAAAATTGTACTCCTACCGAAATAAATGCTGTGAATGTAGAAAGAAATTAATAACAATTTCAACTTGCTTAGTTTTTGATATTTATGATAAAACTCACAATACGATAATGATAGGCGTTTTCATCACCATCATCATCACCCTCTTATCGTCCATCGTTGGACATACACCTTCCACAAGACTCACCAGACCTCTACATCATGGGTGTCGTGGAACCAATACTCTCAGAATTTATGTAGTTCGTCGCACCATCTTATATTCCGCCGGCAACGGTTTCGTATGTGATCTGTGGGGATCCATGTTGTGAATCGTGATGTCCAACAGTTGTCTGGCATTCTTGCAACATGATCAGGCCATTGCCATTTAAGTTTTCTGATGGATTCCATGATGTCTCGGACTAATTTTTTTCCCCTAATATATTGCGCTGTCTTGTAATTTTCCCGTGTGATTTTAACATAATTCTTCCATTTGCTCGTTGCAAGGTTCAATCTCTTGATTAGGATCCATGTTCCAGCTACATAGGTGACTATCGAGAGGACGCATTAGTTGTATACCCCTCCTTTTTGAAATTCCAAATGTTACTTTGTGTTCAGTTTTTCATACGTTCTTTTGTGCTTCTAGAATCACGGAATTCTTATGAAATAATTCTCTAAAAGTAACTACAGTGAAATATCTAAAGCCAACAACTGTGTTTTGGCTAAAACGCAATTGTGTGTGGGAAACGTCGTGACGTAGATGTTAAAGAAATCTCTATTATAGATAGGATACAAGAAGATATGAATGATACATCAATTTTTTGGAAGGTTCAGTTAATAACTTGTCAACAATAAAAGAACTGATCACCCATCATATTGATCCCCCAATTCAAAGACTTCAAAATTGTCTAAAAGTTACTTTAACTACCCTTAACAATTCCAATGTATAATCTATGTGTATGCATTTTCTTAAAGATCTATTATACGTGTTAGAAAATGAATCTATGTAAATCGCTTGATTTCACCGTTTTGACTTTAACAGAACTGTTAAATGAAGTTTTTGGTTAAAGTGGTTAATTGTGTCGTGAATAAGACCTGGCGGAAGAACGTTTGATGAGTTTAATTTTATGCTGGAAATTTCATATCAATTTATTCAGACGTAATTTGGGTTTTTGTATACAAAATACCAAATGTGTATCTGGTGTACAAACTTCATTCTTAGAACAATAGGTATGGATATATCAATCATGGGGATCTGTCTATCAGTAAATGGCAATAGAAAAACTTATACTTCTCTTCATGTCTAGGGAAATCTTGCGCTGATGTATAAATCATGGGAATATCAATTCATTATTTCAAAACAATAGAAAACCAATCCTTTACTTGATGTACAAAAACTTTAGATGATTTTAAAATCTACTTTAAGTATGCGAATCTTTTTCCTTCAAAAACATTGTATTCAAATATATTTTGGGGCTATGTATGCAAAATATCAAAGTCGTTACTTGTCTACGCATTTAGAAAAGAACATTAATTTAGCGTGACCAATTTAGCGTTCAAAACCATAGACAGCGGTGTTTATAGGTATAGATACTAAAAGTATAGAATCTCAGTCGAAATAAATACAACGAATGCATGAAAAAGAATGACACTTCCGATTTCTTTTTTAGTTTTAGTTATTTAAATAAAAAAACTTAGATTACGCAATGATGGTCGTTTTCTGCTAACGTACTTCAAAATTAGAAACGTTACTCCTGAAACCCTTCAAATGTGTTTTTTTTTTGCTTCAAATAACACCAAATTCTTTTGAGATTAAAGCCTGTATTCATCTAAAGTGGAATATTTAAAGCTCACAACCGTTGTTTGGGGGTAAAACACAAAGGTTACCCTTGTTCTTGATTCCCTTATTCAAGTACAGAGACTCTAAAATTGTTTAAAACCTATTTTAAGTATCATAAGATATTTGAATGTGTAACGTATCTATGTATTCCTTAAACAAATTTATAATAGGAGCTGAAAATTGAATTTATACGAACCACGACTCCATTGTTTTGACTTTGACGGAACTGAAGTGTTTAGTTAAAACGTTTGGTTGTGTTACGGATAAGTCCTGGTGGAAAAAAAAAACATTGGATGAGTTTAATTCTAGATATACAAAATATTGTTCTTTCCATACCAATTTATCCTGAAATTTTTTTAGTTTTTCTACACAAAATTTGAAATACGTATCTGGTCTAAAAACATGTACTTACAGCAATAGATATTGATGTATCAATTACGGGGCCAGTTTATAATTGAATATTAATAGAAAACCGATCCAAAGAGCTGTTATGCTTGTATAATCGAGTAATTCCAAATATCACTTCGAATGAAATTTGAAGCAATTGCCCTAGGTAGGCTACTTTTTTTCTCAGTCGTAATTGGCTGGATAATTTCCAAATAAATCTCGTGCCCAGGAGATAGAAACCAACGTCGAATACATGTCTGAATTTCTATCCTTTGATGGACTCATCTATGATGAAGTCGAAAGTGCATAGATGTAGACTCCGACTGACTGTTCAGGTTGAACGAAACATGAGTTAAATGCTTTTTAGAGATCATGTTGACATGACAAGTAAACCATATCTATGTAAGACGCTGTTTGATCGTCCGATCAAATTCCCTTGTCATTCTCTCTTTTATGTTTAACCCGTTGTGGGTAACAGACTTAATTATTGCTTTTTGTGGTGTGATTTGCTTCTGCGTCCTTTGCTTTACAAGAAATCAAGACGATTCTTTGAGCAAAGAACACAGCAATGCCTTGACTATGACCGGTCAATGACAGTAAGTTTACAGGTAAAAGGGAAATAATTGAAAATTGCATCAAAAAGGAGATCTTCAAAAACTGTTATACTTGATCGACTACGGCTTTCTAAGAGAAATATTCATTAAACATAACATTGTCTGATGCGAAGCCATAGCAGTTGCCAATCTACCAAAGATCATGACACAGACAGTGGTATGAGAAGCTAGGTTGCTATCCATTGCTGTCTCGTCCGATTACTTAGACTAGTTTGATACGGTACCCTTTATCTGAATCTATTATTTATTCTATCTTATCTATTTAACTCATTCTGACTACCGTAAAAGCTTGGTTGTTTTTGTGCAACGCTGTAGAAATGTAAAACTATATTTACGTCACAAACGGTGAAAGACGAAACAAGTCCCTATCAAAACAAATTATCGTCACCACCAGATCTGTATGAATAAATCGTATTCTTTTTACTATTCTCTCATCAGGACAAAGATATCGCTGGAAATGTCAACTGAGCCTACAGGTACCCGTGCAAGTAAGAGTAATAAGAAAAAAGAAAGCGATTATGTACACCTATAGCACGGTCAGTCTGGTCATATCGCGGGACTCACGACATGGATACCCAGAGATCACATGCACGACCAAGGCCGGCAGAGTATTAGACGGAGAGACGAGCAAGACAAATTCAGAAAGTACTGGCTCCGCAATGCCCACGATAGAGAAGTGTGGCGAATCCTGAGGAAGGTCTATGTCTAACGATAGACGTTAAGAGACTGATGATAGTGCTGTCAAGATACCCGATAAAAGGTGGAGATGTGTGAATGTATTCAAAATTCGGAACCTTTCTGGTCCCGGGCATTTCGGATAGGGGTTCAGGAGTTGGGGGTCAGTAGTCGGCTGAACTAGCGACATGAATAGTCATGTGCAAGAATAGTACGCTACGGCGGGCGCTCTATTTTTACGTCTGGTCCTGTTCTGGGCCACGGGGTCGTCTTGTCAGTTTCAAAATTCACGACTCGAACCGTGGGGCTCGGGACTAGCTTGTTATCTATTTCTCCATGGCAAGTGCTCTATTTCTAAGCTCACGCTTTTACTGGACTACGCTAGATGAGCACTCAGTGGTGTGTTTAACTCGCAACACGAATAGTGATCTGCCAAACTAGCTTGTTATTAATCACTCTTCAGTAAGCATCCAATTATTCAGCTTAGTCTTGTATTGGGCTCCACTAGAGGGGCGTCAAGTAACAAGGACTGAACATAAAGGGGGGTAAGTGGGCCAGTTGAAAAGGACCTGTGATTTTGTGGCGTGGGGCTCACTCTCGACTCCGAAATAATCAGGTGGAAGGGAAAAGGTAAGAAACCTGGACAATAGAATAAACGAGGTGAGGTGCTATAAGAGGGTCTTGGGGAAGAGTCTGACTAAATATTCAAAGAGATAAGAACATACATAATATCAGAAATAAATCTGTCTACATAGATACAATGGTCCAGTTGAAAGTCGTTGAAAACAACTAAAATTAGGATGAAGATCAAAGCTAGTCAAATTTAATTTAATAAAATAAACACATAAATAGTTTTCTAAGCTGTATTACGAAATAAGATTCATCGCTTCTTTACACTGCGTGTAGACTTTTAATACTAATTTTGTACCCCTTTTTTAAGATGAGGAAAGAATAACTCATTTGTTCCATGATGATCGAGCACTTCACCAAGACAATCTAAAAACCTTGCTCCTTTATTGATCTTGTCATTTTTGCATGAATTAATCAGAGACATAGCTGTTGCTGATTACTATTGGCTCCTTAGCTGGGGTTCAGGAATCTCTCATGGTAGGTCATTCACCCTGCTGCAGTCATCACCCTGGTCTCCGTCATTATTGATCTGTACTTCCATTCCGTCCATATTGATCTTGATTTCGATCTCATCCTATACGTCTATGAGGTCTCACAGATCCATATTGTCATCCAGGTAATCCATCGATTCGGCTCCGATATCATTTCTGTGGATTCCTTTCAGTGGAATCAGATTTTGTACTACATCATGCAAATACGTTGCCACTTCTGATTCTATCAGCTCTTTAAGAAAGAGTAACATATCTTGGCCAATAAGATGGAGAAGTTGATCAGATACCAATGCACCTTTTAAGAACAGTGATTTGAAACAGCTTGCGTATCAACCTCCAACTTATCCAGCGAAGGTTTAGGTATTTTCAATGTGCTGACTTGAAGCTTAGAGAGCATTAGGGCTGATTCACCACGATACACGCTTTTTAGAAGGCAATGAATGCGTGTGTCGTTTTGTGGAATGAATCCTGTTATATCACCTCCAAAGGTAACCGAAACATATTCTCTTTCTCACGGTCTTTCCCTCAGTTCAGAACCAACATCTTTTGCCATAGTCCATGTTAGAGTTCCTTTTTTGAACAGTTCTATAAAACTTTCTGTTATGTCTGTTGAGAGCTCTCTTGTTGAAGCCATGTCTCATTTCAGTTTCTCCTGCCTTAACAATCGGTCCAACTGTTTGTTATGGTTTGTAAGTACCCTCTTTAAACGGTAGACTAATTTGCGTGATTAAACTTTTGCAGGTATTTGTTTTAGAAATACAAATTACAGGGTGGTTCTACACCTTTTTTCCCTGGCATTGAATGATCCCATAACTTATTTTTGAAAAATCTACCGTTATTTTAAATGATTTAATCTAGTTAGTTTGAGGTATATTTCATGAAGTCAGAACGTTAAGCGATTAAGAAAACATTGTTTTGGGTCAATTATTCATTTATTTACAACAAAGTAAAAAGAAAAAAAAAAGCTGGGCGAACATCCTCTCAGTGTAGTGATTCTATATTTTTTCGCCATAAGTAGTGTTGGCCTCAACCAGGGAGAGTACACTCGACTCTGGAATCATCATCATCATCATCATCATCATCATCATCATCATCATCATCATCAGTCTTTTAGCGTCCGTCGTTGGACATAGACCTTCCCCAGGATTTGCCACACTTCCCTATCATGGGCGTCACGGAGCCAGTACTTCCAGAACTTGTCTAGCTCGTCTCTCCATCTAACATTTTGCCGGCCTCGGTTGCGCATGTGGTCTCGGGGAATCCATGTTATGAGTCGTGATGTCCATCGATTGTCTGCCATTCTTGCAACATGGCCAGCCCACCGCCATTTGAGATTTTTAATAGATTCTATGATGTCTCTAACTCTTGTCTTTTCTCGGATGTACTGTGCTTTTTAGTGGTCTTTCCATGTGAGGCCCAGCATTATTCTTTCATGTGCACGTTGCATGGTTCTCAGTTTACCCCAACCCGCTTATTATTTTTTATTTCAAATTCCTTCTCAGTCATTCTTATTCCAGTTCCCCCGACCCCCTTTATCAATTAACAGTATTGAGATATTTTTGAATTTCTATTAATTTGTTTGTGAGCGTTTGATATTTTTGAACAAAGTTATTCAAAGCACAGATTTATACAAAGCTACCCACAAAAGTTTCGTAATTAGGAGTAAATTTCAGAATTTTGATTTTGAATATTTCAGATGGAGATTGGATGAAACAATAACCGAAAAAGCAGGCGTGAATTCGTCAGTGTACGCCCACGCACTGAGTGTACGCGTAGCTATGATTCCAGCACAACCAGTGACTGCCATCGAATCAAAATATTGAATTCCGACCGAAACTCTGCTGTGCCAGTGAAAGGCACTGATCATAAAGCTCATTGCAAATGAATCTAATTCCATTTAAGACTATTTCGAAGACGAAACCCCATTGAATTCGTCGAGTAAACCTGATTTTAAAACAAAACAATAACATCCAAAATCACTCAACGCTGGAACTCGACACTTCGTAAACGAACGAACAAGATTTTATTTTGTGGAGCTCCTATTCACCCGATCCCCACGAAGAGAGGATGTGACAAAGGTCGGTTTAATGTGGGGATACCATACATGTAAACGTGGTACAAATGAAAAGTGACCAAATGCTGAGAAGTTGGAACTGGTTGAACTAGTATATAGATAAAAACAATAATGTAATGCTGAAGTAAAGAAAAAAGAACGGAAGAAAACGAAGTATAAATCAAAGCTTTAGAGGCTTGTTGCCATTAAGTCTAAAGCTGGATATTTAGCGAAAGCCGCACGCGAATTCTTTACCAATTTATCCAACTTAAAGAGTGAAGATCCTGTTTTGGACAAGGCTATAAGGATGTCTACTCGTACACTCAGTAATACAGATAGTCTACGTGCATCCTTTTAAGAAATTTCGTAGGTCCGGGGGAAGACCAAAGCTCTTGACGTAAGAGAAGCTCTTCCTTTTTCTTGGTTTGCTGATGTGAGAGAGGCGTTGTGTGGTCATTTGAGACAAAGCCCAGGCATTTCATTCTGGATTGGTGGTACATCATGACGTAGCGCCTGAAGACCAATTAAAGTTCGGAGACCAGTGTATTGAGGAATGGTAACAGAAGTATAGAGTGAGTTTACGCGTATCAAATAAGAGGTGTGCCATTGAAAAGGAAGATCTCTTTATCGGGTTAGAGCTTTAGTTTCGATACTGTGGTCCGCAGACCACTGGGAGTCCTTTGAATTATTCTCAGTTCTCAGAGTTTCGAAATCACTTGCTTAGAAGATTATTTGAAAAACGTTTTGACCATTTGTTTATTGGGGCGTATGACATTGATCTCCCAATAATGAACGGAGATCAAATACGGTTTCAAGAAAATCAATCCTCCCGAGAAAAAGCGATGAGCTTCAAAGGAGTGGAATTTACATACAGAAAAAGCAAAATGAAAACCAGCATTAACACCTAAACATAGGTAAACAAAGTTAAAGTCGGCGTAAGACAGACAATAATACAGTGTAGATGATTGGATGAAAGTGATGAATCACAAATCTGTATTGGCCAATGTGATCTTGCTGGAACTTTTGTCTGGTGCCATTACAATGAAACATGAAAATGACTGCTTGAAGAAAATGAGCAAATTTTCTCATTCGTGGGGTCACATCTGTGATTTTTTTCTTGTTTTTTTTTTTTTTTTGCTTAGAAGTGAAGAAGTTGGTTGGAAATCCTCTAAATTTGAGGATTCCATAATTTTCAACAGGGGTAGTATATTTAGTTTTTATCCGGTGAAAATCATGAGAATCTTTGGGATTTGACTCTTGAATGTAAGAGATGATTGACCAAAGACTTCGCTCTTTACTAGGCAGCTGTATCTAAAATTTGGTGCAAGTATAAACAAAATGGGAAAGATATAAAAGCAAGCAAATTGTCAGACAACGAAAGACGTCAAAATGTCAACGTAGAAAGCTGTAACTCGTATATAATTAAAAAAAATCAAATGGGCAGAAATAAAAGTCAATGTTTCTAACAGAACTGTGAAATATCGACTGAGTGAAACAGGTTCTACAGAAAAGACAAACAGAAACCAGCATTAATATCTAAATAGAAGGAAATAAGATTACAGGAGGCTAAAGAGGAGCAATCATAAAGTGCAGATGATTGGATGAAAGTGATATTCAGTGATGATTCACGAATCTACATTGGTGAATATGATGAGGCAGTCATTATTGTCTGGTGCTGTTCCAATCAAGCATAGAAAGATGACTGCCTGGAGGAAACAAGTATTTTTCTCCTCCCCTCATTTATGATACGGGGTTGCATTTCAGGTAAAGGACTAGGATGTATGGAAACAGCAACTATCAACACATTGGTGCACATTGAAATGTTGGACTCATAGGATATATGTTTGGAAGTAATTTCCTGAATGATAATGAATCTCGTGACAGATCAAAGAGTGGCAAAGCTTTTCTTCGGGAAAAGCATATTGACTCAATGATATGACCAGCAAATTGTCAATCGAACTGAAAATTTATGGTAGAATTAAAAAAAAAAGATTTTCATGACATGGCCCCATCTCATAAAACTGGTCTGTTAACTGCTATTCAAGAACCAGCTCGATGAAGAATGCCGTTTTACCTGAGTGAAGTCCACGTCTCGAAGAATTCAGGACGTAAAAAAAAAGCACGAGGAGAAACAACAGAGAAATAATTGTTATACTGTGATATCGTGTGTGCTGACGTCGAACTTTTGAAGATATTGTGTGGTGTGGACAGATAGTTAATACTTAGAGGAGATGATTGGACATAGGTCCGCTCTAAATCATTTATATACCCATGTATTGTCCTCTCTTCTACGAAATTCCATCGTACTTCATTGAGAACTTTAGGAGATATCCTGTGGAGATTCATAGAATTTTGAGAGATGTTTTGTGGTTGCTGACAGTTAGCAATAACATAGGGGGAAATAACCAAACATGGGTCTACTCCAAATTTCCTTGACTTTTTCCATGGTGAATTAAACACCCTTCTACATTTTTTTCCGGGTAATCTTTGACACAGTCACTCGACCAACTAAACATTCTGGCAACTAAAATTCTATGTCTATTCGATTTTTTAAAACTTAACTTAAGCCTTAGTTTGAAGATTTATCTAGCTTTAACACAGCGAGAGATCCCTCCATCCTTATTGTGTCCTCTTTTCAAAAAATATTCTAGCAAAAGATTTTCCATCTTTTTTCTATGGTTTTTCATAGATTGATAGTTTGTTTGTTGAACCGTATCAACTCTTGAACGATTCTATGGAAGGAGGAAAATCAGGATAAATGAACTTGTCGAAAGGGTAAATTATACGACGAAGGTTCCGAACCGCTGTTATAGACTATTGATATTGATATTGATATTCAGATAATAAGATTAACTTAGTTCGGGATATAGAAAAATTGAGGATAATGGTGATAGATAGATTGTGTTGCACCAATCGTCCAAGAGGGGAAAGAACTTCTTACTTGCATTCAAAATCCTGGCTTTTGGCAGGGCCCCAATATTGCCTCGAGGCACAGGTAGGAAATACACAACAGTCTCACCCACTATGCAGGCTCGAGTGATAGCTTGTTAATGGTTTAGAGCATCGTGCAGAATAAATGCAACCATAGCCGTGATTCTTTTATAGTCGATAATGATTCACTTCGATCATCATCATCATCATCATCAATGACCGACGTCAGCACCAGCAGAAGGGTTTGAGGTGCACCGAGCGAGACCTGGAATTTGCGCCCCTGGTTATATTCTAACGACTATTTTTCCAGTTTGGAGAGCGCCCTATGACCTTAGGGCCCTAGGCGACCATTTACATTTGCATAACGGACGGACCAACCCTGACTGACGCGAGCAGTAATAAGCATTTAGAGAATAGGTTCGTTTGGAGCCTTTTAATGTTCGTTTTGCTCCCTTTGTTGTTTGTACAATATGTTCTTTCTCATGCAATAGGAACTTTCCAGTTGAGTAAAGTTTACAAAAGTATAATATGTCACAAAGAAAATCACTTCGACCTGCTTACGATCAACTGTCATAAGTCCTTGTTTTAAAACGAAACACCTGTGTGGAATCATAGCTACAACACAGGAGAGGTCATTTTTAATAGAGCCGCTTCAAAATTTAATCACCTCTCCCCTGGTACTGCCCACCCGTCCACAACATTTCATTGAAATTCACTGACTAGTTGTGCCTAATGGACTGGCCGACCCTGACTAATGCAAGCAGTAATAAGCATTTGGACAATAGGTTTGCATCGGTTTCGGGGCTTTTAATGTTCCTTCCCCTTTGCAGTCTGTACGATAAAATGTTCGTTCTCATACAACAGCCATACATTTTTTTTCCTGATCAGCTTACAATAATGATTTACGCATGTATCTCCATTGGCGATTTTCCTAATTATAGTGAATAATTTACCTTTTGTTCCTGGGGGTTGTGGGTCGAAAGGGATGCCAGAAGAGGAGAGTTACTAGTTGAGCGTCATATCGTGGGGAGAGCTTTTAATAACCAAGGAACTTTCCATATTAGATTTCCACGAATATAAAACTGATTCATATTTCAATAGACACACAAATGCAGGAACGCATGTATAGATAAATATATATTTGTGTGTATATATATATATATATATATATATATATATATATATATATTTGCATCACATATATAAATAAGTATATATTTACATTAAATATATATAAATAAATAAGTATATATTTGCATTATATGTACATATATATATATATATATATATATATATACATATATATATATATTTGGATTATATACGTATATATAGTAATTATTGATTTGAATCGTTAGTTTCTAAAAACTATTAAACCTGGATAATAAAAGCATTGCTGGTTGCTGAAGAGTGCGCTACGCATGAAATGTTGACATTCACCGGGTATATATCCTTTTAATTCTTGTGGGAGTCGAAGAAAACGCTGTCAGCTCATTAGGCAGTGCAGAATCGCATTAAGACTGCTTCCTGGAGGACATGAGTTTGAAATCCGCACAGCACCCATTTTCTTCATTCATTTATGTGGCTGGCTGTTCAACTTGCTTCTCAGTTAATTCCAGTGTCGAACAGAATATGTTTCCAGATGAATTGTCTCTACAATTAACGCATTTTTTCGCACATGAACTGTCATATATATATATATATATATATATATATATATATATATATATATATATATATATGTGTATATATATATATATATATATATATATATATATATATATATATTGCCGACAGTTCATATATATATATATATATGTATTAATTAACATACTCTATTCAGGGTTGAGCATTCTTTAAGTGAGGTACTCATCCATTGTAAGATTATGCAATGCTCTTCCAAGGGAATAGAGCATTCTGGCGGATGGAGAATTTATGCATAATTAAATATATCGCTTAATTTCAGCCTTACTGACCGTCCAGTTCCGTAGCTCAGAGGTAGGATATCTGGAGCAAAGGTTTCAATCCTGCCTCGTGGTACTGGATGAGATAATGGAAAGTCTATAACCACACTGAAGAGACGTAATACATCGAAACAGCTGCCTATATCTATATCTATATTTATATCTATATCTATATACATCTATATATATCTATGGATATATATGGATATATATATATATATATATATATATATATATATATATATATATATATATATATATATATATATATATATATGGATATATATATATATATACATATATATATATCCATATATATATATATCCATATATATATATATATATATATATATATATATATATATATATATATCCATATAGATATATATAGATATAAATATAGATATATTGAATCATATAGACGTATTGAAGGCGCTGTTAGCTCAGTTGGTAAAGCAGAGTCGCGTTAAGACTGCATCCTGGTGGATATAGGTTCGAGTTGATCATTATCTCCATTCGTATCCGTAGTTGGCTGTTGGATTTCCAATTCGGTTAAATCCGGTGCTGAACGAAGTACGTCTCTACAATTTTTATATTCTATCGGCCACAATCTGTCCAATCTAATGATATATACATATAAATACACGTCTACAAGTGCCCGTGTGTGGATGTGAGAGCTTTCGTCTTCCCGTATCCAACCTGTAAACATACTCGTCTATCTAGCAACATCGTAATAGTTTCTGTTCAGTCCCTACATACAATGGAATGTCACCACCAGGGCACATGCCTGGACGAAGCTTACGGAGATCCTAGGATGCCCAGTCGCCAGAACCCTCCATCTGATCTTGCTGATGTAGTCCAGAGGAAAGCAGAGAGCGATACGACTGGTATCTGTTTGGCTTCGGGAGCTGCCGGAGGGACATCGAACTAAGTACCAAACCGCCTTAACAAGGCTCCATTCACTCTGTTTCGGAGAGAAAAGGACAGGCTTATTCTTCTCCTAGATTGGCTGCCATCGCAAGGCAAAAGATACCAATCTGCTATAATATTTTACATATCAGACCGAGTGAAGGAAGAAAGAAAAGAAATTGATTCATGCCTTTCCGAAAAGCTTCAGTGCGAAATGAACATAAGCAGTTCCGACCAGGGTTCGAAATCAGGTCGCCGATTCCATAATCCGAACCGTTACCGACGCCAATCCCAGCATCTTCTCAGCTACATGCATGCACATACTATATTAGTATGTTACCAGGACTGGCCTTACTATGCGAGTTTGTGCATATGCAAGTCCGGTAATGGGCATCCTAGTATTTTCTCGGGTAAGTGTAATCAGTATTTAAAAGGCCAGGAAAATGCAAATAAAATTACTTCACAACATCCCCATTCCCGACTGACCAGCGTTATTTACATCATTGATAAACCTTTAGATATTTTGCATCGAATGCTGGTATGCTTTTCAAAGGTTAAATACTAAAGAATAAAAGAAAACGTTCAAAAATTCGGGTAATTTGTATTCCCATGCACACTCACACACACACACACGCACTCACACGTAATGATCAATGCACCATGTTATTTGAGACTCTATTTGAAATGACCTCAAGTGATTACACGGACAATGAGTCACTTGGTCTGGTCAGAAATAAAATAAACATAGAAATTGAATAAACAATCAAAGAAATATAGGGGCGCTGCAGGGATCGAACCTGTGATCGAAAATACAGCCGTTTCAACGTGATGTCGCTCTTCCCATTGTACTTAAAAGCAAGACGGAAAGGCGGAAGCCCAGATAACTACCTTATGCCCACTCTTTTCATCTTGTTCATTCACAGTCCACGTCTACATTGTTGTTTCTCAACGCGAACAATTATATCATTAGATAGATATATGATCCGACAAAATATTTTGTCGGATTATATAACTATTTCTTTACGATTACTGTGTATATATATATATATATATATATATATATATATATATATACACATGTGTGTGTGTGTGGGTACACACACACACACACACATATATATATATATATATATATATATATATACACACACATATATATATGTATATATATATATATGAAACAGGAGATAATGCAGTAAAGTCAAACGCACGCGTGTGATATGCTTTCAATACAAAGAACTTATCAGCTTAACTATATGATATACTACGTGTGTGTCTATATTTTTTATATGTAACATTTGTCAAGGGAGATAATCATCAAATGCTAATTATAGCGTAGTCCACCTCTATTTTAGCAAATGCGTTCAAAATCTGGGTTCTTTCGGGCTGAACATAAACAAAAAGAATGCTGAGCAAGGAAGCATTTAATATTTTTCAGGTACGATGCAATTGCAAAATTATTCAAATACTGCAGTCATTTTTTGACGTCATGGGTGAGTTTGTAACATTCAGAAACTCCGAGGCGTTAAAACTAATCACAAAATACGACTTTTCACGACAAATGAGTTGGCAATTACTTTGTCAAGTAGACGAGCCAAGATTTTGAAAGCACTCGTCAAAATTTTCGACACTGCCCATTGATAAACGGTCGTTGCAAATGACCATACGGTACTAATTGGTCAGAAAGGCATTCCGATAAGAGGTCTACCAAAAAGCCTCGCATCGGAGAATCAGGCAGATGAAAGAATTCGGGTTAATGAATAAAGCACTGGCTTTAATTCCTCAAAGATGGATCGTCTACGGTAGTGGTTGCCAATCTTTTCATTCCCCAATTTTGTCAATAAGATTATTAGCCCCCCCCCCATCCTCGCTTCCCCATTTAAGCAAGTTACAACAAAGAGTAATTTTAAATAGTTATTTCATTTTCCGTATAATTAGACAGCTCCATGATACGCATTAGTTTAATTTTATTATTATACAGCTGCTGCTTTAGTAATTTATTAAAGTTGATAAAACTAATTATATACAACCACAAAATAAAACCGAAAAAGAAAAAAAAAACAAAAACACTATATAACTAAATTTATAATAGTTGAAATAAACAACATTGGTAAGGGAAATTCAGATCCTTGATTGAACAGTTATACTACATCTTTCATCACACGTCCCCTCTACTATAAAGCCAAAAAGGTTCACCACGACTTTTAATTTTTCCGAATAGTCTTATTTCCACCGCTGATACCTACATCAGCCAATTGGGGAGAACCCCCTGCGGTGAGGAACAACCGGTCCAGAGGATCAAATCGACTCAAAATTTGGTTCCCCTTTTTACTTTTTCTGGCATTGCATTGCGGAACTTGTACATTTAAACAACAAAAAAAATCAACGTCCTATTGGATTTTAGTAAAATTTTCAATACTTATCTAATCGAAGACAGAATTTCTTCCCGTGTTTTCTTTTCGAGTTCGTAATTACGCTATTATTTAATTTGTCAGTTTAACTACGAAGACCATAATGCAAAAGCAAAAAGAGGAACAGTCCATTGTATGTATTGTTTCTGAAGTATTTTCTCATTTGTACAGAATAGGAATTGTGAAAGAGAAAAAAGCAGGAGATCATTTCGTAAAAATAGATGAAGAAATAGACTAGCTTGATAAGACTATTAGCCCCCCCCCCCATCAAAGACATATTTTGCAAATATTGCTACCACTAGCATAGCATCGTAGGTCGATTGACTGCGTTATATTGCTTAACTTGTAAATCCCTATGAAACATTTTAATTTTGAAATTCAATGTGATTTTGATTTTTAGGAAATGGTCTACTGAATTGGTTTCAGCAGAAGAGCCCATTGTTCCAGGGAGGAGATATCTTTATCAAAAAAATTGTGACCTTTAATCCATTGTTCTGGACAGAGAAACGGAAAAGGGTGTTCACTATATGAAAAAACATTAAGTGCTCAAAGCAATGATTTTAAGGAAGTAATCTATAATAAACTGGCTTGATGCATCTGATCGAAAATGCTATGTTTGGATATATTTATATATATATATATATATATATATATATATATATATATATATATATATAGATAGATAGATAGATAGATAGATAGATAGATAGATATAGCGGTCCGGTGAGTAACTCCGTACAAAACATGGCGTGATCAATTAGAGGATTGGTAAGAGGGGTGATCAATGAATAAGTTACTCCTCTAGTCTTTTGTTGGGCAGTGGTCTCTAAGAAATAGCTCAAATGCTTAAAAAAAAAAAAGAACAAGAATGAATATTACTGGAAACAAGCAATGGAAACAATTTAGGATAAACGTACATTGCAAATTGAACCCCCTCTCCACCACCACCACGACCACCACCAGCACTAAAAACTTACTGAGGTGAGGATTACCCCCCCCCCCATTTTTTTTCTAGATATGATAAGGAGTGAATGCTTGAATGTTCAGGTCTCCAACCCTATTGGTGCGACCGGCATGATGCATACATTCATACATACTTAATCAGCAAGACCAACTAAAAAATTGAAGAAACCTATGCTGACAGTTTTGGTTGACGGTTTCGAATTGTAAGATAGACACAGACTAAAAGTAGATGCATAGACAAAGACTAAGTATATCAATGAAAATATTTCACATGCACATTGCAATTGATATATTTCGTCAGTATTTATGTGAGAGTGCATATATGCAGGTTTGAGCATGTGTGTTTATTTGCGTGTATGTGTGTGTGTGTTTGCGAGTGTGTGTGTGTGCGTGTGCCTTCATGTCTGTAGTACTGTGTCTGTATGTTCATCTAGCCTTAGTTGTCTCCATGTTGTGATCCCACACATTATGCTCAGATCTCCTCTTCTGTGTACGTGTGTCCGTCTGTCGCTACAGATAGACTTCAAAAGGCCGTTAGAAACACGAAGCTCAACCTACATGGTCAGCGAATGCTCTTTCAGTCAACTCAGAACTCTTGCAGAATTCTTGTTAAAGGGATACAAAAGTTCTATCAATTGTTTTTCCAAAGAAGTTTCGTATTTGTTTAATCTTTTTTGAAAATAAACAAGCTGATTTTCAGCTATTTTCTCTGTAAAGCCTAAATGGGATCTTTGGTCCCGTTAAGAGAACTATTGGATCACATTTGTGCATGTCTCCGCCCCTCAGAGGCTCTGTCTATAACACCCGAATTTTCTAGTAAGAATTTAGGACAGATTTCGCTCCGTAGATGACATTTGGGGTATTGTTTTCATTTGCTGAACTTTATTTACGACGGACTGTCATGAAGACACATTGGAATATTTAATTGTTTTGGCATGACTAGTCGTTACAATGAAGACTAACAATATGAACTTTCTATGGAAGCCTAAATCAAATGAGAATTTTTTTTTTTCCAAATATAAATTTTTTTATTTTTACATTGGGAGGGTTGAGGCTGGGTGAAATATTATATATATATATATATATATATATATATATATATATATATATATATATATATATATATATATATATATATATTATTCCTGCTGCTGCCCCATTTTATTCAATTGTTTATTCTATTTATGTTGTCAAGGCCAAGTGATGTATTATCCGGGTAAAGTCGATAGAACATTTCAAATGAGAGCTTCAAAACGCAATTTATAATCACCTTGACGGATCATGTATCCATTTTTTAACACATAGCTGTCACATTGAAAGAAACGAATAGAGCAAATATAGACCGTGAATAAGCAAAAATGGGAATTTTGAGTTGAAACAGTTATTAAACTCAATGGCAAGAGCAACGCTACGTTAAAGTGGCAACCCCATGTACACACACACACACACACACACACACACACATATATATATATATATATATATATATATAGGGACTTTCTCTCTCACACGGCAAGATGCCTCCAGCAGCCAATATAAAATCTTTTACCCACAAGGCATAGCTCCTGATGGTGGACTCTGGTTCCACATGGGAACTTTAAACCCTAAAAACACATACTCACACAGCACATACCACTGAAGATTGAAGTAAATATCAAAATATATCTGGACCATTAACATCTAAGGATTAATAAACCTTACCTCTGAACATTTTACTCCCGAGTCTGTCTCACTCTTTACAGTTCATATTATATATATATATATATATATATATATATATATATATATATATATATATATATATATATATATATATATATATATGTATATATATATATAATATTTTCTTTATATTAGAAACTGCTACCAAAACTGTCAACATGTTTTCAAGTTTTCAAGTTGGTCTGGCTGGCTATGTATATTTATATACCATGCGTACAGACCACATAAACAGAGCTATATGGGCTGAAAATCCAAAGATTTATTTTGTTTATAAAAAAATAGTTTGTTTTTTGTTTTGTTTTTTATGCCCCCACGTAAGTTTTTAGAGGGAGTTCAACTTGCAATCTAATTTTATGCTAAATTGATCTCATGTTTAGTGTCCAGTAGCATTCACGCTCGTTTTATGAAAATTCAGATGAGGAGAGTAACTTATACGTTTTTATTGATTTATTTAATGTTTTAATTGATCACCCCAACACGGCTTGCGACTGAATGACGTTGGATATTTGAAAGAAGTTAAATGAAGTAACGAGTGGAGTTTACTTGATATTTTAAATTCATGAAAATAAAAAATAGGAATAAACATTATAACATTCGAACTTCTGAGTTTAAATTTTACAAACTTGAAACTTAGTATCTAATGCGTATTTTCTGGAAATGTTGTTATTCTTCTTTCAAGAGTATTTTCATGAATTTGTATTTCTATCAAACCCGCCATTACAGTCTATAATCGAACTGCCGTGGCTTCAAAACGTTAAATGTAAAATAAATTCCATCGTAGTATCAAAAAAGTCAGAATAAATTCTATTTATGATATAACTGGCATTTTTCAGTGGAAAACATATAAGATGGAGTTTTGAAAAATATCTAAAAACACCTAGATTTTAGATGTTATCGAGAAGACCTTCAAATTATCCCCCAGGTGAAAAAATTAAGAAAACAAAAAAACAGGAAACAAAATAAAACATTCTAGAAGGGGTCTAATGAATTTTCAAGTCTGTAGACAAAACAGGACGACCAGGAATGCTGGAACACACAAACGCATAAACCAACACACAAACACACAAACCCATAAAAAGAAAGGGCTAGAACCTTTCGCCATCTTTAATGTTACTTCACTTACCTTTTAGAATTATGCTCACGAGCAGACATCAGAGTAAAATTGAATTAAAACGAAAAACATCTTAAATAAATATCTGGATCTTGCAAGCATAAGGTATAAGATCTGGAATATGAATCTTCCAATTGTATCCAGCTGTAACGGAATGCTTGGAACAGTCTCGAAGAGCTCTGAAAACAAATTGGTAGAAATTTAAATCTGAGGAAGAATTGAAAGCATCTAGACGACAGCATGACTGAAATAGTTACGAATACCAAAAAGAATGATGACGTATTGAGGAGACTTGCTG
>OY735227.1:42789241-42791741 GCA_963457665.1 Thysanoteuthis rhombus | reverse complement strand
CTACTACTACTACTAATGATAATAATAATAATAATAATAATAATAATAATAATAATAATTCCTCATTTAGTCATTTTGAGCCGTAAGAGTGTTGGTTTTCGTTTATTCAGGTAAATGAAAATTATGAACTTTTTATTTCTCATTTTCGGCCGGACGCAAACTGGGGATCATTTTAGCATAAACTCACATTGCAAATTGAACGCACCCCTAAAAAAAACTATCGTGAGATGAGTGTTGCAAATAAAACAAAACATTTTTTCAAGACATAAGATGTAGAAATTTCTAGTGTTCAGTCTTCTGGCTCCATTGGTACGGCCTGTACGCGTGATGCATGCCAGCCAGTCAGCCAGACGGACTAGCTTAAAAACTGAAGAAACCTATGTAAGAGACCAATTTTGTTGGCAGTTTTGGTTGACAGTTTCTAATTGCGTAGCGCAAAAGTAGCAGTATTCGTATCTTTTTGTTTTAATGGTTTGAAAAAAAAAAACAAACAAATGAAATATATGAACAAGGAACATTTGATTGTGTACAGAAAATTGTTTCTTCAGAATGTCCACCATTTTCAACTTCACACATTCTTGCTCCTTCCATAACTTTCTGTGCAACATTTCTCTTCTTCGGCACACGTATACGACTTCCAGTATTTCGGGCTGAACGTGGTCTTCCTGTTTGCAAGTGATCACCAACGGAGCTTGATTCTCGAGAACGCGCCAGCAAACGACAAATCATTGATTCAGGAGGTGGGGTTCTCAAGATCAAATAGCGAGAATATGATTCTTGGGTTAACGTGGGAGATATCGAAAGAAAAATTCTATCATTCTAATTCGTCGCTTAGTTGGGTACTTTTTCATGATGGATTCACAAGGATTCCTTTATATATTCGAAAAGAGGGAAAATAGAAAAATATTCAAATAGGAAAAGTTATGATTGCTTTATATCGATTTGTGACTTTCCACCATATATATATATATATATATATATATATGACGATTGGAAGGTGAAGAGAACAGTCTGTCGGATCAGCTTACATCCACTCAACAAAGGTCTCTGTCTATCTATCTATCTATCTATCTAGGCATGCTAAAGATAATTTTCAAGTTTCTTTCTTAGGATATCTTTCTTTCTTTCTTTCTTTCCCACTTTCTGCAAACCCTATGTAAATGCAATTCTTGAGCGCCCACCTTATATCGGCTAAAAGTTGCTAGATTTGAGAAAAGGGAGTTTTGATTAGTACTTACATCGAAAATAATGTAATTTAAAGTTTAGATGTTCAGCTAGAGAATAACGTTGACTTATTTGTGGACTTTTATATCTTATTTACTTGTATATTTAATCGTATATCCATGTTTTTGAAGTCTTACAACGGGTTTTAAAGCATATAGTGTTACCTGAAAATGGAAGACCAAATTTCAGCCATATCTTGAAAAGGAACATAGCCACTTTCAACCATTCAAAATGGCCGTCCAAAACTGCGTTCTTACTAAGATTGCCTTTTTTTCTTTCTTTCTTTGCTTGACACTGTTTTTTCTTTTCTAATTCTCACATTTGTTCTTTTCTCTTTCTTTTTTGTTGGTTTCTTTTTTTCTTTTCTTCTTTCTTTTTCCTTTCCTTCTTTCTTTCTTTTTATTGTTGTTTTTAATTATCTTTTACTTTATTTTCCTTCGCTTCTTGTTTTCGTTTTTTCATTCGTCTAATCATTTTACTAATTTATTCACTCCTGCGTTTTTATTCTTCCCTTATTCTCTTTCGTTCAATACCGTTCCGACCTCTTCTTCTTCTTCTTCTTCTTCTTCTTCTTCTTCTTCTTCTTCTTCTTCTGCGCTCATTCATCCATAAAATCTAAAGTCATTTTTGTCTCAAGTCATTCATCTCATCTTCTTCCTTCTTTTTCTGTCTTTTCTCAAACAAGAACAGCAAGAACAATTCGCATAAAATATCAGGGAGTAAGATTCAACACTCCGTGATTTAAAATTACGATTAACTGATTGGTAGGCTGGCGTCCCACCGACTCAGCTTAACTGGAAAGTCTAACATACGTGCAAATCATATATTTTTCATAATTTCTTTTATATACAACAAAAAAGTTGCAGTTATTATCTATAGTTGGAGTGGAATTCGATCCCTGCAGCAGCAAGACTTGTCTCCCTCTTTCTTCTGTTTCCTTCGCTTTCTGCCAAGTGAGCAAGCGTATGTAACCTGTATGTATATTTGCGTATATGTGTATGTTTGTTCAAGTGTGGGTGTGTTGTAGTACTCCTGGCCATACCGCTTTGTCTGAAGACTTGGAAATAGGCACCCGACTTCTATTCCAACGGAAGGTGATTTTGTATTGTATACATAACAAATGGAAAATGATAAAATATATTTATTCATTAGAGTGAAATAAATCCACGTATATCCGCGTGATTAATTTCCGTTGATATCTAAGACTTTTTTTTAAAGCTCAGTCAGTAAGCCAGTTTTCTGACGATCGGTCGGTCGAGGTTTCTAATCATGGTAA
>OY735227.1:42771741-42781741 GCA_963457665.1 Thysanoteuthis rhombus | reverse complement strand
CTCCCCCTCCGCCTTCTTCTCCTCCGCCTCCTGCTCCGCTCACCTTCCCCCCACCCTATTTCTCCTTCTCTGCCCCCCACCACCGAGACCTCTACCTCTTTCGTATTTTTCATCTCGTCTCATTCCTTTTCTCTTTCTCCACCCTCCTTCTCCGTCTCCCTCTGTCTCTGTTTCTTTCTCTCTTCGCCGTAAATTCTCAATCCGACAAACACACACACACACACTCACACATGTACTTACAAACATATGTTCACTTTCAGAATTACAATAAACATACACACACTCAGACTCTCTCTCTCCCCCTCTCTCTTTCACGCATACATATCTACGTACAAATATATATGTATATATATGTATATATATATATACACACACACACATACGTACGTTAACGTTGAAAAGAAAAGGCTTTACGCGCTAAAACGCCCACAAAACAAACGCACACGCTTACATACACAAACGCACGTGCAATCTCTTCACCTAACATGTACGTATATAAACTATATGTATTTATATAATTATATAAGTGAATTTAAATATTCGCATTTACATCCTAACACGTAACTGACACAATGAAACATGATTAAAGAAATAACAGATATGTATAGGTAGGTAAGAATTACAGACGCACGTATCTAAGGAGAGATACGTAGATATACACGAGGAAGAGATCACGTCGTGTTGGCTCACTCTCTGTATCACAGGAGGGGTGAAATAAAATTGTATTGGTAATACTACGCAAATGGATAAGTTCAACACCCATTACACACGTAGGACGCTATCCGAAGGATTGTCATCTTCATCGTCGTCGTCGTCGTCGTCGTCATCGTCATCGTCGCCGTCTTCTTCATCGTCACCTTCAGGACTCTGTCAAGCAACAGTGGACGATGACCACACGAAATTCGACATGACGCTTCCGACCACTACCACAGCCGAAACTTCGGCCACCGACCACCTCAGTAACACCCCGGACACTGAAATCATCATCACCAACGTCGACACCCCGACCACCACCTCTACGGTCACAACAACATCGGCCAGTGCTTACACTACGGACATTAGCTTGACCACAACGAAGACCACCACCGTCACTACGACCACCCTCACGGCTGTCACCACCACCCCTTCCTCTACCACCAATAACATCGCCACTGTAGGCACAAGCAAAATTGACAACAAACGAACTCATAATACTAATAACAGTACAACTACTAATAATAACAATCACAGTTCGAATGGTGATATAAACAACACATTTAATGAAACTTTCAACTCTAGGGACCTCAAATCTTCGCCTTTATCTCCCCCACCGCCAGCAATGCCGACCTCCAAGTCGGTCTCTCCGCGTCTCTCGCCTTCGTCATTGTCCCCTTCTTCGTCACCCTCGTCAGCGTCACCATCGCCGTCGCCTTCCTCACCTTCTCCACCCCTATCGCCAGCGGCCACCCCGCCACCCGCACCACCGCCAGCGTCTACCCTGGTGACGACGTCCACCTTAGTAGCCCTCAAGACACCCCAGCTGTCTTCAAAGGCTTCGGCCTTTTCGATAGCCGCTATCATGGGTATCGGCACCCCAAACCGGACTGTTGATCCCCGCATCCACCCGGCACATCTTCTGGCCCCAACAGGTCTACCCCGAGGCCACCCGTTCTACCCAAGCGCTGACCCCTTTATAACCAACTGTCACAGTATTCATAACAGTAATAATAGTAATAATAACAGTAATAATAACATCAACAATAATGTAAGTAATAGTCATAATAATATTAATAATAAACTTGAGTCTTTGTGTTCCTCGAGTTTACTGTTGCGACCCCCTTTGGGGGTCATAGCTGGACATGGTGACTTTTCAGGCCGACGTATTGATGGCTTCAGTTCGGGAAACCATGGACACGGCATCATAAACAATCTCAGCAACAACAACAATAATATTAATAATAATAATAATACTAATAACAATAATATCGGTTCGTCATTAACACTTTCACGATCATCAGCATCATTATCGTCATCGTCGTCGTCGTCATCATCATCATCTTCATCATCAACGGTAACAACGACAGTGACCAGCGGAGGAGGAGGAGGAGGGGAGAGGAGTGGTGGCGGTGGCAGTGGGGGTAAGGGATCGGTGTTCAAGACCGGACAGGAGGATGGTGAGTGTGAGGTGGGTCGAGGGAAAGGGCACCGAGGTGTTGAAAGTGGAGGTGGTGGTGGTGCGATTAGCAGCCGCAGAAGAGAGACAATTATATCACCCCTGGGTAAGTGGATTTTCAGTGCGTGTATGTATGTATGTATGTATGTGTAAAGAGAAAGTAGTTGAAGAATGTTCTTAAGTTGTTAATTATATATGTTTGCACGTGTTTCACGAAAAAAGGCCCTGTTCTGAATAGCATCGAAATCATGCACGAAAAATAAATAAATGCACTGACCATTCTATACCAATAAAAATGATAATAATAATAATAATAATAATAATAATAATAATAATAATAATAATAATAATAATAATAATAATAATAATAATGATGATGATAGTAGTAAAGACTGAAATTTATATTTTATAATATGGGTGCCAAATATCTTCAACACACACACATGTTGCGATTGCAGGATATATATATATATATATATATATATATATATATACATATATATATATATATATATATATATATATATATATATATATATATATATATATATATATATATATATATATATATATATATATATACAAATTTTAATGTATATATTTTTATAAAAGCAACATATTTCAATATATAAAAACATACTTGTGTCCGTGAGCAATACATATAGCAATATATGTATATTGGCTCACACACACAAACACACGTGCACTACTGAAAAATTTATGTATAATTTGACTCACACACACAAACGCAAACATGTGTATATATATATATATATATATATATATATATATATATAAATTTCTTGATGATATATACATCGAAAAATCGAAACTATCCTGCTGACCACTCAGCTGAAAACAGCCAGAATACTGAGGAGAGTGCTGGAGTATTGACGAGACTTGCCATCACTTGATCCCCAGAGTAAGTCGTCAATATTATTGGTGTGAAAATTCACTGAGCAGTATGATAAAAACATTCAATAATTTGGGTAAAAAATTAAAGTGTCAGAAAATTAAATTTATTTTCATTTTGTTGGGATCAGTCGCATACAATTTTATGGCTTGTAAAATGGCAGATGTAATCACAGTAACGAACTGAAATGATGTGATTCTCGTAATAATACAAATGTCGTCTTGTTAATTAATTACAACCAGCCTGGCTGCTGCAGGGTCAAATTTCACCCCAGATTCTATTCCGACTAAACATGATTACTGCAACTTTTGTATTGTATTTGTAATGAATAAAAAGAATTATAAAAAATATCTTTATGGTATGAATAAATCATTAGAATCAAATAAGCCCGTGCCTACGCAAATTATCAGTAACGTCTGAGATTTTCCAATATAGCTCAGTCAGTAAGACGACCTCCTGGCAATCAGTTTGTCGTGACTTCAAATCGCGTTAGGTGAATTTTAATTTTACATTTAGATTTACACATCTTATTTTGGTGAGGATTGTTCATGTTGTTCTATTCTTGTTCCGGTTTGAAAATGAAGTCAACTTCAGTTCTGGAGTTTGATGACAATATTAATACTATCAAATCTAAAACTAATAATGGTAACAATAATAATAGTAATAAAGACAACCAGACTTTGATAACACAACCGTAGATTATGAAAAAGCAATCTTAATGATTACTGTCAAATTGCTACTTTGAAAATAATGATATTCAAAGCAATATGTAATACACGAATATCAAATATGATACTTTGATAATAATAAAAACGATAACAAGACCATAACATTAAGATTTATCCTTAGTAGGAAAGAACTAGAAATATAGTAGACCAATATCCAAATATACTAAAAACAAGATTAGTAACTAACAAGTACCTTAACCAATGTCTGTCTTTAGAGTCTTTATTTCAACCACGTCATGTTTTAGTATTTCTAGCTACTTGAGCATTTTTGTCTTTTCCTAATTCCGCAGTATAAATAATTTCACTTTCAGGAACTCTATGACGTGAAAAGCGTCCGAAAGGTCTTGTTTAGGGAGACTCAAAATAAATAATTAAGCAAATAAGACTTAATAAAAACAGAAAGAACACTTTGAAGTGAAAAACTTCAAAGAAACGAACAAGCGAGATACAAGCGCTAATATAAGCATCATTTTAGCTGGCAAATTCATTTTTATGTAGTGTCAGGCGAAGAATATAATATTCATAATTGAGAACCAAATTTTAGTTTACGAAAATCACGTCAACAACGTTACAATCAGGCAGCGATATTTTTTTCTAAGTGATTCTACCATTATTGTAGATATATCATCCACAGTGAAGGAAATTTCTTTTTGTGCAAATTTCTTTGTTTTATTTCCTGATTCTTCAACTTTGAAAATTAAACAACTCAATCAATCGGTTTTTGGCGTTCCTTCGAGTACAAACATTTTGAAGGCAAAACAATAATAATAATGATATTAAAATAAAACAAAAAATGATGGTATTATTATCATTATTATTATTATTATTATCATTATTATTATCAGTATTATTATTATTATTATTATTATTATTATTGAGATAATAATAATAATGTCAATAGTGACCCAACAGAGGAAGGGAAATGAAAGTGGAAACTCAAATTGTTGCACTGACATGATAGGCGAAAGAGAGAGGAGACGTTGGCTGAAGACCTGAGGAGACTTATTGTCACACAGCCTTCAGCGATGACCACTGGGCAACCGGTGTGAAACTGTAATTCGCAGTATTACTGCGACCTATGAGTACTGGGAGAAGAGGACTGGAGACTTGAGGAGACTTGCTGTCACTCAAACTCCAGCAGTTACCACCAGGCAACTGGTGTGAGATTGCAAATAATAATAATAATAATAATAATGATGATGATGATAATAATAATAATAATAATAATAATAATAATAATAATAATAATAATAATAATAATAGCAAAAACAAAAATATTGATTTCCAATGAAAACCAAACGATCATTACTAATCTGAAAACTGAACGAGTACAAATAATATTAAGCTGGGCAGCACCAGGGTCAAACACTCTTGCTTTACTCAAATCTAAGAAAGTAAACAAAACAGAATTTATATCTCTATTTAACATGATTCCAAAGCTACGCGTCCCATGTCAACTTCTTGATTAGTAGTTACAGTAAGTAGGATTTGCTAATTTTAGTAAAACAAATCGACCTCAGTCAGGCTTCAGAAATGGGAGTGAATTCATGGTCATTTTTTTCGTACGTCAGTGTGCAACTGTTATTCATGCATAACGTCACTGGTTTTTGGTCAGGCCATTTTCATCCGTCATTGTTGTTACATACAAAAATAAAGTCAAAACTCAATTTTAGGATTTTGACAATGATAGACGACTCAAATAATAATACTAATTCGATGAGAATAGTGTGAAAAAGTGTAGGTGATATGAGGTAACTTGGGGTCACTTGATCCCTGGTGACCCCAGGTGACTCTAATGTGAAGATATAATTAATATTGATAATTATATGAACGGAGGATCCGGTGGAGGAACTGGGAATTAGGTGATAACTGACACTATCCAGACGACAGCTCTATGTCAGCCAGAATATTGAGGAGAGTCCTGGGGTATGAAGAGGACTTCCTGTCCCTTGATCTCTCGAGGAAGCCATTAGTCAATGCTGGTAGGGAAATTCAAATAATTATGAACACCGAGGGAGTTGCATGAAATTTGAGTAGACTTGCTGTCACTCTATCTCCATCGATAACGTAAGTGATCACGACTCTATTGCTCCAATCGTAATTCAAGACAGTAGGTATTATTACTCTGTTTGGAATTTTGATAATGAAAACGAAAAAGAAAATAAAAATAAGATAAAAATGAAAAGCGAAAAAAAGAAATAAAAAAACAAAACAAACAAAACAAGCCTAGCTGACGCAGGGTCAGACTCCACTTCAACTCCTTTCCCGACAGAAGATGATTATTGCAACTTTTGTATCATATATATATATATATATATATCATGAAATATATTTTTTGTATGAATGTATTTATTCATTGGAAGGAATAAGCCTTTGCTCATCTGCAAGATACATTTTGTACACATATAAGACTTGTCAGTTTGGCTCAGTCGGGAATAAAGTCAGCTACCAATCGCATAGTCATGAATACAAATCATTGTCAGAAATGTAAATTCCATAGATGTATTTATTTATTAGAATGCAATAAGCCCTTGTGTATTTATTACATCAAATTTGTTAGATATCTAGGACTTGTCAATTTTGCTCAGTCGGTAAGAAACCCGACTACCAATCAGTTTTTGTGATTTCAAATCATACAGGTGGAATTTCTACTTCCCAAATATGGTAATTAAGAATAGAACCTAAGTTGTTGTTAGTCATATTGTTTTATTAGATTTTCTAAAAAGATTTATGTGTAGTAAGAAATAAAAAGCATTGTCGAAGATATAAACAAATTAAAGCGACAATTTCGTTTCGAATTATGACTTTTTAAATATACATGTTTATCTTATATTATCCGCATGATAAGAACAACGACGTTTAACCCATTGACTGTAGAAGGTAATGAAAAGCAATAGTTACAAATGCTTCATTGCAAGTCTTGCCATCGCAGTCAATAATTGATCAACCGTAACGTCAAAATTTGAAGTCATGTAAAAAAAAACTCTATTGAAGAATAACTACGGTCAGAAAAAAATTCTATTTATGACATCACTGGCGTTTTCCTCTTGAAAACATCTAAGATAGCGTAGAAAAAAACATCTAGAAACATCTAGACTCTGGAGAATTTAGATGTAATTTTCATCGTGATTCTCAAGTAGAAGTCAAGAACATCTGGAGAATCTAGATGTTAATATTAAACCGATCAAAATAAGGCTCCAAAGTTCGAAAAAGTTTTTTCTCCCATTTTTAGAAGGGGCCTATTTGTGCTCCGATGCTAATTCACAAGTCAGAAGACAAAACGGCACGGCCAGTCATAACAATTACAACAGGTCTGGTTAGTCACTCAATAGAAACCGCCATGAGGTTAATGGCCTTTGGCAGCATGCTTTTGTTTATTGGAGATGATCAATCAAAAAATTGAAATAAGGGGTGATCAGGAGTTATTTCTCTTACCTTTACTTTGTGCAGTGATTACTAGATACGTCTGAATTTAAAAAAGAATGATCAGTTTAGCATAAACTTACTTTGTAAATTGAACCCTTCACTAAAAATCTTTTTTTCAGGCAAAAAAACAAAACATTTTTCCTAGATGTAATAAGGGGTAAATGTTTATATCTATAACTATCTAGCTCCATTGGTGGAGTCTGCACGCATGTTACGTACATAATCAACTAGCGAGACTAACTTGAAAACTGAAGAAACCTATGCTGACGGTTTGGGGGGACGGTTTCTAATAACTGAGAAAATGAATATTTCAAAAATGATTCTCCCTTTGAAAAATCATTATCAATTATGTGTAGCTAATTTCTGTATCGTTTTGATTGTGGGTTGAGTAATGAAATAATTCTCAATACTTTTACATTAGATGAAGTATTATAAATTATTTCAAGAAGTTTTTGGCTACTTTTTAGCTTCATCCTGATTTTTAATTACCGCTATCCACAATAGACCAGTTTAATCACAATGCTGGGTATAGTTCATCACCGCTACCCACAACAGAAGTCGTTTTAGTCACTTAGTCACTGTTATTGGGTTGAAGTTATTCACTTGTTTTGTCATTTATATGTATCTATGTATTTATTATCTAGAAACTTGATATTTTGCACCCTGCTTATCCCTAAATGAGTATTAAAAATGATTTTTCTTGTTTTTTGAAAATCCTCCCAACCCCAAAAGGTTCCCTAATTGGGATTCAATTTTAAATGAAAGTTCATGCCAAAATGCTCCCTGAGTTTGTGTTCATATTTTTCTGTCTTTTTTCAAGTCATAAATTTATGATTCAAACTATACTGGTTTCAATCAAACTTGATCTCACCACCACTATTCAATTTACGAAGTAAAAAGCAACATACATGAGTGGTGGTGATTCAAGATTTCCCTTGGAAAAGCTAGAACTCCTTTTTTATCGCAATTTTTTAGTTAGGTCGATTACACTGTAGTGAATGAGAAGCGCTGATCAGAAAAAAAATAGAATTAGCCCGAGAAGGGATTCGAGTACGATGAGGCACCGTATAGCCAGGCCTGCTTTGTCAATTGAGCCACCAAGACTTCTACTAGACAAAGGAGTTTGTTTAACATCCTTAGACCACCAAGGAGTTTTTCGGACGATTCAACTCCTTCTTGTTAAAGTGACGTTCCGGCTGATCCATTCTACGGACTATCTCGGGTGCACTATCATATTCGGCTAGTACAACCGAAGAAGGCCATGGAATGGATCTGCTGGATTATCGCGTTAACAACACAGGCAACAAGAAAGAGTTCAGTCGTCCGAAAAACTCTTTGAATGTTAATGACCATCCTCCGAATTGTATACAGTATCTTTAAACCCATCCTTCATTCTGTTTGTAGCCATGTTTGTTTACAGTCTGTTGGTTACTGTTTTTAATACAAGTTTCTTTTTTTGTCGTTTTTATTAGATGAAGTATTATAAATCATAATTTTTCTTTCAGAAAAAGTGGTAAAAATAATAAAGTTCAGTCTACAATTTTCAGAAGAGTTATTCAAAGAGTTTTCAAACAATCGAAAATCTTGTTTTTTTTTTAGTGTTCATGCGATGTTCCAGTCGAAATTCTACGACTTTCTTCAGTTTTACTATCCAATTGTAAAAACGGTACTTTTTGTTCAAATAGAGTCAATTAACTGTATTATAAACGTTTCTGCTATTCTATTTTCAAAAAATCGTTCGACTATCTGGAAAACTCAGTGAAAATAAATTTACAGGATTGATGAGAATTACTTCCCTGTTAAAAATGATTGGATACTTTCATAAACATTGCTCTGTTTTCGCGAAACAAATTCTTTTTCCGTCCTTAAAGTTGTAGAGTTTAATTGATTGTAGGGCTCAAAGTAGAGGTAATTTGACTACAATCTCCCAATAAATAATGAAATTATTAACGATTCCTAATAAGGAGTTTCATTTCGCCCCCTTTCCATATTTTGTACGTATTTGTGATTCACTTTTGAAGCGAAAAAATATTCTTGAATGTACATCAAATATTTTTTGTACGATGATCGTATGATGATGAAAAATAAAGATACCATGTGTATTTTCAATATGTCAAAGGTATCCTTTTAAATATGCATATCATCATGTTTGAAACGTGGGTCTGTAAGAAGGCTTATCTACCTATTAACATAAGTCAGTCGGGTCCTTTTCATCGATCGTTGAATGCTTTCTCATTACATGAATGTATTAAGCTATCACTATTCATATGAATCAGAATCTGCATCTATCAGCTTATATCACAGAATGACCAAATCTCTCTCTCTTTCTACCATCTCTCTCTATATCTATCTATCTCTCTACATATGTGTGTTTATGTGTGTGTGCTTACCCTCTGTGTCCTGGTAGCTCAATAAGCGCAGACCTAGGCTACATAGGTGCTCCCATGGAAAAAAAGGGCATGGGTACAAATCCCATCTGGGGCTCATTTCTCCATTTTCCGATTCATAGCCGTTGTTTCGCTCACTATCGTAAATAATTCGGTTCGAGCAAAACTGAGTTCTTCATTCACATTGTTGGGTACTGATATCCATTACTGATTATGCATATATATATATAATAGATATGGTACCGATCAGGTTAGCAATATAGCATTACATAAAGCAACACCTGATGTGTGATGGATTTATTTGATAGAGTGCTCGATACGTTCAACTTTATACTTCGAAAGTCAAGTTCCTCTAGAGTAAATCTGGAAATATATATACATACACACACACACA
>OY735227.1:42764241-42766741 GCA_963457665.1 Thysanoteuthis rhombus | reverse complement strand
ATGAATAAAGAAGACCTGGGCCCAGGTTCTCAACGGGGCAGTATTCGATATAACTTCCCTGTTCAAAAAAGATAAATAATTAACCCGAAGCGATAAATTCAAGGGAGATAATTCTATTCCAATATTTAGATTTCTTTAGATGTTTCCAATCTAGATTTAACTGTTTTTGGTTGCGTCTAGATGTCAGGAATCGTTATTTTAAATTTTTGTTATAAAATATTGTTATCAATTTTACAATCCTGACAATGAATTTACATTATACCTCAAAATAATTTTGGCGTTTTATCTTAGTGATCTTTCAGTTTCGTTTGATACAAGTCACATTCTGAAACCTCAAGTCTTCATGCAATCCTCCTTTTTCTGGCCTTATCGACGAGATCAAAGTGTAGTATCTGTTCCACGGCATAGACCAAGGCACAGCTACTGACACTGGCCCGTCGAATGGGCCGGAGATTGTGTTGTGGTTGGCATCAAAGACCGAGTGCATCGGTGCAAGCGTTAACCAATGAGGTTTGACTGAGGCTGCGCTTTGCTACACGCATCGGGAGCCTTTGGACTCGGCCCAGCTGCGGGGGGTCATTTTCCCCGGAGCAGCACTGCTCCATTGCACTTAAAGGAGCAGGTCCCCTGTTGGACGCTTTCAGGACGGAGGTTGCTATAGCTTCTACGGTCGCTTGGCAATCGAAGTTGCGTCGGCTGGAGCCATTTTTGGAAGGGCTTACCTATTCTTCCCACGTTAAACCCGACCTTGTGTCAAATTCCGCTGTGGTGGGACAGTAGATAAATATATTCTTTCGGAAGTGGTTAGGGTAACTCTTAATGTTAGAGTAACATGGTAAAACTTCTGCCTAAACTCGATTACAGAATCATGGAAAGCATAATAAAAAAAGTTTTCACCGGAAAATTTTGCATGACAATTTTTTCACGGGAATATTTCGCAGACACATTTCGAAATTTTGGTTTTTCAGTGGAAAGCTGGAAACATCTGCACGGATGCGATATTTTTTTAGTTCTCCTCTGGAGACATTTATACACACTTGATATCTTATTCTTATATCCGCTTCTCGCTGGTATTGATTCCTTTTTATCCTCGGGCAACGCTGGATCCTCCAGCTAGTTATCAATGAAGGATAATGATGCTGTTCAATTGATTTATGTAACCCCAACTTAATGTCGTGCGTTGACATTCCAGTAAACCTGAAATCTAATTGAAAAGTTTCATTTTTGTAGAATTTTCGCTGATGATATTTTTATGAATTCAACTTTTTGAATGCAACAAAATTATCCGCTGTAACAATGATATCTAAATAATATCAAGTGGTTATAGATATGAATGGATAATATCAAAATGACATAACCCTTTCAGTATTGATTCCTTTTTATCTTCGGGCAACGCCGGATCCTCCAGTTAGTAGTTAATGAAGGACAATGGTGCTGTACAATTGATTATGCCATATAAAAAAGGCATTATTCTTCGTTGGTAATAGTATTGCCGTTGAGATATACTCTGGATATATATATTTCTATATCCCCAAATCTAGGAATATATATATATATATATATATATATATATATATATATATATATATATATAAAATAGATATATGATCCAGAGAATGATTATTGGTTGCGTAGTATTATGTTAAAACTTTTATTTGAAATAATCTCCCGTCATTACTCGGTAAATACATCATCTGGCCTTAACTACGTAAATAGAATAAACAATAAAGGAAACATTGTTTATTCTATTTATGTTGTCCAGGCCAAATGATATGTTAATCATGTGGAAATCATTTCAAATAAGAGTTTTGATATAATGTACGACAATTTATGATCATATATATATATATATATATATATATATATATATATATATATGATTGTATTCGAACAAACAGTGAATGCCAACAACTTTTCACTCGTATATGGTCTTTTGATGATACGAATTTATTAAAAATTCGCCATCACAGTCAATGATATAACAACCGTAGCGTCTAAGTTTGAATTCATGTGAAAGAGGAATCATGAAAGAACATAGTCAGAATAAATTCCATTTATGACATCATTTGAAAGCATCTTAAATGAAGTAAAAAAAACAAACAATATCTAGAAACATCTAGATTCTGCAGAATCTATACGTTGAACACATCAGAATAAAGCCCCCAAAAGGCCAAGAAATCGAAAAAAATTGTTTTAAAAGGAGTCCACTGGAGTACTGATGCCAATTTTCAAGCCTTTAGACAAAACGGTAGGGCCAAGTGCGCAGAGACACACAAACAAAAGCAAATATAAAAAGGATAGAACCCTTTACCATCTTTGATGGCTATGGTTGTTCAATGTTTACTTAGCTTAACTTCGTCTGCAACGAGTCTTCAGTTGTGGGGTATCCAGTCAATGGTAGATTAGTTTTCTATAGGCCCCATGGCTACAAGTACTGTGAGCACCAACCCCTGTAATATTTCCTAAAGAAAAGGAGAGGGTGAGACAAATTAAATTTCAT
>OY735227.1:42756741-42761741 GCA_963457665.1 Thysanoteuthis rhombus | reverse complement strand
GAGACGTTGGCTGAAGACCTTAGGAGACTTATTGTCACTCAGCCTTCAGCGATGACCACTGGGTAACTGGTGTGAAACTGTAAATCGCAGTATTACTATGAGTATTAGGAGAGAAGGGCTGGAGACTTGAGGAGACTTGCTGTCACTCAAACTCCAGCGGTTATCACCAGGCAACTAGTGTGAGATCGCAAATAATAATAATAATAATAATAATAATAATAATAATAATAATAATAATAATAATAATAATAATAATGATTTATCCCTAACAGTACTGTTCACTTTCATTCTTAATCTTTTTTCTGAACAAACAAAAAAAAAAAAAAAATTTTGATAAATCAGTTCACAGTGACTAAAACGAATCAGTTTGTAACTTTTTACCTTCCAAAAGTAAATTAAACCTTGGGTTTGTTTACTTGTCGCTTTACGTGTGTACAGTTTTATATTAAAATTCAGTACATTGATTCGCATGAATATTTCAAGAGTGCATTTTGATTGTTTTCTATTTTACTATAGATATATACTATTTGTTATAAACGTTATTTACGTCTCTAAGATCCTATTAACCCTTGTTGTGAATCTGGAGACCAGCAAAAAATGTCTCCAATTGGGCCCTTGCTGTTCCTCAATGTATGTATCTGAACGCATAATTAACTGGTTTTATTTTGCACGTCTTGAGGCAATCAAAACTTCCCATATAAACGGCGGTGTTTCCCGGACCTGTACTTCAATATATGTATCTATAGTTGCACGGGCAGTCGTATTTTTGGGTTACTTCTCTGAAGGTGAAGCCGCCCGTTACAGCAAGCTCGGTATCTACTCCAGAGGCGTATCTAGAATCTGTGCTCAAATTGCACTGACAGCAGGGTCGTATTGATATTCCTCCCAGAGGATGGCAGTTCCGAGCAGAGAGCTCAGGCATCTACCAACTAGATTCATATCCAGTGGTCAGCCATATTATCGGAATACTCCAGCAAAAGGGCGGCAGAACCCATTGCTAGCTCTGGCATCTGCCAGGAGAAGGAAACTCTATCAAACCTACGACCAAGAGGCCTTGCAGCTATTCGCGTCACATTGGTGGACCATTGCATGCAACCCTAGGTCAAACCTCAGGTGCTGCCCCAAAGCTCAAAAGGCATAAGACTTCCTCAAAAAACAAAAACAAAAGAGATATATATATATATATATATATATATATATATATATATATATATATATATATATATATATTATTCCGTATTGCCTAATGGCATTTATGGAAAACGCGCTGTAACTTGATCAATAAGCGGATTAATCAATAATCCAAATTCCCAGAACTCTTGAGCGACACTTTAGTTTGATGCGAAGTTTCCTGAATTTTTTACAAAAAAAAAAAAAAAGTTTATGCATGGCCTTGCACAACCTTTCAGCTAAAGTGTATATTCCATCATAAGAGAACGATTCCATTTTTGATTCGATGGCTTCTTTGAAGAATTTTTCAATCTTTGGAACTTGTTGGGATCACTGAATAGGAAAGATGCGTTGTTTGGAACGAAAGAAGTCACAGTTTGAAGGTCTGTTGAATACGCAGTTCGTGGAATAACTTTGGACAGATTGATTCTAATAACTGTTTGATAAGTACGGTTAAGGTATCTTTATTCTTATTTAGGCACTTTCCTAGTCACGATGGTACTAAAACATTTGATATTATTCCCAGCTTACTAAATAGAGGGGGAATAGAGAAAGGGTGTAGACCCGACAGAATGCTGTGCGAAGTAGACAATGTGAAAAAAAAATACTAAAGACTAATTAAATGATATCAAATATTACATCTTAATAATGAATTCGAAATGTATTAATCTTACACCTTTTCCTTTCCACATTGTCTCCTTTACACACACATGGATACATATATGTGTTTGCGCGTGTGTGAATAGGCCTTGTAGTCCAAGCGTGATAGAGGCACGAACAAGGACAAAGCTCATGTATAGGCTAAATCTGAAAGGTATACTGATCTAATATTTGCTACGATGACTCACAAGATATCACGTTGTAACATCGCCTATGCAATTTCAGACCTTTAGATTCGTTTCTATCCAATTGAAACAATTTTTAGCAAAATAGAGTGAGATATTGTTTGCTATAAAGAACAACAAATGTTTAAGCCTCTCAAAAAAGATAGGTAAGATAAATGGTGCTGACCTCCATTGTCATTGGAGCTCACCAGAAGTTATTCTGGATCAAATAGCTATTCGCATGTCATATTGCAGCTAAACAATTACATTCTCGGAGGTAAATTGTTACGTGGGGCTAACTTGGGGAAAACGATGATAGAAGAGCTGGGGTTGATTTCAAAGGTTGATGGTGGTCGCCGGGGATCAATTTTCGAATTCAATAGCTTTTTATCAGCCAAACGAAAGAACTTGATTTTTCCCCTTTTGTTTGTTGCGCAACCGTGAATAACATTTTCTAACAAAATTAAAAAAAAAAACAGAACAGTCTTTTCATATTGGTACCCAGTGAGGGGAGCACTAAAGCAGTGTACCCAGTCGTCCTGTCAAACCAAAGGACTGCATCATTTGCTATGCCATGTACTTGATACTATTCTTTCAGTTACAAGTATATTTTCAAGTGGAAGTTGTGTGAATACTTTTTCAATTGGCTGTGTTGTCTGAGACGAAACACATTAAATCATTAAATGTTGTTATATCTGAAGTTATTTCTTTGCAGTGCAACGCTGAGTATCCCTGCTAATATATATATATATATATATATATATATATATATATATATATATATATATATAATGATCATTTTGTCGGTCCAATATATCTATTTCTCAATAACATAGTTGTCACGTTGGAAGAAACAAACAGAGCAGATATAATCCGTGAATAAGCAAAAATGAGAATTCGGTGTTTGAACGTGTGGGAGCCTCTGCATTACGGACGGCTGTTTAGCTCAATATAAGATAAAGGCTACGTTGAAGCAGTTACCCTATCGGTTCCAGGTTCAATTCTTGCAGCAGTCCTATACATTTATATAAATGTGTATGTATGTTATTTCATGTATTTATTCTCAGACAAGACAGGCACAAGTAAATTCTTATTACTAAGCTTTCATTTTATTTATCGTTGGATTAATCAGTGGCAAACAAGTTACGACGGCGTTATCTTCATCATTGTTTTGCATTCAAGTGAGAGAGAAGTGTTTTTGATACCATCAGTGGTTGTAGTGACCTACTGATGTGTGGGTGTTTCGAGGTCTGTTATTTATTGCTTTCTCCACTCGGACTGAAAGGGAAAGAGTCAAAACACAAATAAACAGGTTCTAAGACGAGGTTTTATCAATGTCATGACAAGTCGTTGTTGTGTGTGTGTATATTTGTGTGTGTGTGTTTGTAAGCATGCATGTGTGTGTTTGTATGTGTGTGCGTTCGTGTGTGTGATCTAGAGTGAAGAATATTGTGTTTCTGTGCGTTTGAAAGCGACGTTAGTAGAGTTTATACTTTCATACAGTTTCGTGCATTTCGAAAGACCCCCCTCACTCTCTCTCTCTCTCTCTCTCTCTCTCTCTATATATATATATATATATATATACATATATATATATATATATATATATATATATATATATATATATATATATATAGGTATAGAAATGTCCATATATGGAAATTATGGTGTGGTTGTGTTCGTGTACAGATGTGAAAAAATGTGCTTGAGTGTAAACTTGATGTTACACGAGTTGTTTTAAAAAAATGATGATGAGCGATGTCTTCCCAAAACAAATCTATTTCGTACTTTAAATGTACTTCTCAATAGGGTGAAGTACATTAAAAGTACGAAACAATCCTCTGGGGAAAAATACAAATTTTCATTTATTCAACTATATTACTTTATTTCGTTAATTTTGACCACTACATTTTTAAAGGCAACAACAAATCTCCACTTCTCAGCACTGAAGTAAGTTTTATCGTTGTTATTATCAAACAAAACAGCCCATCATCATTCAGATAAGAGAGTTTTGTATCATCAAATTAGTGTTAATCAGTTTTGAAATTTAATGACGTATTAAATACTTTCACTTACGTTTTGAGGAAGTCTCTCTGAATAATCTCCCTTTTCTTTATTTGAATTCCATCTGGACGTTTTACAATAACTTAGAGACATCTTCCTCTGTTTACATTCGGTTTATTTGTAACCACTTGGACATTATATTAAATGAAAATTTGGAATACTTATAATATATCTCATGGATTATTTTAGTTTTATCCATGAGAGTTTTGTTTTTGTTTTAAAAAATCGGATCGAAGGTTTTCTGCGAAGAGAACATGTTTTCTTAATTTTTATTTACGTTGTAATTACCAAGTAAAGCACTGTTTCATTTAGCACTGTATTTTAAAGATTTTATCTAGATCGCTATATATATATATATATATATATATATATATATATATATATATATATATATATATATATATATATATATATATATATAAATGAGTCGAATTTTTAGATATTCAATATCATATGTTTAATAAGAAAATATAATGTTATCAGAAAGCCTTGTCCATGTGTCTTCAAATATTATTTGATGAGTACGTCAGCTTGTCAAGTAATGTTTCATCTATTTCCGTCTGTTAAATTTCCATATGTATGTATGTATGTATGTATGTATGTATGTATGTATGTATGTATCTATCTATCTATCTATCTATCTATCTATCTATCTCAGTCTATTCATATCTATCTATTCCGATCTCTTCATATCTATCTATACATCACATCTTGATTCAAGTGTACCATTTTTGGACATTGTTCCATCCTACGTTTGGTTTTTGTTGTTATGTAATAACAGAACAATACACAGATGTCAATATATGTAAACACTGTATTCACTAACCTGATAAAATATCAACAACATACAATAGATTTATCCTCAGACAACTTTTAGAACGCATCACTATAAGACACTTTTCAGTTGGCTAGTCGGTACCGATTACGTTAAAAAAACCCAGA
>OY735227.1:42729241-42751741 GCA_963457665.1 Thysanoteuthis rhombus | reverse complement strand
TGATTCGAACTTGACTGAGACTTAAGCGCACACACTACGTATATTTTATGATTAAGGCTTAGCAAAATTGTAGACAATAGACAATCCCATTTTCCCATATTTGCAATGCAATTCTGCGGTACAATTATTTGCAATGCTTTTCTATAGTAAAATCAGTAATCGAAAAAATAGATATATAACACGACAGAATAATAATGAATGCGTTATATTATTTGAGATTCTCATGTGAAATGACCTCCAGTTGTTACCCGGAAACAAGTAGGTAGCTGCTTTAACGTAGCGTAGTTATTACCATTGTGCTAAACAGCCCATTAGTAAGTCGAAAGTCCAAATCCCATCTTATTCATTCTCTATTTGAAATGACCTCCCGAGAGTCTCAAATAATAAACATAATTATTCTGTCAGATTACTTATCCATTTTGTCCGTGTTGAGAAACAATAGTGCAGATATGGATAGTGAATGAACATTATGAGATCTGGACGTATGGCAGTAATCTTGACTTACGATTTACCAGCGGACTGTCTAGTTTAATGGTAAGAGCGTCGCTACGTAGACGCATCTACGTATTGGTCGCTGATTCGATTCATGCAGTAGCATGTTTCTATAATTGTTTATTCTACGCTGTCTAGGCCAAGTGACACATTTGCCGTGTAATAACAGGTGGTCATTTGAAATAATATAAAGTAGAATCAGTACGAATGCATGTAGATTAGGCATTTAACAGCTGATTCTTTCGTTTTGCTTGCCTCCTGACCAATGACAATACCCCCTTCCTCATTTCTAATGCGCAAAATATGGACTGAGTACAAACAAAATTACAAAATTGGTATATCACCAAATTCTGCATCTTTGTTATTATAGTGATTAATGACTCATCAATTGATTGTCCCGTAAACTAATCTCATCTTCTTGCACCAAAACTAATACTCACTATGAGACGGGTATTGACCTATTGACTGCAACAGGGAGGCTAAGCGTAATAGTTATCCACTGCAAATTTAAAAAAAAAAAACTTTTGCAAGATAATCCATGGCAAGTTATCCAATGCAAGATAACAATTGCAAGATAAAAACCCTGACTCATAGAGAAAACTGAGAAGTCATCACAATAAGATCTAGATTAACTATAGATATGCAATGATGGATATTTCTGTCATTCACAGTTAATGGGTTAAAATTTCTCCATATTTTGTAGATGCTTCTCTCTATTAAGAGAAGTCATTTTTTTGTTTAGTTTCCTTCATTAATTGAAAGGTTTAACTTGAAGGTTTAGCGCAACCACTTTCATCATGGAGAGGTGATTGGAAAGGCCTTTGTCCAGCAGTGGACTTATAAAGGCTGATGATGATTTATATTAATTGTTAAACGAGCGCTTATCCAAATCAATATACGAACATATATATGTATACAGAGATAAATGTACATAAACATCTTTACGTACACTTATATGCACAAAATGGTGTACATATGTATAATTACGTATATATATATATATATATATATATATATATATATATATATATATATATATATATATCGACGATGAAATTCTACGAATCCCTGTCTGTCTGCTGTATCTTGATATATATATATATATATATAAGAAGTTTATGTACATGTATGAGCCTGGATTAGCCCGCATGTCTTGGCGCATGCGCAGATCTACATTAATGCGTATGTCATAGTTTATCAATCTTTTCATCCAGCAAGACGCTTTCAACATGGCCGTGATTTCAATGCCCGATATCGCTAAATACCAAAATGGTGCGAATGGGAAGGGACTAAATGGAGGCAGTAACTGGTTTGAGGAGAGACGAAGATAATAAAAGACAACAAGATATAGCAGGCCGTCAGGGATTCATGGAATTTCACTGCCGAGTGTCCGATGATGGGTGTAGGCTGGTCGGAGAAACGGCCCGGTTGGAGGGAGTTTAGATTGGGAGGAAAAGCATGAATCATTTCGATTAATACAATCCGATGCCGTACCTGCAAATCCTGCCTTTTCGGTAAAGACGGGAATCGAGATGTATGGAGGAGTGGTTGGTCTGGAAGGGAAGACGGTCGGCATTCACAGGAAGGCTGTAAAATTACAATTTTATATTAGATCGTATTTATCTAGCTATCGTTTATTCAGCTAACCATAAGCAAGACGCTAAAAGGAAGGCCATAAAAAGTATGAGACACGAGTGATCGGTCTAACCCGTCTCCTGCTACCCGAGCCAGACCTCTCGGGCTTATGAACCGGGGCCCTAGTTTTTCTTGTGCCCGTAGTTGGAAATCAGTAAAAGAAAGAATACCCCAACCCCATAAAAAAAAAACAAAAAAAAAAAACGATGGAAAGAGTTTGCAAAGAAAAATAGATTGATATATCTATCTAGATAGCCATCTGTATGTAAATGTAATTAAATCTAAATACATACTTACAAACACGCGTCTATACTTAGGAAGTACATAGTCACCAATTTTTTTGGTTCATATATTTGTTTATTCACGAAAAAGTAAAGACATAGGTTTTACTCTTTGCTGCGTCTCCCTCTCTTTGAAGCTGATTGAAGAGAGGATGATTGCAGGACATTTGACCAACTTCTCTTGTGTGACTGACTGCTGTAGCTGACACACAGACATACTTTACTGTCTTCCCCTCTTTAAAAGCTGATTAAAGAGAGGGAGATATGTGGCCAGCAGCTAAAGGGTGACTGACTTCTGTAACTGACACACATACACTGTTTGCTAAGTATGTAAGTTAGTTTGGCATGAAAACATGAGTTTTACTCAGTTTCTCTCTTTAAAGCTGATAAAAGGGAGAGAGAGAGAGAGAGAGAGAAAGAGAGAGAGGGAGAGAGTCTTATGTGACTGAAAACGATGTTTAAGGATAGAAATATTCTGAAACATTGAACTATTCTTAAATTACTTAAACATCCCGTATATATTGATAGATTTTTTTTATCAGGCTAAGTGATAACTCAAGTGTATATCTGTATTTCTTGTCTGTAACATTTGCCATAGAGATGAGTATTAAATGCTTTTTATAGAGTTGTCTCCTAGACCGGTTTCCATTTGAAAATAAGCATAAATTCATTTTAGTTGAATATAAACCAGAACTTGCCATCACAGTCAATAAAACAACAATGGTGGTGTTAAGATTTCAAGTCATGTAAAAACGTCAAAGAATAAATATGATCAGAATAAATTCTCTTTATGACATCAATGGCATTTTCCACTGGAAACATTCTGAAATTGAGTAAAACACAATCTGGCGATTTTATTAATGAAAGTAGCAAAATGAGACCCCCAAGATCTCAAGAAAAACTTTTTTCCCGAAATAAAAGGTCTGATGGAATACTGATACCAATTTCCAAGTTTGTAGACAAATCGGTATGGTCAGAAGTGCTGGAACAAGCACACGAACAAATGCCCATATATGTATATATATATATATATATATATATATATATATATATATATATATATATATTGTCAAAATGTTTGTTCTTTTTCAGCATTATGATACGAAAAGTTTACATTTCCTCTGTCCCATTATGCCCTCGGAACTATAGTGCAATTGCCCCCCGGCCCTGACTTTGCTCCTGTGAGCTGACTTTTTTACACACCACAACAAATAAAAAAAAGAATTGCTGTTACCCGAAAAACAATATGATGCACAGAACAGAACTAATGATCGTCTCTTAATCTAACCGGTCTTCTGAGTGCACAACGTCAGTGCTTTTCCCAAGGGATACCAGTATAAAAAGTATAAAAAGGTCGTTTCTTTTAGGGGGAAATTTTTGTATGAAAACTTTTCCAAGTTTACACTAGTTTTTACAAATGTAACAGAAAAAAAATTCTTGCTTTTTAGCTCTTTGAGTTCTATTGTTTGGCTGAAAACCCCCATTTCAATCCCAAATTGTCCACTGGTGAACTCCAACGAGGGGGTCAGCAATACGTATACTACCATCATCTTCTGTCCATGTTAAACTTACGAACCTCCAATTAATTGTTTGGCCTCAATGTGGCTGAAAAAAATTGACAAAATTGACTCATGGTGACCTCCATAAACTTTTGAGGCCTGCATCATCTTTCCAGTAGAATTCAATCTTTTTTTTTATAATAAAATTTGTGTAGTCATGTAACATGATCGATCTCAGAATCAAATTTTCGAAATCATCATTCTCTGTGTTCATCCACAATTTGCCATTTGCACATGCATTGGAATAAAAAAAATATTTGCACTTACAATTATTTACAAGAAGAGATACATAAAAGATGTTATCAATTTAATCATTCGAGCTTAACAAAAATAAATCCTATCGTTGATCGATGACCTGACTTAATTCGTGATTTTAAAAATCAATAAAATTCAAGATTAAGGTGAATAGTAGTCAGAAATAGATAATGATGATGATGATGATCATCATCGTTTTAGCGTTCGTTGTTGGACATAGACCTTCCCCTGGTTTCGCCAGACCTCTCTATGTCGCAGAGCCATTACTTTCGGAACTTGTCTATTCCGTTACGTCATATGATCTTTTGGGATCCACGTTGTGAGTCGCGATGTCCATTGGTTGTCTGCCATTTTTGCAACATGATCAGCCTAATGTCATTTGAGTTTTCTAATATATTCTACGATATCTCTTTTTTCTCTCAAATAAATTGTGTCGTACCGTGATCTCTTCAGGTGATGTTGAGCATGATTCTCTTTTGTGCATGTTGCATAGTTCTCAGTTCGAGGCTCAATCTTTTGGTTAGTTTCCTTGTTTTAGCTCCATAGATGACTACCGAGGGATGCATTAGTTGTAGACGCTCCTTTTTAAAGCTAATGGGGTTTTCTTGTTCTTAAAGGTTGAGCTTGTTCTGCTGGAAGCTTGCTAATCTAGAGTAATTCTTCGCTTGATTTCTACTTTTGAGGTTTTAATAGTGATTCGTTATGCGAGGTAAATGCAGTGGTCTATTTTTTTTCTGGGCCGTTTTTTTGATTGAGATTTTTGTGTCTTTGCTCTCAACATGTTCGTTGTTCATGACTTTTGTTTTACTGAAGTTCATGTGTAGTCCGACGTTCTTGCTTCCTTCGTTCAGTTCGTCTAGCATTATCTGGAGATTGCGAAGGTCTTTTTAAAAAAAGACGATGTTGTCAGCAACCACGCCCCAATAGAATAATTACTTTTAATTCTATCATGAAAAAATAACCTGGCATTGGTTAGAGAATGGTCTCTGGTTACCTAGAATGACCTGTAATGTTAGCCTATGGGAGAAGTCCATTCATTTTCCATTTTCCATGCCAAATATTAGGTTTATAGGCCTTAAGTGTGAAAGAGGGTCGGACAAACATAAAGCTAATATATATATATGTACATAGATAGATAGATAGATAGATATGCACATAGATTTATCTATGATGATGCAACCAGATACATGTACAGGAAATCTGCAATTACAGTTACTGCCTAATTGTTCAAGCACGTATACAAAAAATACGCTTGTATATATATTGTCATAAATAAACGTATGTATAACAAATGTTGACATGCAACACATATCCATTTGTATGAATATGTACGTGCATTTCAGATTATGTGATAAAGATATGAATCAATAGATAAATGGCTGAGTATATATACGAATATATATCTAATTAGATTCCAGAGCTGAATCTTCTAATCCAAAGTTCTTAACTGGTGAGCGATGCATTTTCCTCATGACAGGCTTTCAAGAGAATCATGGAAAGCTTTGGGGATTTGAAACTAATATTCTAAATATTTGTTGGTTTTAAATCTTAGTACTAATACCATTTACTGATGTACCAAAAACTTTATGGTTTTATGTACTTTTATATGAATCTGACACAAATGGAACCCCCCAGTGTTTGAGGTGGATGCATATTTGCCCTGGTTCTTGATCTCAAAATTTCAAAAGCAGATTTTCAAAGTTTCCAGACAGGGGGTCATTTTCAATCGAAAGATCTACACATATTGATCTTCGTATTCCTACTCAATAACAAATTTATATGTAAAATCATCAAACTTATTATTTACTTTTTATTCAAGTATTGTAAATAATAATTGATATTTTTGACAAATATATACTTTGATTATAATTTTTTTCAAGCGCTTGTCCAAATCCCGAATTGAATTTGTCTTGCTGTCGTAAAAAAGGCAAGAACAAGAACAATTCTCACCTGATTTCGGGAAGCAAATACTTCACTCTTAGTCTGTATTAAACGAAACAGAGCAAAATTACATAAATCTACAGAGATTTAAAATCACGACCAACCGGCAGGTAGGCGGTTCTCTTTCCGACTGAGTTGAAAGACAAGTCTTGCATAACTACCAAAACTTATGTTATGCAAAGAATTTTCCTATTCTAATAAGTAAATAAATGCATTTATGAAATTAGCATTTCCTCAACGAGATTCGAAATCAAGACCAGATGATTAGCAGCCGACTCTCCTACCGACTGAGACAAACTGATAAGTCTTACTTATCTATGAAAATTTATTTTACGAACACGTCCAGGCTGTTTTCATTCCAATAGATAAATATATTTACACTAAAAATATATCATTGAACGATCGTAGCCATCAAAGATGGCGAAAGGTTCTATCCTTTTTTTCTTTAATACTTGTTTGTTTGCATGTTTGTGTTTGTGTATACCAGCGTTCCTGGCCATACGGTTTTGTCTACAGACTTGAAAATTGGCACCAGTACTCCCCTATCCCCTTTCTAAAAATGTTTTTCTTTTTATGGATTTTAGGAGAAAATAGTTTTTCTGACGTTTTGGATGTTTTATTATGATGAGTTTCCTATTGATATCGAGATTCTCCAGTATCCAGATGTTTCTAGATGTTTTTACTCTATTCTAGATGTTTTCCAGTTGAAAGCGCCTGTGATGTCATAAATAAAATTTATTCGGACTGTATTTTTTTTTCAGAAAAATATTTTTACATGATTCAAAATCTTGACGCTACGGTTGCTAAATCATTGACTGTGAGAGGCAAACATTCTGTTATCCACTTTTTCATCAAATGAAATATTGTAAATTTAAGAAAATAGTAGTAAAAAAATTAGAAGCTTGAAATCACCCAGAGAGCGCATATCTTTGCCAATACCATTACCAGAGGGAGTAAATGTGAGTGGATCCTCTCCAAAATTTAATCAATTCAACCGTAGCCGATGTTTTGCCCAGCCACAAAAATCAGTGAAATTCATTGAAAACTTTCTGCGGACAGAGGAGAATATTTGGCGATATTATGACGTTTTAACAAATAACTACGACGTATGGGAGATAGTTGTGCAAGAATATCGCCCACCCTTCAACAAAATGTCACAGAAGTTCATTGAGGAGTTTTGGGGATATCGCGTAGATAGACATGAACATATATACGAAAAAATGTATTGAAAAAAAAAAAAAAATCAACCCCAAAACGAAAATATCTCTAAATCTATAAAAAATATTCCTGGATCCGCCACCAAATGTAACCACATCCTTTTTAACCCGCTTCCCATCCTTTTGCAATATGTGATTGAAATCTATCAGGTACTATCGGGGATATCGTATTGACCGACGGATAGACGCGACCAAAATAATTTTTCAACTTGATTGGAGTAGAAAAAAAAGAAGATTGAGATGTGCCGATTATTTCTCAGTGATTCTGTAGCGTTCATCTATCAGGCTTTGGGAATTGGACTGGACGTGATCGACCAACCGTCCCAGATTTGGAACATGCTGGAAAATGAGTTGAGTAGGTCTTCTCCTATCTCTATAGATACTGAAACGACACGGAAGTGACCTGTCTAGGACGCAAGCTTTGGTGAGGCGTATTGAGATCCGGGGATGCCCAATCAACAGACGCATTCTCTTGGCCTGGCTGATGTAATCAACAGTAAAATGGAGCACGATACGCTTGGCCTTGGCGTGGCTGCGTGAGCTGCTGATCAAAGTTGACACTTCCTGGTTTAGAATCAGCTGTTTTTCTCCTAGACTGGTTGCCTTCGCTAGAGTGCTCATTGAGCCCCAGCTATTTAACTAATTTTTGCTGTTGTTTAAATCCAGATGAAATATCCCATAAAATTGCCAAAGGTTTAAAACAGCTCATTTATACGGGATCTGTTCGGTGTTTATCCAGTATTAAATAAAATAGCCTATCTATGGCCATGACATCTTAGGTCCATTCAAAGTACCCCCTTAGGACCCCTCTCACACATCCCAGGACCCCTTTTACTTTTCAAAGGTGCCTCGTCACGTTCACTTTAATGCCGAGCACGGTTTGAAATTCCTCTTTCAACGGCAATTTTAGCTTTGAAAAAAGACAGAAGTCTCCCAAACATGGAAACCAAATATAGACCGTGGGTGGGTTGTGTATGTGTCTCTAAAAGACCTAGACTATGCGATGTTTTGCCAAAAGATCTACACTGCAAGTGAAGAACTGGCGTTTTAAACGGTCCATAGTACATGAGCTCATATAATGAGGTCTCACGGCCAACTGTGTTACCCTATGGAAGAGTGTCTGTTTACGCATGTGCAGTGAGGCCCCAATAGATTGGTTATCTAATTGCATCAAGGCCACACATCCGGTTTACGAGATAATCAAAATTGTTTTTTTTTTCTGCATAGACGTCGTATAGCCGATGGAACCCGGGTATCAGCAAGAGAACGCAAAAGAAAGCCCTTGTCTCTACCACTGACTGTAGGCGTGACCGCATCTTTTAGAATATCTTTTTTCTCTCCCTTTCTTTCGACCAGTTTTACACGCGACAAACAACATTAAGTTGAATATCGAAGCAGAAATAACATGTAATGCCCCAAGGAACCATTGTACGGCGTTTGTTGTTCTATTAATACAAGTACAGAACATGACGTGCTCTATTGTGTAGAATTGTTAATTTATTGGAGTCCCGCTTTCTCTTGGTTCCGCCCGTTTTCTTTGGTACGTATTCCCGGTTGGCATTGTGTTTAGTGTTTATTAAGCAGCCCGTTGGGTGCGTTGTCAAAGCTTTTATGTTGAGGATGTAATCAATTGAAAAGGGGAACGTGGAGGCATGTTTGGAAGATTGTAATAGGTATAATGACTGACGAAGAGAAATAAAGGAGGAAAGAGGCGGTGGAGAGAAAGAAAGAAAGAAAGAAAGAAAGAGAGAGAGAGAAATAAATAAAGAAAGGGCAAAGAGAAGAAAGAAAGGGCAAAGAGAAGAAAGAAAAGACGGGAGGAAAGAAGGAAGAAACGAGAAAGAAAGAAAGAAATTGAGAAAAAGAAAAAAAAGAAAAAGAGATAGTAAGAAAGCTAGTAAAAAGGAAATAAGAAGACCGGAAGAGAAAGAGATAAACAAAGCCAGTGATTAGGTTGAAAAGAAAAAGAAAGAAAGGAAAGAAGGAATGAAGGAGGGGGGGGGGAGAAAGGAAGAAAGAAAGAAAATGAAGAAAGGGGAGAAAAGATTGAAAAAATGAAAGAAAAGGGAGAAAAGAGAAATGGAAGGGTGGAAAAAGAATAAAAGAAAGATGGAAAAAGACAAAAGAAAGTAAACAAGCTGGTAGATGGCAGAAAAGAAGAAAGAAAGAAAGACAGAAAGAAAAAGTAGATGGCGGTAAAGTGGAAGAAAGAAAGGAAACCAATGAAAACCTTACTGCAGAAAGAAAGAGTGAAAGAAAGGATGATGGAAAATCGAAAGAAAAGCAAGAAAAAGAAAAAAAAAGATATTTGAAAGAAACGAAAGAGATACAAGCCTATTTATCGCAGAGTTAAACTTTTATTCTAACGGAAGATAATTACGGCAACTTTTGGATTGTGAACATAATAAATAAAAAATGATGAGAATATCTTCATACATAAATGTACTTATTTATTAGCATGAAATAAGTCCGTGCCCATCTGTATGATGAATTTTCGTTAATATCTGAAACTTAGTTCAGTCAGTAAGATAACCACGCGGCAGTCTGTAGGTAATGAGTTCGAATCATGGTAGGAGAATGTGGATTATACACATAAGGTTACACGTCTAATTTTGATGAGGATAGTTCTTGTTATTCTAAACTCAGTTTTGAATTAGAAAAATTGTGAATTGATGAATTGGAAGAAGGAAGCGAAAAAAAAAAAACAAAAAAAACAAACCCCAAAACCTTAGTAAAATAATGTGTAATAGAAAAATATCAAGTGACAAATGTTATTCAGAAGCGTGCCTTGATGGGATGAGCAATAAATAAGTTACGTCTCTCGCTTTTTTTGGAGCAGTGATCACTAAGAAAGTTTGAATTCCCCCCCCCCAAAAAAAAATACAAAATAAACGTGAATGTTGTCGGACACAAACTGAGGGGTCCATTTAACAAAGATTTACATTGCAAATTGAATCCCTATTAAAAACAATATTGGGGAAGGATGGAATTAAAAAGAATTTTATTTTTATACATAATAAGGAGTAAATGCTGAAAATTTCAGCACTCTTGCTCTATCGATCTGTATGGATAATACATACGTAGCCAGCTAGTCAGCCAGCGAGCAGGAGCCACTTAAAAACTGAAGAGACCTATATAGGCAGTGAGGGCGACAGTTTTTGTTGATGCGTAAATCAAGATTTGATAAATCAGCCAGTCGTGAGCTCAAATCATGGTAGGGGAATATGAATTTCACATATCGGCTTACACGCCTAATTTTGGTGAGGCTTGTTCTTGCTGTTTCTGTCACGATAAAAAGGTTAAATAAGACTGGTTGCAGCAGGGTTAAACTTCTCACCGACTTCTCTTCCGATTGAAGATGATTACTGCGACTTTTTGTATTGTATATATGATAAATGAAAAAAATGGATGCTTTTTAGTATGAGAGTATTTGTTTATTAGAATGAAATGAGCTCTTGTGATAAATTTTCGTAAATATGTAAGGCTTGGCAATTTGGCTCAGTCAGCAAGACACATGACTGCTAATCAGCTGGTCGTGATTACAGAATCATGGGGGGAAGGTTAATTTTTAATACCTTGAATCTGGTGAGGATTGCAGTTGTTGTTTTTGATACGGTAGAAATTCAGGCAAAATGAGAACAGCAAAAGAGAGGAACACATGGTAATTTTGAGAAAAGTCATTAACATTCAAAGAGTTTTAGGACATTCCAAATCTATCTTGTAGATCTTGTGATTTTCAACAATGATCTGAGGATTAAAAAAAATGGTTGACAATAATTCTTTCATAAGTTGAACAAACTAATAAGTTATTACTTTTATTGCCAAAAATATATAGTTAATTATGGTTTCCTAAGGTCTTCGTGCATATTTCTTATTTAATTATGGTTTCCTAAGGTCGTCGTGCATATTTCTTATTACTACACATTGAAATAAGATGTTGTAGAAAAAGATACCATTCATTAAAAAATATGAGATCGGCTGTACTTTGATTCAGTGATCTTTTTCATCTCTCGGCACAGTAAGCCTGGTACTAAATGGTCAAATCACACCATCAGTATTTAAGGATGGATTTGATCATTTAAAAGAAATTGAATGATAATAATATAATCATAAATGAGCCAGGCACTAAAATGGTTAAGGCATACCATCAGTATTTAAGGATGGATTTGATCCTTCAAAAGGAAATGAATGGCAATAATTCTTTTATGAGTTAAATCAACTGCACTTGAAGGAATGGGGTTTGGACATTATTCAATACCTTTTGTACGCCAGAGGCAATGCTAACGAGACTGGTCAATTTTTCCCATCCCTCACGTCTGGATAGATTACTTCTCTAACTTTTTGTTGGAAAGTGATGACTAAACCTCGAAAACAAGAAGATCACATCAATACTAAGAAGAGGAGTGAGTACACAACCAATGCATCCTCTTGATAGTTAATTATGGAGCTGAAACATGGAACCTAATAAAGAGACAGACCCTCAAACTGAGAAGTATGCACCATGTAAATGAGAGAATCACGCTCAACCTCACATGGAGAGACCACAAGACAGCACAGTATATCGAGGAGAAAAAAGTCCAAGACATCATAAAATCTAATAGAAAACTTAAATGGCAATGGGCTGGTCATGTTGCGAGAATAGCAGACAACCAATGGACATCATGAGTCACAACATGGATCCCCAGAGATCACATGCGCAGCCGAGGCCGGAGAAATACAAGATGGAGATAAAAACTAGACAAATTCAGAAAGTAATGGCTCTGCAACGCCCTCAATAGAGAGATGTGTCGAATCCTGGGGAAGAACTATGTCCAACGACGGGCGATTAATGACTGATGATGATGATGATGATAATTAAACAGTCCGAATCTTAAGAAAACAAGCGGACCCAAACCATGAACTGATTTAGAATAAATTTACATTGAAAATTGTACCACCCACAGATAACTTTATGGGGGAGGGGGATTTTTACAAAAACAAAAAAAACGTTTTTTTTTTTTTTTTTTTTTTGTAGACATAATGAATAACCGTCGAATTTTTCGTCCGCCTGTATACCTGATATATACATATGCATTTATATAGCCAGCCCGACCGACTTGAAAACTGGAGAGACCTATTTTAACAGTTTTGGTGAGAGTTTTGGCTTACAGTTTCTAATAGACAAACGTAGTTTCCAGAGGCGAGTTTTCTTTGGATAATCTACGTGTGTTTTGTTTCAGCTCTCTAGTGCATATGTGTCTGTTTGATAAAGACTTCGCAATTACTGCCTTTGAGGATGTGCCCATTGATCGACCAATCACTGCTGCATTATCCCATAAGTATCAGATAAACGCAGACGAAAGACAAGATCATTTCGCTTATAATTTATGCATTGGTTTCCCAAAAGCCGTCCATCAGGTTCCGCTCTTGATCTGACAAAACAGTAAATTAATCTAAGCTATTCACACGCTTTCAAAGAAAACATACATTAAGCCGGAAAGCGCTCAGAGATCGCCTACCTCTGCCAACGCGATTGTCAGGGTGGGTGATTATACAAAATTCAATCACTCTTTCCGTAACCTACGGTTCACCAACCCCCGGAAAAATTTCATTGAAGTTTATTGAGAACTTTAAGAGATATGGTGTCGGTAGACATGGAATTTTGGCGATATTATGTGGTTTTGACATATAACTACGAGGTGAGGGTGGTAATTCTGCATGGATCCTCACAAAAAGTTGATCAGTAATTCCGTCGATTTGTCCACTCTTCATCAGAATATGGGGAATTGGACCATCAAAAAAAACATTTGGAAAACTACTGTCTTCGAAATAATCCTCTTGTAGGAGTGCACTGCTCACATAGGGTGGTGAAAATACATACTATATTCGGTTCTAGCTTTAACTTTCAGGAAATAATCTCTCTCTCTTTATATATATATATATATATATATATATATATATAGTCATGTGAACTTTTCATCTTGTAATGCAGAAAAACAAATTTTTTTTCAGTCAATTTTTATATTTAGTTCCAAGGCAACCACGGCCAAGTGCAATACAAAGCACTTCAATCTAATCAGTTTTATTTGAAAGTGTCGTCTTCTAACTATTTTATTGTACAATGCTAGGTTCTTGGTGCATGTAATATAGTTTTATTTGTAATTCTATGTGGAGTTCATCAGGTGTTTCAATATATATATATATATATATATATATATATATATATATATATATATATATAAATATATAGGAACGAGGATTCGCTACACAAACACGTTTGTTTCTGCCCTGTTTGGGCTTCTACAGCTGAATCCTGGATTTTGAGCTTCAGTCATTTTTTTCTCCCAATACCTGTTTAACCAATTCATGTAAATTTCTTCAGTGTCCTTTATGATTTACGTGTAGTTTGTTATTATAGCACAATGTGTAAATTTTCTCTTTTTGAGATCATCAGTTGTTTACCATGTAAGTGTTCCGATGATTTTGAAAACAAACAGTTATATTAACATGGCATCTCAGCAGTATTGATCAAACACCTTACTTTCAGCTATGACTTTAATATATAGCTTATAACATACATGTAGTTTGTTATTTTATATAGAGTATGATCATGATGTTTTGTACATGGATGTTATTTTATACTACACATCATCTTACTTTATTAAACAGGGCTTACTTACATAGGTTTCCCCTAAAAAGGATTTAACGATGATCAGTAAGTATAACAACGGATGTGGTTCGCTGTTTGTGTCACTTTTGTATATGAATATAAATATCAATACATAGATATAAATAAATATAAATGAATACATATAAGTGTATAAATATATACAAATAAATATGTAGATATAAACTCACATATATATATATATACATAAATGTTGATATCGATATATAAATATATACATATATAAATGATAATAAATATATAAAAATTTATATTAAGATAATATATAATATATATAAATACATATATGAATATAAACATATACATATGAATACAAATATATATATATATATATATATAAGAATATGTATATAAGTATGAATGAATACGTATATATATATATATATATAAGGATATGTATATAAGTATGAATGAATACGTATATATATATATTTATATATATATATATATATATATATATATATATATATATATATATATATATATATATATATATATATATATATATATGCGATACTCTTCCAACTCACGAATAGAGAAATCTGGTGGATGGGGAATATAAGCTAAATAAATATATCGCTTGAATTCAGCATTACTGACCGTCATGTTCCGTAGCATAGAGATAGGATACGGGCCCCCGGGCCTGAAGCGAAGGTTTCAATTCTACCAAGCGGCACTGGATGGGATAATGGATAGTCTATAGCCACACTGAAGAGTTGTAATACTACGAAACAGTAGTCTGTGGATGATACAACAATATATATATATATATATATATATATATATATATATATATATATATATATTTATTAATAGTTACACAAAAGTCCCATTTAACGCCACTAAAGTTACCTTTAAGCTTACTTAATCCATAAATCTATCCAGATATCAATTCACACCAGGGCGCCAACCTTAAAAACCCAAATAAGATCACCCCACCTTCCTCCTAGATTCCTGCAAGATATCAAACAAAGCATCAAAATTAAAATCGTTTCTAACCTAAATCAAAGAAGACGTGAATAATTATCCGATAATGAAAGACGAATTTCAAAGCAAACTGACAATTATGTTTGACGACAATTTAATTAAGTGTTTCAAAGTGTTTCTCTTTGCGATATTTGTGTGATTGGCCGTATTCAAACGCACTAAATGGACTCCATTTTATCAAGTCTGGATACTTGATAAAATGATATCTTGCTCTTCACCTTTTTTGCTTCAATATTAAAAAGTCGAACTTGAAATTAAAAAAAAAAGTGTTTGACGTCCAATTTCAAAAATAGTTGAACTTCAAATTTTGAAGAAATTCCTGAAGTTGACCCATATTCAAAATAGTACTTTGTTTTACATGATATAATATGAGTTTATAATTGCAAAGCGATACAGAATTGGTTCAAAAATATTAACAAACGAACAATATAATCACGAAGACAGATAACTGGAATTGGAACCAGTTCGGGCATTGTTTCCCATTTGAAGATCTTGTACCAAGGTTGAAACAAAATGCTTTTGTAGATGATTTTGTTTTCATGCACCACTGTGGGGTAATCGCGGTCATTGCTTTTCTCGGTTGATACTTCGATGTATCTGTACTCCGTCTGAGTGACCCCGGCTAAGAGTTGAAACCATCACAATGATAAATATTTCGGTATTCCGGTGTTTCATGGATGCTTCCACGACGCCCCAGTACGCTTTGTACGATGTCAGCCACTTTGAAAAGTACTGAATTTTACTCTGAAATTCCTTTTTGAAATTGAAGTTCAACTTTTAAAATTTGAAGCTAAAAATGTGTAGATGGCATGAAAATCAAGATAATTATAAGAATAATTTGAGGAAAATCTACACCTTTTTAGCTTTAAAAAAGTTGAACTTCAAATGAAAAAGATATTTTTCCTATCATTTTTGAAGCAATAATCATTCATTTTTGTTTCGGACGTTTTAACGGGGATTAATTTGAAAAATCAATTGGTAACTTATATTTTTATTTCTGAAAAAATGTCGCCAAATGCTGTCAAAAATGTATATAACACATCGCAGGTTTTTAACATAATCTGTTTTTTTCCCTGTTGCTTTCTGTAGTCATATCTGCTTATGATTTTTTCTGAAAGTACGTATTTCTCAAATAAAATTAAAATGAACATATTTGGGCTATTCGCTTCAAGTCATTTTCCGCTTTGACCAAAGGAAGACAAAAAGCTAAAATAGTGTTCAGATTTTTGTTTTGCAGAGAGCTGTTATAGAAGCATTGAGCATCCTATCCCTCTCAGATAATTCCTGCTTTTACTTCCTTATTGTTATTTCAGGTTTTATGCGATAATTGGTACGTCTCAATAGATTATTTTTTAGATCAGGGAAATCTCAATAGGATTTCCCTTACTAATCACGGGCAACTCCTTTTTTGCTTTACGCCATTTCAGTTAACGAACGATTTTATAAGAACTCACTACTTTCGGGTGGCGGAGGAAACCTGTGTCGTGGATATTATCGCATCCCTTATAGTTTAATTTAGTTTTGCCTTTGCCTCGATAGTGGGGCGTCTAGTGAGGATCAAATCCACTTCAATGGTCTGGGGAAAATAAGCTTGTTAACCTCTGCTCGAGAGCTGGCATCCTAGTAATATACTCAAAATATCCAGGGACAGATTTGAGCCGCTTGATGTCCTAAGCACATTCCCAAAATGGTGTGACCAACTCAACATTTCCATTGCTTAACTGGCAAGATTTTCAAGAATGAAACATATCTTGAGAAATGAAGGCTGTACTCATTTCAAACACATCAAAATACGTTACTGAAAATATATTTTCCTACAAAAGATACTTCACCAAACCAAATCTTTACCATCGAAATGTGTGCTTGTATAATGACCAGTTTTCTACAACAATATTTGTGTAGACAGTCGAATCATTTGAATGTTTGTATTGACTTTACATATAAGATAAAAATGATTAAATTTCAAATTAAATCTATTATGCAATACAATTTAAACAACTTATATCAATTCAATGAATGATGAAACTGCAAGAAACCTATGGGGTTCCCTTCTCTTTGGATGCCCTAGGCACTTGATTATTCCGCTTAATCGTTAATCCAGGCCTGAGAATAGATAATTAGACACAGGTTTGAAGCAGCGTTTATCCAATCAACCAATCTTCTTACCATAGACAAAACATAATATACTGAAACGACTTTACCATCAAAGCAATTACTAGCTACTAAAACTGTTACCAAGACTGTCACACTATTTTTTTTTCAGTTTTCAAGTTGGTCCGGCTGCCCGTGTATCACGCATACAGGCCATGTCAATAAAGCCTGTTTATCATATCTAGTTTACCAATCTGAGAAACCCTTTTCTTGATGAAATAATGGACTGTGCTTAAGTGACTTCTATAAATAACACCTTTTGGATTGTACTTACAGTAAGAGAAAGAACGCCCAAGATTAGGTTACTCGAGTTTTGCAGTTTATTGCTACTTACAAGAAAACAGTTAAACGTTTCGCTACATCCATAATAAAATGATTTTTTAAAAATCTTCCCCATGAATAAGATTTTAGTTGGATGTCAATTTACGATGTAATTTTTTGCTAAATTGATCCATTAGTCCAGCTGTATTCACATTCGTCTTTTGAAAATTGGACCTTTTTTTTTAGTGATTCTCACCCAACAAAAGACGGAAAAAGTAGCTTATTCATTGATCACCCATTTTTTCAATTTTTTGAATGATCACTCCTAAAACAGCATGCTGTCAGACGTTGGTCATATGACAGTTACTATTGGGTGACTAACCACACCTGTTTTGTTATTCATCTTATTTAGATGAAGTACTGTGAATCATTATTTTTTATTTCTGTACAACTATTTAGCTTCATCTTAATAATGATGTATAATCCTTAGCCTATTAGAAATAAATGATGAAGTATTTGCTTTAGTGATAATGATACTACCACTTAGAAAACAAACATGAAAATTAGACGTGTAAATAAATAACGATTTGTTGCCTAACTTTGGCAAAGATCTAAAACAAATATTGCTTTCGTCAGACGGTTGTACGAATCGACCTTCAAACAATTATGGTTTGCGAAACTTATTTTGTTAATCATCATGATCATCATGATCATCATCAGTCTTCTCTCGTCTGTCGTTGGACATAGACCTTCCCCAGGATTCCCTACACCTCACTATCATTGGCGTCGAGGAGCCAATACTTTTTGAACTTGTCTAGTTCGTCTCTCCATCTTGTTTCCTACCAGCCTCGATGGCGCATGTGATCTCTGGGGATCCATGTCATGAGTCGTGATGTCCATCGGTTGTGTGCTATTCTTGCAACATGTCTCGCCTATTGCCATTTTTAGTTTTCTAATGGATTCTATGATGTCAGGGACTCCTGCTTTCTCCTGGATATATTATGCTGTTTTGTGATCTCTCCATGTAGGGTTGAGCATGATTCTCGTTGTATGCTTCTCAATTAAGGAGTCAGCAGCTTGGTTGGGTTCCTAGTTTCTGCTTCATAGGTAACTATCGGGAAGATGCACAGGTTGTATACGCTTCTTTTAGGGGCAAATGAGATTTCCTCGTTCTCAAAGATTGTGCTTGCTCTACCGAAGGCTTGCCATCCCACAATGATTATTCGCTTGATTTCTTTTTTTTTTGAGGATTTCAGAGAAACTCGTTGTCCAATGTAGATGCTGTGGTCTACTTTCTCCAGTTCAGCGTTTTCGATTTTAATTATGATCAAATGGAATCTAAGTATTCCTTGTTTTTTCGAAATCCTGATAGTTAAATTGAAACGTTTGATTTGGACTTCAGCTAGTCAGCTAGTTTCCATAACTCAGTTCATAAGAGTTGCAGTGCATCCATTCGGCATAGGGGGACGTGAGTTTATTCTCTGATTCCGCTCTATTTACTCATTGCCGCAGGATGAGTAAGGTTGCGATAAAAACCAACAGAAACAGGTCTGGTTAGTCACTCAATAGAAAACGTCTCGTAACAAATGTCTTTTGGCAACATGCCACGTTAGGGATGATCAATTCAAAAGAAATTCGAAAGATCAGTTATCGATAGATAAGTTACTTCTGCCTTCTGTTGGGCAATTATCACTGAAAAGTCTTGTGGGCACAAAATAAGAGACCAATTTAGTAAGAACTTACATTACAAATTGAATCCTCTTTTAAAATGCTTATTTCGGAAGAATTTTCAAACAATAATTCTTTTCTAGACATAATAAGCCCTCTATTTTCAATCATTGGCGCAGCCCATATATTCTGATACATACATACATGCATGGTCAGCCAGCCAGCCAGCCAGTTAGATTTGCCTAAAAGCTGAAGAAACCTATTTTGAAAGATTTGGTTGAGGTTGGCATTTTCTAATAGTAAGATCAATACTACATAGTAGTAAAAAGTTAATCATAACTTAACGCCAACTTCCCGCCAGATATATTGATCATCACACAAGGCAGTGCAGTGTCGAGTTTCAAGTTTTTTGATCACCGATTAAGGATAATTCTAATAGAAATACAGACTTAAAAAAATTATAGATCTTTCTTCACAATTTGTATAAATTATCTCCATTGACTTCTGCTATTTAGAATTATCTAAATTTAGTTATGAATTATCCAGATAGGCGAAACTGAAGAGAAATGACTGAAATACTTTGAAGCCATTGTCGGACGGAGAATCATTTTACATTGATATTATGGAAGGCAGTTTCATACACCAAAAAGTCCGACCCCTTCAAAACATGCACATTTGAAAAGGGCGCTGCTCTATCCCTTATAAACAAACAAAAACAGATGAACCAACAAAATATGCTGACCAACTCGCAACTTAATTAATCTTCTTTTCGGCCCGTGGGCTGGCTTGGGCGTGAAAAGCCGGACTGCAGTGACGAGAGGAAATCGTCGCATTTTGCTGCGTCATCGTCTTTTTCTCTCGAGTGGCCAGAGAAATAATAATTTTTTCATGACCCTCTTATTATCCCGTCACGTGTGAAGGGTACGAAAGCTCGTTTACTCATAACGAGATACAGTTTTTCGGATCAGAGGCAGGACAGCAGGGTGTAGGGTCGGGATAGGTTCGGAGACGGACGAAGGGCGTGAGGGTGTGCCGTAGTTCTGGGTTAGTTGTAGGATCGATTACCACTCCGTCTTCCCAACCTCCGTGAACTGGAAAAACGATATCTTCGTCTTTTATCTCTGACACTCTTTATTTCGCTTTTAAATGTCAATTTGTTGGGGTCCGTTCGTTTTGTTTCTTCGGCGACTGTGCAATTTCTCGACTCTGCCCCCTCTCTGTCTATCTATCTATCTATGGCTTGCAAATTCACATGAGTCTACGTCTGAATCTCAATGATTAGTTGTAGAACCCATTCAATCTATACACGTGTTTAAATCGACTGAAAATGGACAGGAACTTATTAGGTTTAAAACACTAAATTAAAACAAAACTGTGTCTGGTCAGTCGCTCAATATAAACAGTCAAGTGACCAACGCCTTTTGGCAGCCGACTGTGTTTTTGGAGGAGGGAGGATGATCAATTAAAAAAATTGAAAAAGGGTGATCAATGAATAACACACTTTTTCTCGCTCTTTGTTGAGTAGTGATCGCTAAAACGTCTGGATTTTCAAATGATGGTGAGAGTAATTGCGATAAAAAGCACCAGAGAGAATTATGAAATGTGTCCTAAAGTCACCTACGTATTCAAAAATCAAATATCATGTATGTTGTAGGTAATTTATTATCTTTCCAATAGCAGTGATAAACTTACAAAGTGAAAATAACTTAGCTCTAATTACAGCTTAGATATTTTCCATTTTCAGCTTTGTAGTCAACCAATTTTTTTTGGCAGCATACTGTGTTGGGGTGATCAATTAAAAAATTCAAAAAAAGGGTTGATCAATGAATAAGTTACTTCTCTTTTGTTTAGCAGAGATCATTTAGAAAAGAGTAGATGTTGCCGGACACAAATAGAATGACCAATTTAGCATAAACCAGCATTTCAAATTGAACACTGCACCAATCACCTACTTGGGTGGGGGTCAAAAAAATGGAAACGCTTTTTGCAGACGTCATAAGGAGTTCATATTGAAATCGTTAGCCCGCTTGCTGCATCGGTGCGTGATAGTACGAACATAGCCAGGCAGCCAAACCAACTTAAGAACTGTGAAACAAAAAAAAAAACAAAACTATGGTTTTGTTTTTGTTGACATCTTCTAACAGAAGAAAGAAAGAAGGGAAGAAAAGCCAGTGGGAAAGCACAAAGAATATTCGTGGGTCTACTGAAATCCGCACACGCGCAGATACATCTCCGCATCCGTATTTATACACAATCTTTAACACGCAACATATATTCACGCAGTAGCGTATTTGTTTATTGTATTTAAACACGCGTACAATCAGTCACGCACGCGCAGGAGATACAATCACGAACGTGTGTCCGTACACGCATGCGCAAATGATACGTACGCACATTAATTTTCTATTCGGGTATCATTACTCTGGCTTTCAAATGCCTTCTGCATTTTTTAATGAGCCGGACATGACACCAAATCAATACGTTTATGATTAAAATAATTAACAAAGTTGCCATACTTAATTATTGGATGTAAATCTTCGACTTATTCTTTAGAATCTCCATTGTCATATTCCATGTCGCGTTTTCCATCAACCCCAACCCGTGTTTAATCCTTCGTTGCCAATCATCTGTTTGAATCTTTTGCTGTGTCATCTTGGGGTTTATTTCCGGCAACTTTCACCGCTCTCCTCGGTAGGTAGGATTCTTAGTCTTAAAAATAGGGGCTGCGTATCAATTACCTTTTCAGGGTACACGGAATATGGTAAAAAAAAGTAGGGGTCATGAGACCATTTTCAATCATTCTGTTATTTTAGCTTTTGTTTAAGAAAATATTGCCCAAAATTATACACCGAAAGAGTGTGTAAAGATCCGATTACACAATAATTAGTAAAGAGTAATCTTACTAAAATTCACTTAATGTCTGACCGTCTATCTGTCATCGTATAACTCAAGGACACATTTTCTGTTGTCACTAACGGGACAACGGAGCAAGTTATTAGTATATTGATATCTGAAAACTTTTTGCCGATAGATTCGATTTAAAATGTGAATATAATGCTAACCTAGACCATTACTTTGTGTCGATCAGGTCAGCTGAACCGTATCTTTTGGCTTAAAAAAATATCTAGTTGAAATTCCTCCCGTAGTGTAGGTTTTCTTCTAGTTATCATTAGACAGTAATGATGAGAAAACAAGAGTCCGAGACATCATAGAAACTGTAAGAAAACTCAAATGGCAATGGGCTGGACATGTTGTACGAATGTCAGACAACCACCGGACATCACTTCTCATTACGTGGATCCACAGAGATCAGGTGCGAGGCTGTGGCCGACAGAAAGTAAGATGAAGTGACGAGCTAGATGAATGTAGGAAGTACTGGCTCCACG
>OY735227.1:42699241-42724241 GCA_963457665.1 Thysanoteuthis rhombus | reverse complement strand
TCTTTCTTTCTCTCCCCTACCCACGTTACCACCGGGACCATTTCTGTAGCGTTTTTCTTCACCCCCGCCCCACAGCCCCCAGTTTTGGGGATGTGGACAAGGCATGGCACGTCTTCATCAGTGCGGGTAGCAATAAAACTTAGTCAAAACGCGTGAACGAGCACCCCTCTTCTTTCTCCCAGGCCCCCTTTCTTTTTTGTTTTTAATTGTTTCAAAAAGCGGTTAACTTGATGAGCGTTGCAAAATACAACTGTGATTGATCGACCGGTCTGTTTTCCCTCCTGTCGATATAATTGACGAAAATGGGGAGATCACTTTGTTAAGAGAGATGCCTTCGTGTGAGAGACGTGGTATGTGAGCGCTCGCTTGCACGTGCGCGCACACACACACACACTAACACACACACAAACACACACACACACTAACACACACACACACACAAACACATACACACACCAACATAGATATAGAATACGTGTAAACGCGTAAACACATACCTATACGCACATACACGTGTACATATCACCAAGCTTTGTTCTAATGGTTAGCGAGTAAGTCGAGCAGACCATTATTACCGTGAGGTAAGTTCGATTCTCAGTGGTTACTGCACACCTGTAGCCTTATGTTAGATTAGGCCAGCGGTATCCAAATTGTGGTCTCCGGGACACCAGTGTCCCGAACCTTTCCATGGGTTCCGCAAAACCGCTAGAAAATTTTTGCAATACGCTTAATAATTCTTCATTACATCAATGATTTCATCACAGTTTTTAAGTGTCTCTATTTGATTTCTTCAACACGAACGTCTATTCTTTTTATATAAGAAGAAAATTAGCAGTATCTTTTTTATTGAACAACAACTGTCCAGTTAGAAGTCGTTCACACGTTTACTCTTTTCTCCGGAGAGATTTTTTTAGGTGATTTAACTCCTTCTTGTTAATTGCGTGTTAAATACGACATTCCGGCTGATTCATTCCACGGCCTTCTTCGAGCATGATACTGGTGAACAGAGCTATGGTAGATACGTTACAACGAAGGATTCGGGTGATATTGATCTCTCCTTTCCCAATTTCCATACCTTGCCCCTGTAGTTGAAGCCCCATCAGGTTCAACTCAGCACTGATCTGACAGATATTCAGTTGGCATGTTGATATGGGCCGGCTCCTTGATTTTTCTCTGTTTCCAAAAACATTCCTAGTCTACAATACGAACTTCTTCCTAGGGAGGAAAGTGTTCGTATTTTCCTCTCCAACAGCCATTCCATATCTTTCTATTCTTCCTTTAATTGCTACTTTTTTCATGTTTGTCAAGTAAAATCTTGCGAGGCCTGCCAGTTTCCAGAGTATACACCTTTCTGCATACACACAGAATATCATAATTACCGTTACTGGCCAGATTTTTTTCACGTGAAGGACTCACATTAGTGAGTAAATTACAAAGAGTGTTGGAATTGCTAGAAGCAACCCTGAGGTCGTGGGACTTACAAAGTTTATTCTGCTTCAATAAGCTTCATCTTACTTTTCCATTGTATTTTCATTCTTGTTCGATACACATCTACGAATTTACTCGCCAAAATCTATTAGTCGCACACACACACACACACACACACACACACACATATATATATATATATATATATATATATATATATATATATATATACTAAACATTAAAAAACTTTTCAAACATTTTTTCTGTCACTTCAGTCACTTAATTCCAAATATGCGTCAATGAAATTAATTTAGTTTTCTTCATTGTTTTTTCCTATTTCACATATACCTTGTAATTGTAGAACTATGCGTAAATTTTCTCTTGTTGGGATCATCAGTTGTTTACCATGTGACTGCTTCGGGGATTTGAAAACCAAAACAGTTATATTTACTTGGCAACCCAGAAGTATTGATCAAGTACTGCCCCCCTTTCAGCTATGATTTTAACATATAGCTTACGGTATATATATATATATATATATATATATATATATATATATATCATCTGATAAACAGCTGATAATTCCAACAAGATGAATTAACACATTGTACCATAATAACAAAATATATGTAAAACTGGAAGAAAAAAAGATCCCCATTATTTTCATCAGTGTTATTATTTGTGTTTTTACTGATGAATTATCTGAATATATATTTGACTATTTATACCAGATGCTGCTTTTTATTATGTAAACTGAACGACAGAAAACTTTCTCTGGCTTCAATGCTGCGCCCTGGAAGGTCTAAACAGAGGTCGGCAAACTATTTTTAGGGCGGGCAAGAATAGAAATGCTTTCATTTCTGGCGGACTAAGGCAAATAAAAAAATGAAATAAAGATCATACAAGGCCGAAGCAATGATTAATGTAATGAGCAGCCGTTATACACGGGACAGTACCATCATTGAAAAGGAAAAAGTTGAATACCGGCTATAAGAGAAAAAATACATTCGTATGACGGGATATTATAGTCAAACTCCTAGAGTTGACTTTATTATCGTGAATTCGTCAGACATTGGAATTTAAGACTTTAGAATTTAAGACACAAATAAAAGAGAGAGGGGGAAAAGAAAGAGTGATGTCATGCTGTCATATCGTGTCAACATGCGTTTGCAGGTTCTCGGAATTTTGTTTTGTAATTTTGAATTTCTCTTATGAAAAATGTTGTCAAACTCCTACTAGTGAATTTCGACTTTATTTTCATTTGTTACAACCATGACAATGGCTTCCCCTAAAACCAATGACGTCATGACGGCTCAAACAAGAGTCAGGAACACAAAAACTGATGACAAATTCACTCTTTCAACTCAGGTCAACTTATTTATTATGCTAACTACAAATAAAAGAGTTGAAATTTTTTTGAATAATTTTTCATGGAGAAACGAATTCTGCTATATTTTCCTTTAGATTTTAATGAAAAAAGGTGGTTTGGCCTTAGGGCAGCCATATTTGTAACAGCCAGTATATTAATGAACAGCAGGAATGCGTTACCGCTAAAATATGTTTAGCTATAAAACATTGATTCGTTTGAGGCCATTGCAAAAATGAGACTATTTGCAAACCAAAGATACATTCACATATTCCATGGAATCAGCAGGCCGGTTGAAATGAGGCTGTGCACTGGGTATAGCGTGTGGGCCGTAATTTCCCGATCCCTGGTCTAAATCTTACTTCATACCTCCAGCTCTTCTATTCCTGCCTCTATTGTCTTTGGAACCTTTTCAAAAGCAATTATTATTGTGCATGCAAACCCAATCTCCACAATTTACATCCTCAGTTCCCGGGCGAAGTCCTAGGAGTCATCAATTTTCTTATTTTTCTTTCATCTTAACTATATGGCCCACAAGCAGAGCAATATCGATGGTCTGACTAACCTTTTTTCCATAACCAGATCTGGTCTTCTCGTTGCAATGTGATTGCTGGTTTTAATTCTTATTTTGTTGAACAGCCTCTGGTTGGTGCTGATACTATTTGTTTATATGATCAAAGCCAAGTCATTTGCACATTTCCCATGGTATCACTGTTCCTACTCTGTCGTGTCTGTTTTTATATTCCTTTTGAACCAGCTTGCTGAATTCACTTATGGTAGGGTTTGCAGTTCCTTTTTTACATCATCATTTCAGCAAGACATATCGTCTGCAGAGAAATACCTGGTTATTATGCATGTGAATGTAAATCATAGTACATATATTGTGATAAAGGACTTTGATCATTCGACCATTTCAATATTGTCATTAAAGTGTTGTTGGATTAGGATTGAACTCTCCTTGAATTATCGCTTAAAAAAATCAGTCTGGTGATTTTCTACATTTTATCCCATAAATCTTCTTATTGGTACACATGATAATCACCAGCAAAGCGGCAGGCCATTAACTGATGTAAACAATGATACAACTTTTTTTTACTTGCAAATATGAAATGATTACTACGTTAGGACCTTCAGTTCCAAGACGTTGTGTAAATGTGAAAAAATGGATTCTATGAAGGGAAAGCAGTAAAATATTCCAAGAACTATTAAGCTCTCAGAGAGCACCTATCTTTGCCAATGCCATTGTCACTAAAAACCGAATGAAAATCTGTTCATATACAGTTACGATCCAGGGGGGGGGGTCATGTAACATATTCTTGATCTGCCACAAAATTTAACCAATCTTCCTTTATCCCATGGTTAAACCTTTCAAAAAAGAAAAAATGATGATTGAAATTCATTGAGAACTTCTGGAGATGTTACGCAGCCATACAGGTACGATGCAGAAGAGGTAACTGTGAAAATCATTGGATCGCTTCAAGATTTAATCAATTCCTCCCCAGCTTATTGTCACACGGAATTGGGATCGAAATTGATTAAGAACTTTTGGAGATATTGCGTGAACAGACAGACACAAGTGGACACATGTACATCTGCCAAAGAGGTTAGAAGAGGAAAGTTTGAGATCAAGAAAGGTACAACCAATTGAAGTCTGTTGTGAATAATGAAGAAAAAAAGATCCTCTCAGCCTTTCCGGGCGGACCACACAGTATGAAGATCAAGGAATTGCAATAAAAAAATCTTATAATTGGACAGCAATATATATTCTCGCATTAAATTATAATTACAAATAATTTTGCAATAAAAAACAATAATTAGACATAGCCGTTAAATTTACAGAAAAAAACTGCAGTATATGACCCAACATTTTGAAGATACCTCAGTTTTAAAACAACTTCTAAAAAAAATGGATTACTTAATACACTTGATTGAATCGGTGAAAGAAAAGATGCGTTGATTAATTTGATTAAAAAGAGTGACACTCCATGCAAGGAAAGCAAATAGCGTGGAGCAAGTTCACTTGTTCCCGATCGGCACAATCTAAATCGTCAAATGACAGATGTCCGCGCTTTCCTTTCAAAAAGGAACTCGGATCAAAATGGCGGCGACTTTGGTCTTAATCGACATCGTCTTCATTGGTGAAAAGGTTCACGGTTTAGTTAATTCATCCGATGAAAGGTTTTTGCCGTTTTTTTGTGCTCGTTGTTTTGTTGTTTTTCATGTGTGTTTTTTAAAAATGTTTTAATCATCGTTACTTTTTGGCCTGACTCAATTTTTAGGTTTGGCCAATAATTTTTCGACCCTTATATTGTGAAAAACAACAACACAAAACCCTCTCCCCCTACCAAAAAAGAGGTCTGGTTAGTCAAACAATAGAAGTTGTTAAGTGACCCGCACCTTTTCGCTGGATGCTGTGTTGGGGATGATCAATTAAAATTGGCAAAAAGGACTGATCAATGAATAAGTTTTTTTTTCACCCGTATATTATGAAAAGGACAACAACACACAACTCCCCTGACACTATAAAAGGGGGTCTGGTCAGTTGCTCAATAGAAACCGTCAAGTGAGCAACGTCTTTTGGCAGCATGCTATGTTGGGGATGATCAATTGAAACTGGAAAATTTGATTATCAATGAATTAGAAACTTCACCCTTTTCGTTGGGTAGTGATCACTAAAAAAAATTTGAATTTTCAAAAAAAAAAAAAAAGAATAATGAAGACTACCAGATATAAACTAGGGACCAATTTAGCATAAACTTAAATTGCTAATCAAACCTCAACTGGGAACCCAGGGAGGTAAAAAAAAGAAGAAAACATTTTTTTTTCTGACATAATGAGTAAATGTGTGGATTTTCAGCTCGCTGACCCCATTGTACTAACTAACAAGAAGGAAAATACTCTTTATGTAGAAGAACTTCCAGTTCTAGCATATTGATCTTTTGATGCATTGCGTTTGTAACTCAAAGATGGATGTGGTCTTTAGGAAAATTCAACGGCCGATTCTCATGCACAGAAAAAAGCTTTTCTCTTCCAATGCATAATTGAAACGAGCCAATTACTCACTTTTGCGTTGCACAGTAACAATTCATTTATATTCCAGCAATTTGTGGTATTGAATATCTTTTTAATATCACCAAATACAGAGAACTTCTAATTCGTAGAGTCTATGTAAGTAGAAATATTGAAAGTTGGCTTAAATCTAGCTACGTTTTTTTCAGGTTCCCGTGACAAATACACTTTTCATCACTGGGGAGATTCTTGACCAAAAATGACTTTTTATGTCAAGTAAGAAGATAAAATCAAGTGTTTAAACGCAGACTGATGTTCGTTTCCTTGAATTTGCTTGTAAAATATTGTATTCATTTGCCTCCTCACAAGGGAAAATATAGTCCAAAGTCGGTTTAATGTGAAGCCCCTATAAGCGTACGTGCAGGTAAAGATAGAAAATGCTAAGTTATTGCATCCAGGGCTCTAGGAGGACATACGTTCCTTCTCCTTTTAGTGCAATAGGGAGGTGCAGTCCGAGAGTCTGAGTTCTCTGTGCTAGGTTCGCTTCATTTATGCCGTGTCTTGTCCGAAGACAAAATGAGACTAATCCGATAAAAAAAAAGCGACAGTTGATTGATTGCACAGATAATAAACAGTTGAATGTTTTTCTCTTCTGTAAGACCATACAGAAAATTGATTTAATTGCATAAGACTAAATCATACTTACTAATCAACTATCCACCCAACGGACGGATTACCAGCTAGTATATATAATGAATAATGTGATTTTTCCCCTATTCTGCTCCTCTGTCTCCAAAAAGTTGACTCTTCCACTTAAGAGATACACTTATGCTGATGAAAATATCTTCTACCCTGTATTTTGACTAATGAACTCATCTGCTAAAGTTGGTTGTATACCCTTACGTTAGGATTATTGTAAGAGGATACGTATTTATTTTGCAGGATAGATACTTATTCAATAAGTGCACGAAACATGATTTCTTTTCTCTCACATGCAGTAGATTTTCGGATTTGTCTTCTTGCATAATGATGTTCTATTTTTCTTTCTTTCAATGCAACAAGGTGACGAAAAAGTACGTAGATTCAATGTTCTGTTGTTTTTTTTGCCAGCTCAAAAATTACCTTTTAAATGGTAACGGTTCGTAAAAATCGTTTGCAACATGAAACTTTCTACACCATTTAAGACCAAGCAAACTCCAGAAGAATACCTATAGTAGTAACGAGTGAATTCCACATTGGGGCCCAAAGGTTTATTACAAGAGTTTATCTACTGCAAGAATTTAAATTTGGAACATAAGACACAGAAGCAGCTCGTGAGGTATTACAACGTGTAGTGAAAAGGAAGACTCAGGAGGTTTCCAATTGGAAATAGTTGTCAGAAGGGAAGGTTATTTTGCAACAAATAAATCAGTAAATTTCCTCCACTACGGTGACTTATCATGAACTCCCTTCTGACTATCAGCCCTTACGCTGGCTACGGTTTCAGTCGTTCTCGCTCGGGATCTACATATCCCATTACTCACATTTCCTACTTACTCGACCTCTTTGCGATTTGTGAATTAGACTTAGGGGCAGCGAGCACCTGAAGTAGAGTCACTCACTTCACCCTTCTCTGTTTCACCCATAGCTTGGGAGAAGATGGATTCACGCCTCTTGCGCGTTAGTACAAAAGGAACACAAACTTTTCCTGTCTGAGTTTGAACACGGCTCGCCTATTTCATTCTAGTCACCATTACCCGCTTGAGCAACCCACACTTCCTTATGATGGACTAAATCTCAAACTAACCAATTATAAACAGGAATTCGAATCAAACATTTCATAGCCTTAAGTTTAATGTTCTAACCTTCGAGCTATCCGGAAGGGTTGAAGTACCAGCGTGTAAAGTTAATCAAATTTCTTTTTCTCGCACGATTTATTTTGGGGGCGTCTCTGCGGCAGTAGCAAATTCGTGCATTCTAACAAAATGGCGGTATTTTTGAAAATGACAGGAGCAATATGATCCGCAAAATACAGGAAGGCAGTTGACCATTAACGACTCAGTTGTTTATGATGTAGACGATGATGATTATCATGATGATGATGCTGTTGTTGCTATTGTCAGTAATAAATTGGTGGATTAAAAAAAAATAATTAGTTATTCTTGCTTGCTGTGATGCGAATGATTAAAATTATGATGACCAATGGGATTTTAATCGCTAGCAACGAGGGTATCTTTACGTTGGCCGCCATTGTCGGCATCATTTGAAATAACAACAACGACATAATTACTGTCGCCAGTTTTATTCATGGCGTTGTTTTCTTTGTTCAGTGAATTATGACGCTTAAACCCTTTTTAAACAAATGGGATGAAGGGTGAGAGGAGTGGAAGAAGGAGAAGAGGAGGGGTAATAAAAAGAAATAAAGAAGGGGGAGGAGAGGAGAAAGGGAAGAAAAAGAAGAAAAAGGAGTGGAAGGGGGAGAAGAAGAAGAAAAAGAAGAAGAAATAGAAGAAAAAGAAGAAGAAGAAGAAGAAGAAAACGAAGAAGGAGAAGAAAACGAAGAAGGAGAAGAAAAAGAAGAAGAAGAAGAAAACGAAGAAGGAGAAGGAGAAGAAGAAGAAGAAATGTAATGAAAGGAGGTACAATAAGTGCAAGAAGGAGTAGAAGAGAAAAGAAAAGAAAAAATGCCATGAAAATAAACGAGAAAGAAGAAGAGACGAAGAAAAAGAAGAGATGCGATAAATCAATAAGAAGAAGGTGGAAGAAGAGGAAAAATATGAAATTCAACTGCCAGAAAAGAAGAAGAAGAAGAAGAAAAAGAAGAAGAAGAAGAAGAAGAAGAAGAAGAAGAAGAAGAAGAAGAAGAAGAAGAAGAAGAATATAGAAAGAGGAAAGGGAATCAAATCAAATAAAAAAGAGAAAGAAGTGCACAAATGAAGAAGTAAGAGAAGAAGGGGAGAGAAGAAAATTGACGAAAAAAACCCTGATTGACCAAGAAGTAAAACAGAAGATGGAAAAAAAAAGAAGAAAAATGAAAAAGGATATGAAGATGGAAATTGAACGGAACGAGCGAAGGAAAAAAAAAAGAATAAAGTTTTATTCTTTTTCTCCTTCATTGCTTCTGAAGAAAACTAGGTAAATAAGAAGGAGGGAATGAATATTTAAAGAAAGAAAAGAGAGAATGAAGATCAGGAGGAAATGAAGGAAACAAAAAAATGGATGGTTGAATACAGATTAACATAGAGAGGGAAGAATACAAAAGGAGAAAGGAACAACAACAACAGCAATAACAACAACAACAACAATAATGACAACAGCGACGACGACGATGATGATGAGGATGATCACGATGATGATGATGATGATGATGATGAAAAAGAAGACGAAAAACAATAACAGCAACACCTTGAAGAATGAGAACCAGAAGAACGAAAAGAAGGAAGAGATGGAATGAGACAAGAAAGGAAGTAAGACAATGAGAATTTGGAAGAAGAAGAAGAAGAAGAAGAAGAAGAAGAAGAAGAAGAAGAAGAAGAAGAAGAAGAAAGGAAGAAAAAAGAGAGAAAGGAAGGAAGGAAGAAAGAAAGGAATAAAGAAAGGAATAAAGAAAGGAAGAAAGAAAGGAAGAAAGAAAGGAAGAAAGAAAGAAAGAAAGACAGGAAAAAAGGAAGATAGGAAGAAAGAAAGAAAGGAAGAAAGAAAGAAAGAAATAAAGGAAGAAAGGAAGAAAGAAAGAAAGAAAGGAAGAAAGAAAGAAAGAAAGAAAGAAAATGAATTATATTCAATTCAACTGCCAGAAAAAAAGGAAGAAGGGAATTAAATCTCATTCTAATTGAAGAAGAAAGAGATGTGAAGGAATAAGAGAAAAAGGATAAAGAAAAATAACATCAGGGAAACAAGATCATTAATCAGCAACAACAACCGAAAATAAATAACCAAAAAATCAGACCTAGAATCTACCCACACTTCTCACCACTAAAATCCACAAATAATAAACAGTCCCTCTGAATGGGGTAGAAGGGAGAGCACGGAACAAAAGAACACAGGGTCTGCACAAAGGTGCTACACCGTTGAGTGAACACTGACAACAGCGTTAATGGCCATTGTTTAAGCGACGACTTCCGTTAGCTTTTACAGTCGGAAAGAAAGATGTCAGCGACGTCCGCGGAAGATCCTGCGTAATTATGTCATTAATATAGAATTAGTTCGACTCTAACACGAAAAGAAAATCTAGCACAGATTGGAAAGGTTTCCCCATCAATAAGCAACGCTGAGGGCGTCTGGACTGAGTCTTTTAGCAAACATTAGTAACCTTCGGATAAGAAATAGGTTGACATCTGCCGTAAAGAAACTTCCGTTTGATTTAAAAATTACATAAAAGATCAAGTATAGTGTGATATCAAATATTGTTTCGCGATTAGTTATTTGAAGTTCTAGGACAGTGTCCATTCCAACATGGTTGGAAGGACCCAGACTTTATGGTGTGTGGATCTGTCTGCCATAATTATTTTGTAAAATAATTTCCCGTCCGTTGTACGAAGCTTCGGCTATTTCGGTTACTTTTCGCGTTTCCAATTTAGATATTCTTAATCTAAATTTAGATCTTTTGCAAATATAGATATCTTGTATACATCTACATACATTTAGATCTAAATTTATATCCTATAATTCTTGATATAGGTTCTATAATCCAAAACTGTATTATTCATTTTTATTGGATTTCTGAATAGCCGTTGATCGAATTGCAGTGCATTCACACGCATGCGCGCTCATTTAAATTATAATTACATCTGCAAGACAGAGACGCTAGCTTGCGAGATTTGAGTTTTCCTTTACATGATCAAGTTAACCCATTGATTGCAGATGACGTAAATTTCTGTCATTTGAGTTCAGTGGCCAAATTCAACAAAATCATCCCTTTATTTTGATTGATGGCGTCTTAGGATTTTAGCTTGCAACGGATTACTTGAAATCTGATAACTTTCAATGAATTGTCATGCAATGGACAAGAGCTTTTTCTTTCATCAAGCAATAGATAATCATTACACTTGCGACTTCCACGGTCAATGGGGTAATTCAGATTCACTTAAAGTAGTACGTTATAGAATCAATAAATCTGTAGTATGCAGTAACTATGAATAAGTCAACCGTCCATTCCTTATAGGTCACCCACTGATCTAATCTTGAACCATACTAGACTAAGCTTTGTAAATAATTGTAAGTATATCTATCGTCCATTTCTTACTGGTCCATTAATCTAACTTAGCATCAGGCTGGGATAGGTTTAAAAGATAATGTGTGTCTTCTCTTGGTCTCTCTTAAGATGCTTTACTTCTCTAGTTTGTGTCTTACTAAGCTAAGCTTGCTTAGGCCCAAGCATGGCTGGTAATAGGCAAGAGCTATTTTGAAAAAGAGGGCCCTCATTTCAAATTGCTCATTAAATGTTTTTGTAATCGGCGCTGAATACATATGCTTTTTGCATGACTGTGTACATGTAGTGTATTAGAGGTAATCACAAGTAATTATACTGAATTAAAGAATAAGAAAGTCTTTTGAAAAAGGTAAAATGTATTACAGAGAAGTCTACAGTACTGTAGCAAGAAGCTGTAAATACAGACCTACATTCCTGTTTATTCTTTACTAGTTTACCTGTGTAGTCAAAAATGACAGTTTGTACGAAATATATGGATATACACATTGCATTTTATACACATGGGTAAAAGAGATTCGCATTGTAGTCAGCTTGAAGAATAGCGTTCTGTTGACCACAAACGAAATTTTGTTATTTTTTTGTTCGGTTTTTATAATTTTTTCTATTGGACCACCATAGCCTCCAAAGAAGTCGAAGTGTATATTATAAGTGCACGTGTTTAAGTGTTTGTGTGCTTGCGTATTCCGGCTCTCCTGACCATACTATTTTGTCTACAGACTTGAAAATTAGCCTCAATACTAAAAATTTTTTTTTCAATTTTTGGAAAAAAGCTGTTTTCGTCTCTTTGAGGTTTTATTTAACGGGTTTTAATGATACGATGTGTGTTCAAAACCCGACTTCAGATATATATATATTGTGTCATCCACAGACAGCTGTTTCGTTGTATTAAAAATCTTCAGTGTGGCTATAGATAATCCGTTATCTCATCCAATACCATGAGGTAGGATTGAAACACTCGCTTCAGACCCGGAGGCCGGTATCCTACCTATTGAGCCACATAACTGGACCGTCAACACGGCTGAATTTAAGCGATATATTCTATTTTTGCATAAATCCCCCATTCACCAGAGTGCTCTATTCCTATGGAAGAGCATTGCATAATGCTTACAATGAACGAGTTACCTCACTTAAAGAGTGTCCAACCCTGAATAGAGGAGCATTAATTATTGTGTCATTCACAGACAGCTGTTTCGATGTATTACATCTCTTCAGTGTAGCTACACACACACACACACATACTATATATATATAGAGAGAGAGAGATAAAGAGAGAGAGTGATAAAGAGAGAGATAGGAAAAGACAGATCGACACAAACGTACACACACATACACACACACATACATATATATATATATATATATAGAGAGAGAGAGAGAGAGAGAGACAGAGACAGAGACAGAGGGAGAAAGATAAGAAAAGACAGACCGACACAAACGCACACACACATATAGATAGATAGATAGATAGATAGATAGATAGAGAGAGAGAGAGAGAGAGAGAGAGAGGAATAGATGTGAAGGATGGAAAATACAAGAATGAAATAACGTAATATTTTTATAAATATAAACACCAACAATCCACGCAACCACATAGAATACAAGCGAATACAGCTTTTATCTTTTCAGCTTTGCCAGATCTTTAGAATTGTTGGCTTAGTCTTTAAGTATGTGATAATATTCCTTTCGCTTAAGCCTCCTCAAGTTTCGCATGGAAGAAAAAAAATGCCCAACAATTTAGCAGTTAATCCGACTTTTGTAAATACCAAAAACCGATTATTTACTGAACATTTTTATACCTTTAATCCTGTTCATTTGATGTAAGGGAACGGCATTTGGAAACAAAAAAAAAAAAAAACAAAAAAAAACGAGATTATATATTTTTTTAATTGCCTGACATTTATAATACGAAAAAACATTTTTTCAAAATGTTTGACATTTTTCTGTAAGCCATGTTTTTTTTTCAAACTATTTTGAAACTCATCAAAATATAATGCTGAAAATAACCAAACCTAAAAAAAGGATACCGAATCCAGTGATTTGAAAGAAGTAGAAAAAACTAAAAACAAAAAGGACTTGAATCTTTTTTTCTTCTGATTCAGAATAAAATGGAAATTTTTATAAGCTTACGTTGTTATATTTGTATGATTTCAATGCCTGGTTATATATAATAAGTAAACTTTTTTTAAGAGACGAGATTCGGAGATTGTACTTATAAAAAGAAGAAAATAAATTAGGCTTTTTTTTCTGAAAATATCATTTTTGTTGGCGATGCAGCTTCATGCATATAAGTAATTTCAAAAAACACATACTCACTCGTATTAATGTACACGACGGGACAATCAGAATGTAAGTAAAGTTTTTTACCAGATTATATGGCTCCAGTATTCGGCATTTTTCAGGACCAAAATTGGGCAATTTTGGTACGAAAGAAAGATATTTGGTTCCGAAAATAAAGATTTGGTACCGAAGGAAAATTTACAAGGGATAAGAGTCCCTTATACACGAATGATATGAGACAACATGATTGTAAATAAACGATAAATAAAGAAAAATATATTTTCAATCCATTTTTCCCGATAAGCTTAGTCTGGATTTCAAGATACACAATTTGGTCTAAATTTGTATAGGCTTGTGTGACAACCGCAATAAGAACAACCGTCGCCAAATTTAAAGAAGTAAACTCTTCACTGTCGGTTTATGTGGTGATATCGGACATACAAAAGTCTGGATAGGGACATCTAAAAATTCTCCTTTTCCCCGCAACAATTGAGATCAATTAAACTGTAGTATCTGTTCTCATCAGCTCAACACCCGATAGTTTCCCTACTCGGGAACAGTGATATTAAACTAATTTTTTGAGTTCGAGGCTTGCACCGCCTTTGCCACGAATCGATCTGGAATTGCAGTATCGCCAAAAATCAGCTCAATTTCTAATACCTAAACCAAAGTCCTCCCTTATCTCAAATACTGTAAACTTTTCTGGCTATAACTAATCTTTTACTATGGTGTAGTCAGTAGCTCGCTACACAGTTGTGCAGTGACGACTAGTGGCAAGCAGTAAACTCGTGTTGTCAAGCCACCTTCCAGAATTTTCTCTCTTAGCACGATATCTGGAATGTTAGTGATCGTTTTTTATAAGTACATAATACACTACTCAATTGGATTCTCCCATATTATTCAATATGATGACATAAGCCTACAGTTACTAACAACTGTATTCATCTTTAGTTTTCAATTTTTCAGTTCTGACTTTATGGAATGATATGTGCACGTAGCACAATCTGAGAACCAGACCCATACAGCCCACTTCAATGGTTTTCTTTCGGTGCTTGACAAAATTATTCATGGGTACCCTGAGAAAGTTTTTATTCACAATCCAATCACTTCTCCCATGGCCTATTGTTCATCCTTTTACAAATTTTCATAGCAATTATTTCGGAACTTTTGGCGATATAATGTGGACAGTCATCAGCATATACAAGAATATATGCATAGGAAAAATAAATAGGAATATTTACCTAACAGAGAGAAATTCCTGGATCCGCCCCCAAATTCAACCGATTTTTTCTCACACCATTGTCCACCTTTCCTAAAGATTTACTTGAAATTCATTGAGAAATTCTGGAGGTATCACGTGGAGAGATAGACACTGTATCAGTAAAATAAGAATTACAAAAAAGCTATTTGAAAAATCTTTAGGCGGTTCTTTTGGTGTCTGATAATGTTAGCCAGGGCGGACCACCCCCTACTCTCCAAGTTGGTACGCCACTGGTGACTACTAAACATGATTTTATGACTACTTTACTCGTTTTTGGCTTTTGTATAAAAACTTCAGTGTTATGAACACTGAAATTTATGCAGGTCAAAGAGCGAATGGAAAGAAATTATTCTGACAAATTATAAATGGTCAAGTCGTGAAATCAAGCTAGTTGCATTTTCCCACTGGTGCCGGTGGTCTGTGTTCGTGGCTTTGATAAAGCAGGACTTTCAATGCTGATTTTCTGGGCAAGGTAAATTAGCAATAGATCCAAATGTAGATATAAAATATGTAAATCTAAGTAACCGAAATAATTCGAACTTACTGTTTCGTACGACGGACGGAATATCATTTCACATGACTATTATGGCAGGCTGCTCCACACACTATAAAGTCTGGCCTCTTCAAAACATGCACCTTTGGAACAGGACTATCCTCGTGTTAGAAATAAGGATTTTGAATGCTGATTATGCAGACAGATAGATCTTCACCACTTGGAAAGTCGGCACAGCACGATTTTCCTTCCAAAACCTCCCAACAATCTGGTATTAAATCAAATTTCAGTAAACTTTGACTATGATTGCAAACTCTGGCTTTCAAGACGAACCGGCCCTCTTCTCTCATAATTTTGTCGCTACATAATTTCCTTACCTTCTTATCCACTCTTGGCCTTGTGCCAGACTAAGTAGTCAAAGACAGCTTAAACTCGCAATGTCCTTGAGAGTTGCCCGTAAAGAAAACTTGTCGTTGAGGCCGGTGCATTACGAACAACTCTAGACACTGCCACGCAACGGGTAATGCTTACAATGGAATGTGTCAGGTGAAATGCCGTGAAGACACGTAAGTTCAGCAGAGAGTCTCCCCAGACTGACATGTGATGCGCACACCGGATGTGCGCAGGTTGAGTTGAATAATTCAAAAAGGCAAGTCGACCGTGATAAGACGTGATAAGATTGAAGTGGGCTGTGTGGGTCTGGTTCTCTGATTGTGCTACGTGCAATCAGTTGGACGTCAAGTGGTTTTCTTTCGGCGCTTGACAAAATTATCATACACCCCGAGTAAGGATGCGTGACAATATTGTATCGACCCATTACCTGCGAAGGACGGGATTTTGCGTCATTGCAGTTCTAAGTAAGATTTCCGTTTCAATGTGATTGATCTGTGACTCAGGTCTTTTATCTTGCAATGGATAACTTGCAATAGATTATCTTTCAATAGACAAGGTCTTCTATTTTGCAATGGATAACTATAACCCTTGCCACCTTCTGCAGTTCATAGGTTGAGACAGTGATTCTCAAAGTGTGTACCACGGTGCCTCGGTGCGCTGCCCCCGAGCAATTAGCGGCGCCATGGGATATTCAAAAAATGTTCTAATTCAGGGCAATCGTAATTCAATGCAACGATGCACGATTACAATGAGAGGGAGCAGCATCTAACTGGCACATCGCAAACCACCCTGTTCACCAAGTGTTGAACTTCACCGTTTCAATACGGTACTCGGTTGATGAACTAGATTGATATTCTGTGTCGAACGTTCTTGGTGCATTGTAGTGGCAGATAAATTAACCGCAGATTCCCCGCAGCCTGACAGAAGATTGAATCTACAAAATAGTTTATTTTGGTTTACTTAACTCATCTAACCAGATGAGCGTCTATGCAATTCAGTATTTTCTGACTAAGGGCGTCGTGAACAAAATTATTACACTCAAAGAGCATTGTGATTCGAAAATGTTTGGGAACCACTGGCTTAAGATTAATTATTTACTTACCTATTGGCACCAGAAATAATTATGTTTCAAGATCAAGCCTCAACGGCAGTTACTTCTTTATTTTCAATTTCACGTTATGTGCTTCGAAGAGTTTTTCGACCCAGACTGTTTTGATAAAGAAACATATTTGTATGGAGTTGAGCAAGTGATAAAATGATAATTATAGTTAACAATGTATCGACACAAAGTGTCATTATTATAAGTAATAACATTAAGATGGAGTTATATTAGTAATAAGAAAATACTAGTAGAAATCACTTCACCTGTAAATAACAATAAGTTTGAATAAAGCTTGTAATAAAATAGTAATTTGAAAATTCTTCACATCAGAAGCAACAATAGTAAGAAGGAGGAAACTAGTAATAAGACCATCACAGTGAAAATTCTTCATCCAAATAATTTCAAGAGACAATTTAAGAGGATAAAAGGTTAATATTGACCATCTTAAAAGTTTATTCCTTAAACTGGCAATGTGATATTTTGATAATAATTACCGTCTTGTAATTATTATTGCCGTTTGGTAGTAAAGCCAAATGTTCGGATTGGAAGGATTTCTAACAAAAACGTTTCGTTATAGATAATTTTGAATAGTTTTTACCTTCATTAAGTTTCAGTTGCTTTTTATCACAACTTAAAATTGCGCCGTAATCTCATTGTGAGAATCGAACTCATACCTTCTAGCCAGTGCTGTTAATACTTAGATTTCTAAAAAGATTTTTTTCTAATTTGAGAATGACTTCCAGAATCGAAAAATTGAAAAATCACATCTAAGTTGGTCACACTGATTAGCTATCGAACCCACCCCCAAACTAATAAATTAGAGTTCATGAAATCAACCTGTTAACTGAAGAAAATAATTTTTCATAGCTTTTTAAAAATTTTACCAAGTACGGAAACAAGGCTGCAAGTGTGAGGCACCCAGTAAGGGTTGAACTCATTACAGTAGTATCGGTTAGTGAGTCGGGTATCAAGTCAGAATCGAACTCGCTACAGAGATCATCTTGATAACTACTGCTCTGCGGCAAGGTAACTCATGTATTTAGAAAGTATGGCACAAGGCCTCAATTGTGAAGCACTCAATAGGCGTTGAATACTTTAATATAAATGGTTTGTGATTGAGAATACATAACTATTCTTATGTATAGAGGCTTGTAAAAGTGAAAATACCAAGCAGGGGGAACGGGGGGGGCAGGAGCATGATAGAGACATCCAAATACACACATCGATTATATTAATCGACAAGTCCCTTTCTTAAGGGAAACCAAAGCACCACTTGGGGTCATTTATTCAAACTGAAAAAAAAAAAAAGATTTAATACAAATCTTAGATAACGCTCCTTTGCGTATCGCGTAGTGAACGAATGGAACACTTTCCTTGATTCAGTGGTAGAGGCCAGTACTCTGAAAACCTTTAAAAAACAGAGTTGGCCATATTAGGCTAACACAGGCAAACGCGACCATTTTGATCTAGTGAAATGCATGAACATTTTCATCTTTACTCGGGCCATGCATCCACTTCAAGCATGTACATCGTATTACAGAAAACACACTTAATTTCTATTTCAGACAAACGTATGGATTATAATTATCATATTATAAATCTGTGAAGCCCAAACAATCGTATTCTGACAAAATATGCTGTAAAATTTATACCAGATTAAGAAAAAATATGCCTAGATTGATCGCTGACCACAAAAATGTTACCCTCAGACCAAATCGGGCCTCAGACTTATCGTTACCCATATGTGGGCTCACATGAAATTTGCCCACACCTACAAAATGTATTTAAAGTAAGACATAGACGTATTCAAAAGATCAAAGCCCTTCGGTCTAATCTAATCTGATATTGTATATCATTACATCATAATAACTTGATAACTATTGCTTTGCAGAAAGATTCTTTAGTTGTTTATCAAGTCTGGCACAAGTTTGGAGCACCCAATAAGGGATTAACTCATCACAGTATCAATAACCTGTGCAACTTGTTGATACACTATGTATTTGCCAAGCCAAGTCTAAGACCATAGGTTTGGAGTCCACAATGAGGGTAAAACTCACCAAGGTAGTAATGGTCCTTGAACGTAGCTAAAAAAAATAATGGTACCTGTCAGAGCGTCTCAGGTATTATTCATGCCTTGCACAAGAAAAGTGTGGAGACTCACCAAAAATTGAATTGACATCAATAGTAATGGTCTGAAAGACTAATTTGTTAACAAAACTGACTGCTGCAGTGTCATTCTCCCTTTCTATTCCGATTGAGTATTACAGCAACTTTATAGTGTACGTATAAAAGATAAGGAAAAATATATATTTTCTATAATAAGGTATTTATTTATTTATTAGAATGAAATTTCCGTAAACATCTAAGGATTGACAATTTTGCTTAGTCAGTAAGAGGGCCTGCTGGCATCAGCTGATCAGTAGGGGAATGTGGGTTTGATTTTAGTGATGATTTTCCTGTTTTTGTTACGGTAGGAAACCAAAGTCAATCACTGACCTCGTACGAGAGATTGTTAAAACTGTTCGCCTGGTATACGTGAATAATCAGGCCATACCTTCTCAGTTCATTGCTTTGAGGCGTAATGGCTCCGACATTATGGCGATTTTAGACAAGACGTTTTCGGCGCCATAGCCAATAGGGTTTTCACCTCATGAGGCGTGGTATCGCTCCGAGTAGTCAAGTTCGGGGGGCTTAGGATACCTTCTGAGACCCTAAGACCTACGCTCATAGGAGTTTGACAACAACTGCTCCACGGCGAGAGTATTTGTTTGCTTATCAACTTTTCTCTCAGTCTCTCGGAAACGGCTACAATAATTGGGACTTAGCCGCCTCTACAGATAAAAAAACAAGGAATATCAAGAAAGCGATACAACCCAAATGGCGGCTATCGTCGATTAGTCTGTCACGAACGATATACAAACAGAAACTTACACAACTATACAAATCAAATGTTACTCTTCCGTCATTAGATTACGTGATATCATACCGCCCAGTGTTTTTTTTGTCAGTTGTTGCTATTCTTATTCCTGTCTCTTGCATTTATTTTTAGGGGTTTATTTTTACTCTCTCCGCCATTTGCTATTAAAGGGTATCGTTTACGTCTTTTTTTTCGATGTAAAAGGTTACGAAAATACTATGAATTTAAACAAAAAAGCGTCAAGTTTTATTTATTGTTCAACGAAATAAGCTCTTGTTCCTTCATCTTCTCACAGTAAATCGGCCACTGCATCAAGATCCAGCAATCCGTTTTGGCCAGCTTTAAACTACAGGAGTCATACGGCCAGTTTTAGATGAAAGAGATATTATACGGACAGCTTACTATGAGCGAAATATTAGGTGACCATCTTACTATAAGAGAGAAATTATATGTCCAGTTCAAAATAGTAGAGATGTTGTGTGGCTAGCTTACTATAAAACAGATATCATATGGGCAGTTTACGATAGAAAAAGTCATGTGACCAGCTTACTATAAGATATTTGTTATGTAGCCAGATTACTATAAGAGAGATGTGTGGCCAGCTCTTTATAAGAGATAAGTTTTGTGGCCAGACTAATGTAAGAGAAAGGTTTTGCGACCAGTTTAAGATAAGAGAGATGCTGTAAGCATTATATAAAAGAGAAGCCAACTTGATATAAGCGAGTCATTAAGTGCCAAACTTAATACAAGAGATATTAAGCAAGCTCAATATAAAAGATTAGTTATGCAGTTACGTAGGCCAATGTAAGTGAGAAGTTAAATTATTTGGCCAGTTTAATATAAACGAGAATTTATGTCTCTAGTTTAATATGAAAAAAGAGTTTAAAGGCCAGTTTAATACGAAAGAGATATTATTTGGCAAGTTTATTAAAAAAGTTACGTGGCCATTTTAATATAAAAGAGAAGTTATTTGGCCAGCAAATAATGAAATACCGGAGAGACAGTGACTTTTTGGTGGATAAAAAAAAATCAAGTGTGTTTTACTTTGGAGTATTGATTAAGAAGCTAGTATGATTCTGACGTGTGTTAAATCCTTCATGAAAATCTCACTTTTTGTGTTATGTTTGGAGGATACACCGTGAAGAGGTGGTTGACATTATGTCACAGACCACTTATGTCACAGACTACCGATACTGGAGTGGGTTCGATCCTCTTAGGGTGTCTCACAATTTTAGTCTCATATTACAGCTAAGCTCAGCTTAGCCAATACTTGAGAGCCACGCGTTAGAGTCTGCATCATCATCTTCATCATCATCATCGACAGCAGCAGCTGCCTTTATCATGATTGTCACAGGGCCAATACTTTCTGAACTTGTCTTGTTTATCACGTCATCTTATTTTTTGCCGCTCACAGTTTCGCATATGATCTCTGGGGATCGTGATGTCCAGCGGTTGTCTGACGTTTATTCTGTTTTTTCCCTAATATACTGTGCGTGCTGTCTGTCTTGCGATCTTTCTATGCGGGATCGAACCCAGGACCTTCTGCTTGGGAGGCAGATGTGCTAACATTACACCATACGAGCCGGCTATTAGGAAATAAACAAAGAATAACGAGAAAGTGTTTAGTCTCCCAAAAAGATAAATAATCTACACTTAACATTTAATAGAAGGAAGATAACAGTGAGTTTATATAAATTAAAGAAAAACATAAACGAATCAGCAGTCTCATCTGCGAAGGTCAGTTGCAAGTTTATTTAACGTGTATTGGTACATTGAATATACAACTGATATTAAATAGATATCCCCCGGTGGGACCTGAACCTTTGCTCAGGCTATTTTAACAGATTCCAGCGTTCTTCATTACATGATAATATCGCGAGAATAAACAAACAGTGCTATTCAATTATGTTTTTTTTCCGTACAAATGGCCTTTCATTCTTGTAGGCTGTTTTTTTTCTTTACAATTCTCTTCATTATATTTCACTGAGCACAATTCCTTTCAACCATCCACCCTTTCGTCTAACCATTCATCCACTCTTTCCTCCACCCATCCATTCCTCCCTCCCTCTCTCCATTCCCCCTCCATTTCCCTTCCCTCTCTCCATTCCTCCACCTCCTCCCTCTCTCAATTCCTTCCCCTTCCTCCATTTCTCAACCCTTCCTCCATTCCTCCCCCTCTCTCCATTCCTCCACCCCTTTATTCCTCCCTCCCTCTCTCCATTCCTCCCTCCCTTCCTCAATTCCTCCTTTCTTTCATTCCTCCAACCTTCCTCCATTCCTCCCCTCTCTCCATTCCTCCTTCCCTCTCTCTATTCCTCCACCCTTCCTCCATTCCTTCCTCCCTCTCTCCATTCCCCCTCTATTCCTCCCTCCCCTTCCTCTCTCCATTCCCCCTCCCTCTATCCATTCCTCCACCCTTCCTCCATTCATCCACCCTTCCTCCATTCACCCTTCTCCTGTTCCATCCTTCAATCCCTCCATCCGCCCCCCTCTCTCTTTCAGAATTCCAACGATATATACCTGATTAATGTCAACGTTTTGTGCTGAACGCACTCTTCGGCAAACGGCAATTGTTGACATTCACCGGGTATATATAGTGGAAATTTTTATTTCCATATATTGATAGCTCTATTTATTTTCTTAGATGCGGAGTATTGTGGTTAAATATCATCAACAACGGATAAGATCCGTTTTCTTCTACTTTTTTCTTGTATTCTTACGAATTGAAAAATACATTATGAACTATGTATATATATATATATATATATATATATATATATATATATATATATATATATACGTGTCTATATTGATAAGGTTATTTATAGGTGGATCGGCACTGAAGTGCTATTTTATTAGATAATCTATTTTCAATAATTCAAGTTTTAAGCTTTTTCACAAGTCTTAATTAATCTCAAGCTGTTTTAATGTGTGATTAGATCTCTTAAGGGTGTCTATGAAATAGATTTTATTGCTATGCCATAATAAGAAAATAAATCAACCAACGAGATCTCCTAAGATCTATTCCATCCCCTTTAAAACTGTTAGTCCGTGTGCCTGTATGCTTTTATTTTCAAAAAGTCTAATCCATTCTTATCAAATCTATCTATCTATCTATCTATCTATCTATCTATCTATCTATCTACGTTAATTTCAATTTAATGCCGTTCTTATGTAACCTCGCTATATAAAAATCATTTCATGGCAATGACAATATCATCGTTCAATTTGCAACCCAAGACAATAACCAGGAAGTGAATTACTGACTTCTATTAGGCTGACCCCTTCGAGGAAACAGCTGCAATACAATCTTCTTCTGGCAGATATTATATTAACTTGCTTGAAATACTTACCGAATAATCTATTTCTGTCAAAGCATAAAACTTTACCGCACCTAGAGAGAAACTCTCTCCTTGTCACTGCACTCAATTCAGTGGTGAATGAAATCAGATAGATCGAATATTATACTGACTGAAAATACCCGCCTTCCGGATGGTAATACTCGGTATGAGGATTCTACGGTCGTAAAGCGTCAAGGTGTGTAATGAGTTAATGTTTTGCAGCCGGAGGCTCAGTATAGCTGGTGATCACCGCCCAATGAAGGTAAACTGTTGTTAGAATTAAGACGATGGCTTTTGGTCAAAAGTAGGTTCAGTTTATATACCTTCGTGGAAAAAACGTTTTATTTACCTTTTAGGTAATATCATATGAGTGATAGAAACAAAATTTAACACCAATCGAAATAGATGCGGTCAATATGAAAAACGAAAGATGATTCCGATTTGAAAAAAAACAACTTACAATACAATAACAATATCTGTTTTGAGATTCCGTCCCCTAAAATAAGAAATGTTACTTCAAGTACTTAAAATGCATTGTTGTGCCTAAAAAATCACGGTTTTCTTCAGAAATTATAGTCTCAACCATATAAAACTGAAATATGTATGTATGTATGTATGTATGTATGTATGTATCTATCTATCTATCTATCTATCTATCTATCTATCAATCTATCAGTCTCAATTTTTCTCTCTCACCCCCCTCTCTCTATACATATACATATAAACATAAATTCACATGTGCATATGTTTACATATATGTATATATATATATGTAAACATATCTATACGTGAACATATATATATGTACATATCTAAACATATATGTGAATATATTTATAAATGTAAGCACATGCATACACACACACACACACACACACACACACACACACACACATATATATATATATATATATATATATATATATATAAAGATAGCAGATCAAAGCAGAATAAATCATGGAAGTAATTCAGTGGTAAAATGGAGATAGGCTGGATACATAGCAGATGGAGCAGAAGGTTGATTGATCAGTGGCCAGGTGATAGCAAATGCAGCAGGAGAAGACCTAACATAAAACGTTGAGATTAAATTAAATGGTTTGCCGTTAAGTCATGGCAGAGATTCGCACAGATACAAAGAGTAAGTAAGGAGTTGAGAAAGCCCTTTGTCCAGCTGTGAATCAAATTCAACAATACTCCAAGCGAAATGCAAGCTGTAGCAATCAACTTTTCAAAAAAGTCAACCAAATCTAAAAATACACAATTCAAATTGCAAAATATGTCAGGCAAATTAAAAAGACGATTTTTAGTTTCCTTGGCGTTTTTTTGTTTTTAGTTTGTTCGAGGTATTTTAAAATATGATTGCCTTTAAAAAAAAATAACTATGGTTTCTGCAGTCTTTAATTTGGTTATCGCAGTTGAGAATTTGGATGCCGTACGTTTTATTTTGGCCGCCGTAAATTTTAATTTGGCTGTCGTATTTTTATTTGGCTTTCCTTTGCTTTGTAATTTGGGCGGGAAGGTTTAGAGAAGATAGGTTGGGATGCAGCCGATTTCAATATGGCAGTCGATTGCATATGACAGACGATCAATCGTGCCGGAGCCAACAGCCAATTCTTTTCCTTCATTCTATTTTTTTTCCTTCTATCTCTTTCGGTCGCCCCTTTTGCCCCCCGCCACAGGGAAAAACGTGTTGACATGTGCTGACCCCGACCGTCTATTCTATTGATCATCCCGGATAGCTCTTGCGACAAAATGGAAACATACGGATTAATAGTGACCAGTTTTTTTGGCTAATCTTGACCAAGCACGGTGAATGCGGCCGGAAGCCGCGATTGGCATTATTGGACGAAAGAATTGGTCTAAGGCCTTGTCTTTTTGTTAGTTTTTGTTTTTTGGGGTTGGACATATCTCGGACGGCAAATAGCGAAAAACAATCTGTCAAATTTTCTCTGTCAGACTTGAGTCGCCAGTGGGATAAATTTTCGATTCGTTTATTCCCTTTCTTTTATTTTTTTTCTCCTTTAATCGTTTCCTGGATTTTCTGTGTCTGAACAATTACAAGTTCTGTCCTTCCGTCCGTCCCGTTTTCTGATATGTAATCTTTCTTTCTGTTTGTATGTCTTTCTATTCGACATTTTTTCCCCTCCGATTTTCTTTCTTTCACGCTATCTTTATCTTCTTTCATCCACTGTTTCTTTTTTTCCCTCCTCCTTTCTTAGTAT
>OY735227.1:42641741-42696741 GCA_963457665.1 Thysanoteuthis rhombus | reverse complement strand
CACAGTCTTGTTTAAGCAATACCATTTTCTCGCTTTTCATTCTCTCTTCCCCCCCTCCTTTTCCATATCCTCTCCTCTTCATTTTTTTTGTATCTTTTTTCGTAATCCAGTCGACATTCATATTCGCATTTACAATAAATAAATGCAACCCTGAGCACCAGTGACAATGTCAGAGGTTACCCAGTCTCTTTAGGGGTTACTCAATCTCCCTGGGGGTTACTGGCCAGGCCAGATGGTAGGATGAATATAAATGCATGCATATCACGCAGATATGTTCAGAAATGACTGAGGTAAACGATTTTCCGAAGTTCAGCTGGGGAACCTGGGGGCCAGTTCGTGCACGATACGGTCAGAGGTCACAGCAGCTAAAAAAAAAAGGTCTTCTTTACTGCATGTAAAGCCTGGACGTTCTTTTATCCCTAGAATCTAACAAAACAAAACAAAAAAATAGAAGCTCAATAGAAACTGTCACGTGACCAAAGACTTTTGGCAGCACGCTCTGTTGGGGTGATCAATCAACAAAATTTGGAAGAAAAGCTGATCAATGAATAAGTTACTTATTTCTCTTTTTGTCGGGTAGTAATCATCAAAAGGACTGGCTCAAACTAGAGATCAATTTAGCATAAACTTACATTGTAAATTGAGACCACTCCTTAAAACCTTTTTTTGTGGAGTGGGATTTTTAAAGGACAGAGCAAAAAGTTTTTATAGACATAATAAGGAATAAATGTTTGAATTTTCAGCCCTCTAGTTCCATTGGCGTGGCCTGTTCGAGTGATACATACATAGTTACATATCCAGCCAAACCAACCTGAAAACTATAAAAACTTTTTGTGACAGTTTTTGTTTATGGTTTACTATCTGGGAATGAAATATTCGTTTTTTTTTTGGCTTCTGTTTGGACCCCTACCGTACGATTCGACCCCAAACCTGTAAAACATCATTAATGTTAATATCTTAGGTCAACGATCCGTTTAGGGGGATTACAGTATCACAGAGAAAAGTTATACATTATATTACAAAGAACCACGTTTACATAAAAAGAATTTATCAAGTATTCGCATCAAGTAACATAGAGAGAGAAAATCACATCGGAAATTCATCCAGGTCTTGTCACCCATCGGAAACAGCTTGTAGATATTTTGACAGACCTGTGTATACAACAATTCTTCTACCATTCCTTGCTATCAAGGGACGGACGTGCATTTTTCAGCGGTCTTTGTTGGGGTGCCACCGGGGTGAGGGAGCCGAAACCGAGTATTCCCAAACCCAAAAAGCATCACTTACGTCATCTGTTTACATCAATCATCGACATCCAAGAAACAGAGGCAAAATTCATTGTGTTTCCCTACATAGAGGCTTTATCTTTTTTTTGTACATTAGTCATTATCTGGACCCTAAGAATATATTTAAGTGTATTATAAACAATTTGCCCACTGTTTCAAGTCCAAGTTATCAAAGTTTTAAACAGCTTCCACAAAACCTTATCAAAAGTTTATGATAAGAGACAGAGTAACTTGAAACGATCTTTAAAAAGAAGAGACTAACGATGTTTGACATTCACACTTCTCTATTGGTCAGGCCGATAAGAAAAATTTCTTTAATCAGTGCTCAGGGAAAAAAATGGCTGCTTTTACAAGTACACCAAATTTAGCGCTCTTAAGTTGGATGTTTCGAAAGGCACTGAGTTTGGGATTCAATTAGTGTTTCGAGTTTCAATTAAGAAAGAATCAGTGAGATAATGAGTACGATGATATAATTAAGAAACGGGAATGACGCCTAAATTGACCTTTACAATAAAAGTCACTTGAAGTAAAACTTCGTGGTTAGGTGTCTCAAATTACGTAGCCCCGTGTATAGGTCGAGTTTTGAGATACGAATTCTGAGGCAAAAATTTAAGATTCGACCACTGCATAAGTTCCACCAGGTTGAAATCATCATCATCATCATCATCATCATCATCATCATCATCATCATCATCATCATCATCATCATCATCATCATCCTAATGCCCGTCTTTTGATAGACATCCCCAAGATTCGCTGGACCTCTCGATCGTGGGTGTCACGGTGTCAGTATTTTCTGAACTTGTCTACTCCTTTACGCCGGATCACGGAAAATTCATCCCCAACAATTGAATCTGAACTATTCTCTGTCAATTATATATCCCCATATAAAATATTTCCCCATCGATTTATCCTTAAAACAATTCATAGCTATGGTTCACGGAGAATTCATCTCCAACCTAGTTAAACAATATCACTACTAACTATGTTTGAATCGTACTATCTCTATATCCTACACAGTGGCGGAGTCAGGTTTTTACGTATGCAGGGGGGGGGGGCAAAAAAGGGGCACCAAATACCTACCAAATAATTTAGATTCATTTTACATTTGTATTTTGTATTTGAAAAAGAAAAAAAACGAGAGGTCCAGTTTTGAAGGAAGTACATAGTTTTCATTTTTATATCGAAATCAAGGCAAAAATAAACAAAAGTAGATTCTCAAATCTACAGTAAACCCTCATTGTAACGGCAATTGTTCTAACGGCACTATTTAATAACACACGTGTTGTAACGGCACTTGTTCCAATGGCATCATTTGATGACAAACACGTTTTAACACACGGTCGTTTTTATATTATCGCATGACTATTGTCGGAGACTATACCTCCTCACGAACAAATTAAAAAAGTAAATTATTTGCCGTATTTTTTAAAATATGCATGCCGTTATAAGAGCAGTTTTGTTGTTAAAACAGCATTCCGAAAGGATGCCGTTATAGCGGAAATCCACTGAATATTGAATCTAAGATCAACTTATCAAAAAAATGTATGTTATTCAATAGTATCACATACGTGAAAATTTTCTTGAAAATAACATAAAAAACAAGACAGCCATACCTGATCGGGTATTTGTCACTGACATTTGAGTTGTAGCTTTCTGGCGCTATTATTGACGAATTAGTAAAGTGAAAAATAATCAAAGAAATTTGCCTCAGAACCAATAAATAAAAAAAGATATGAAGCAATAAGAGAAGAGACTTCTTAATTATACTATATGAAAATAATAAATAAATTCGGGGAACTACTTGAGAAAGAAATTTTGTCCCTGAAAAAACTGAAAAACAATTTATGTATGTAATTGTTTGTGCTCTCAATCCATTAGATCATTGTTTCCCCAGTAAATATGTCAGTTTAAAAAAAAATGTATATTTTCTTAGGTTTAACTATTCAAAATTTAAGTATTATGCTAAACTGGACCATTTATTTCTGTCATCTGAGTGGAAGTACAGGTTACATGAATGATCTTTCTCTCGTTCTAGATTCATTTTCACGGTTTGAATCCGAAGATCTGCTTTGATGTGTTGCTATGGAATGTCATAGGAAACAATTCTGAAATGTGTATCAATATTTCTATTATTATTCGGACCATCCTCATCTTGGTTGTTTTTCATACAACGTTTCGGCTGTTGTACTCTATGGCCTTCATCAGGTATCATCTGGTAGGTGTGGGGAAGTAACGAACCGAACCCTTTATTTAACTGACGGGGGTATATTGACTGCACTCCCCTCTTAGCATTAGTAGTATTATTATTGTCTCACACTGGGATTGATACCCGATGAAGGCCGTAGTGTACAACGGCCGAAACATTGTATGAAAAAAAAATCAAGATAAAGATGGTTTGAATAATAATAGAAATAATAATAATACTTCAGAGTGTATCAATATGTTGTTGAAGGTACCAGTGTCGCTCTTGCCGTACAGCATTCGCCACATTAATTCTAGAAATGAGGATAACTTTGATGAATGCACATCCCACATGTTCAATTCCCTTTTTTCTTATTTCTCCACATGTTTTCCACATGGCTATGGTCGACAGTCTGGTGCACGTATTCTAGATCAACGGCAATCTCACCTATTCTGTGAGTGAGATCGTGGTTCCTAGTTTTATATCGTCTTTAATTATTAAGATTAACGAGGTCTCTGAGCGATTCGACACAAACTGCCGGAAGCCTATTTTCGCAGCTGTTTCAAATATACTGAAAACTCACCTTCGTGAAATATCATGACCCTGATTGATTCTTTTTCTGGTCATAGAGGACTCATCAATTCCCTCAATAATTTCGAACGCTCTATCTTGGATAGGGTTATCTAGTAATCGTTTGGAACAAACGTCCTTAACATTGAATCATAGTAAGTTCCGATATGTTCATTATCGTTGTAACTGTTAACTCTTCTCTTTGACTAAGCTTTATTTGGATCAGCAGCCGATGACAGGTGGTACCCGTAGATATTCCAGCACCAATTATGCTCTTATCCTCGAGAAAGTCCATTACAGAATTATCCAATAATGACATCCATTAGATTCATAATTGGAATGTTTGAAAATGCCGGATTAAAAATCAATTGCCAGGGGGTTTAAACTTTGAAATATTCCGGAAATATTCGGTCCAAATCAAAATTATTTGTCTTTTTCGTAGTTTAACAACTCAAACCAAATCTATATGTCAATCTCCTAGTTCAACGTCCCAAATTAAAACTGGTTGACAATCTTCTAGTTAAATGTCACAAGTCAAAACTTTTTTCTAGTCCATGAGTGAGAAATAGAGACCTATCTATTTGGAAATTCTGGTTAAAAACTAGCCTTTCCGCTATTCAGAATTCTCACAAAATAGGTGCTACCCTGCCGAGCCAGTTTTTTTTTTTTATTGTTTATTCCTTCGGTGACAATGTTAGTTCTGATTCTGAGATATTCTTTCCAACGCATCTTAATTTCAAAAGTCAATCAATGATTGAATCTCTTATCACATATTTGATATGGTTACTAAACATGTCCCTACTTCTGGTCGGTCGGTGTAATGGAATGGTGAGCCCAGAAAGTTCCTCAAAGGCCATGCGATGAAGTAAAAAAAAAATGAGATACGCCACTTATTGTGCAAGGGAACTAAATAGTTAAAATAATCCTTGTAAAGGCATCTCCTTCGAAAAATGTGTATAGGATGAGCGCTTGTCATAGAGTTTATTTGGATATCTTTTCATGAATATTTCTAATAAAAAAAAAATAATTGAAGAAAGTTACCCATAATGTTACCTATGATTCTCTCCCCTGTACGTTGCATGATTCTCGAGTTTAGGGTCAATCGTTTTGTTAGATTCTACGTTTCAGCTCCATAGGTGACTATTGGTTATGCTGTGGTGGAATATTTTGTCACATGGACTCTTTTATTCTTCCATAACTGGTTTAATTAGTTGATATGCCTAATGTGCGTTTATGGCTTACACTTAGAACTTAGTCGAGTTCTAATCAGATCTACCATAAATTTATACTATGGATCATGAGGACTTCTGATTTTTCATTTAAAACATTTCTGTTAGTTCTTTTCTTTTGTAGTCAGAAACCGTCAAACAAAACTGCCACCTAAAATATCAGTATAATTTTTCTATCAGTTTTCGAGTTGGTCTGGCTAACTATATATGTAAGTTGCCTGCGTATAGGCCGCACTAATGGAGCTAGGGGGATGACAATATGAACATATACTCCTTATTATAGCTGAAAAAAAATACTTTTTTTTGTATATTGAAAATCCCCCCTCCTAAATAATTTTTTTTTGATGTATGTGTGGTCGGGTCAGTTTGCAGAGCTTGTGCTGAATTGATCCCTGTTTCAGTTCCTAGCGACGTTTGTGTCTATTTCTTGAAAATACAAACTTTTTTTGATTGATCATAGCTCAACAAAAAGCGAGAGAAATAATTCATTCATTGATCACGCCTTTTTTTTTTCATTTTTTTAATTGATCATCACCAACACATAATGCTGTCAAAAGATGTCGGTCCTTTGACGGTTTCCACGGAGTGACTAACCAGACCTGTTCTTCTGTGGCTGGTTGAATCAGTTTATATGCCTAATGTGCGTTTATGGCTTACAGATAGAATTTAGTCGAATTCTAATCAATTCAATCATAAAGTTGTACTATGGATTATGAAGTCTATTGATTGTTTATTTTGTCGATTTTTAAACATCTTCATTAAATTGTACTGAACTGGAAATTCGGTATTACGGATGAGAAGTTTTCCTTAACATCTTAACAGTATCATTCACGCAAACATTTCTTTTTTCAGGGTGCGAGAGTAAAGCAATCGATTAAAGTTTTGGATTAAGAAATTTCGGATTTAGAAATCAGTTTCTTGATTTTGAAACTAAGTTGGGTTTTTGAAGGAGGAAACTCACTGTTAGAGCTATCATTCCTACTTGAAACAAAACAAAAATGAGCAAAAATATATAAATAAAAATTGAAACGATATTTTGAGGAATTTTAAGCTCATATTAGCTTTCCCTGTTAGGTTAAGGAATCCATGAAATTACTGATTTTATTCGAAAAGGAATAAAGACACTTTTAAAATGCTGTGCTCAGCAGAAAAAAATGAAATATATATGAGTGTGCACGCGTGATAATTGCCCAACGAACCATTAAAAAAAAAGAGAGCGATTTCCTTACTTTTAGAGCTATGGTGCTCATTTTTTTAATAAATTTGAATTTTTGAAAATATTACCTTATGATCCAAAGAGTGATCAAGCTTCACAATAAAAAGAAAAACTGAGTATTATAGTCCTAAAAGTAAGGAAAATATCAACTTTTTAGTTTTTGGCCATATTAGATAAATAAAACTGACATTAAAGTTACTCCAAATACTATTGAGAAAATTGATTGGAATTTTATCAATATTTCGTAAGCAATCGTATAGCTAATTTGACTGCTTCGACACGATTTCGCATATATTTGTACCGATTATTGATAACTTATTAATCTGAGTTTTCCATTCTTCTAATAATATTTTTTCAGGTCATCTGAAATTGATGTAGTTTATGTCGATCTTGTACACAACCTTGTGTCAAGATACTCCCATCCATGCACAATAGGATTGAGATCAGAGCTTTGCGCCACCTATTGAAGAGTCTTGGTACGAAGTATGCTTCTCTATCTTTGAGAAATATAACGAGGATATCTATCTTCCTGAAAAAGGGTGACTCTTTTTCAATTTACGTAATGGAATAGATAAACAGTCCTTTTTCTGAGATATCACAATATCTATCAAGCAGTTTTCAACGAGAAATATCTCTGATCTGCCCCCAAAACTGCACCTCATAATCATCCTCAATGTTTCACCGTTCTGTACCGTGACTCTACAATGGTTGACTCAAAGCTCCAGTCTCGATTCTATTGAGCATGGATTGGAGTATGTTGACAGAGGGTTAGAGGCAAGACAAAGAAAAACTATATCAATTACCGACCTCGGAAATATTGTTAAAAATGGAAAAAAATGAATCATTTAGTTATCAATACTTGTGCAAATCTATGAAAAATCGTATTAAAGCAGTCAATTTTGCAAAAGGAGGGCCCTAAAAAAATTGAGACAAAATTTCACTCGATTTGCTCAATTATCGTTGGCGTTATTTAATGATTTATGGCAGTTGTACCTTTTTTTTACGATATCAAAAAACTTACCATAGGCCAATGTATTTATCTAAGCATTACTTTCAAGTCGAAAATGATGATATTATTTACCGTTAACATTAGCCAATATTAATTTGGGACAAGTATTTCTTTCATTTCGATTCCAGTAGCTTTTCATAGCAAACACTTGGGTTATCATTCTACAGCCATTTGTAGACAGCACGAATCATAAATAAAGAATAAGCTCTCGACAGGATTCGAACTAGCATCTTTTTCTTGTGAGCCCTATTTTATCTCAAAAACTGCTCCAAGTTCATATGGTTAGGTTTGATCTTCTGAAAACCGTCAGTCCTCCTATCTCTATCGGACTTATTATGCATCTTACAGATTAATGTTAAAAAGAGAAAGATTTATTTATATAATTGCATTTTGGCAGATTCATTCTAAGTATGGATATTTGAAGTGGAGTTGACTTTATTTTTCTACAGTAATAAGAAAAAGAGCAAGAGTAACAATCCTCATCAATCAGCAAAAACAATCCTCAAAATCTGAGATGTAAATCGATACGTAAAATTCACTATCCCCTAACGTGGTTTGAACTATGACCAACAGATTGCAAGGAGTCAATCTTACTGACTGATCTAGATTGACAAATCTTAGATATTCACGAAAATTTATCATGCAGGTACGCACGGGCTTAATACATTGAATTAGACAAATTTATACCTACACGTACACAATATGTATGATTATATAAGTTTTATTATATATATAAGTTTTATTATATATATATATATATATATATATATATATATATATATATACATATGTATATATATGTATATATATGTATATATATATATATATATATATATATTTATACAAACACGTACACAATATGTATGATTATATAAGTTTTATTATATATATAAGTTTTATTATATATATATATATATATATATATATATATATATATATATACATATGTATATATATGTATATATATGTATATATATATATATATATATATATATATATTTATACAAACACGTACACAATATGTATGATTATATAAGTTTTATTATATATATAAGTTTTATTATATATATATATATATATATATATACATATGTATATATATGTATATATATGTATATATATATATATATATATATATATTTATACAAACACGTACACAATATGTATGATTATATAAGTTTTATTATATATATAAGTTTTATTATATATATATATATATATATATATATATATATATATATATACATATGTATATATATGTATATATATATGTATATATATGTGTATATATATATATATATATATATATATATATATATATATATATATATATATATATATATATATATATAAATAACAAAGTTGCAGTAATGATATTCAGCCAGAATAGAAGTAGGAACGGAGTTTGACCTTGCTGCAACTATTCTTTTAATTTGTTATCATTGGAAGTTTGGGGGCACTCGATAACAAAGGTGTCTACTCTATAACTTTTAACAAATTTTTAAGTACTATTTCACAACAGAACATAATTCTGCTCCAACTACTCATAACGTCGAAGCATTTGAAATGGACACAACTACTTCAATGCGTACCGTTCAGCGTTGGTTCTATGGAACCTAACCAATAATAAAAAGCCCAAACATTTCCTCAATGATTGCTCTTTGATTGCATTGTATTTACATGCACCCTTTTTTCTCTTTCGGCAGAAAAATTCGTAGAATTAAACAGTTTGCCCCCGATTCTGAAATCCCCTTCTGTCATTGGCGGTGATTAAAAGGAAAAAAATGTTCAAAGAGGAAAATATCGTTCGAAGAATGGAAAATAATGGATCAATCAGTTATTGGTACTCCATTCAAATCTATGCAAAATTGTGTGTCTCGAGGTTTATTATTGGTTGGTATTCATAATTCTAGATCTAAAGCTAATTAACCTACGCTGAACAGTTCGCATTACCGTAGTTTTGCTTGCTTCAAATATTATGCTGTCGTTATCAGCATCTCGAGCAGCATAATGCCCTGATTGCTTTTTCACCTCTGTCATAAGATATTTTTTTCAACTGACTTTTAATAATTTAACTGGCTAGTTCCAAGTCTCTAACAAACCCTTCTCTTTTTTTTTCCTTTCGACAGAAAAATTGGTGGAATCAGCCACCCGGCCCCCGATTCCCAAATCCCCATCTTTGATTGGGGGTGACTCAAAAGAAAGATGTTCAAAGAGGAACAACTCGGCCAAGTCTTGCGAATCTACATCAACAAGCGGAAGTACAGTTATGGAAACGGTGCAGTGCCGTTTAGAGAGTAAAGAACTATGGAATAAATTCTACGAGCTTGGAACAGAAATGATTATTACCAAGTCTGGGCGGTAAGTTGCTTTAACTGCCTTCCGTATTTAAAAAAAAACATCCAATACATTCAGCGCATGTGTGACACCGAATCAACTACTTTGCTGAATTGGTGAAGTTTTAGTTTTTTTTTCTATAAACAATAAATACGTTTTGATTTCATCAAAGTTCATCCAATCAAAACATGGATATAAAACAACTATCATTTGACGATCAAAATTTTGTGAAATCGAACATTCGACAAAAAATAAGTAAATACATAGCTCCTACTTTCTCGATAGCAAATAGATAAATACGTAGTTTTTATCTGATCAAAAGTTTATTTAATCAAAACAAGTCTATGAAAAAACTATCATCTTACAATCAAAACTTCGTGAAATCATTTTACAAAAAAATATGTGAATACATAATTCTAACTTCCTTAATTACAAATAGATAACTACGTAGTTTTAATTTGATCAGAGGTTCTATCAAAAACGAGGACATGAAACAATTATTCTTTTTTACGATCAAATGTTCAAGTAATCGAAGTGAAATCAAACTTTGTATAAAAATAAGTAAATTTCACCGATAAAGCAATTTTGCACAACATTCACACATATAAGTGTTTATAAATGCATTAATAACTTTGAAACTATATCTCGTTATTACACAGTGGATGTATCATTTGGCCTGGACAGCGTTAATGTAATAAACAAGAAAAAAAGTGGCTGCTACAGAAATTGAGCATGTGGGCGTTGAGTTAGCCGTTTCAACGTAGCGTTGCTGTTACCATTGAGCTAAATGGCCGCCGCTAATTTTGGGACCTAGATCATTCTAAATTCTCATTTTGTTCATTCACTATCTATATCTACCCTATCTGTTTCTAAGTGCTGACTATCATATTATTGAGAAATGGATATATAATCGGACAGAAACAATAATTATATTACCTTGAAACTTGTTACACGGTGAATTTGATACATTTACAGTGTCAAAACGGGAAAACATTTCAAGTTGGGTTTCAAAGTAATACAACTCATTTATAATTATTTCCGAGTATTTGCCCATTTCTTAATAACAATAATAATAATAATAATAATAATAATAATAATAATAATAATAATAATAATAATAATAATAATAATGATATATATATATATATATATATATATATATATATAGTATAAGTCAGGTTTGCAATATAATATAATATGATATGATATAAAGCAATGTCTGATATATGATGAATTAATTTCATAGAGAGGTCGATACATTCAACTTTAGGCTCCAAGAGTTGAGCCGGTTTAGAGTAGAGCTGGAAATATAGTAAGAAGTAGATTCGCTACACAAATATGTTTATTCGCCAGAAGAAGCCCAAAGAGGACAGAAACATAAACGTATTTGTGTAGCGAATCTCCTTTCTATTATATATATATATATATATATATATATATATATATATATCATTTTCCTTGGATTTATTTAACCTTCATCCTTTATTGCAGAATTTACCTTCCTATTTTCTTGTATATATATATATATATATATATATATATATATATATATATATATATATATATATATATATATATATATATATATATATATATATATCTCGAAAAATTTATATTAATTTATTTGCATTGATTTATTTCCCAAATCAGTCCTCAACGGCGTCAGCTTATGAACATTATTCACAAAATTGTCCTTATTTCCTGGAATTTCGGTACAGTTTTCTCTCTTTCCTTCAAAATATCCATTTTTTGAAACTAATAATTTGATTCATCCGGCTGTCACGAGGTTAACAGATCATTTTCCGCCCGTTTATGCAACGTTTTTCTATGGATGGATACACACATCATTATCTTAGCTAGATCAAGTTTTTCCCCAATTTCATTTCGTTTCTAAAGCTGAAATACTCAACTAGAGACTGTCACCAACACTGTCCAAATAAGTTTCTTCAGTTTTCAAGTTGGTCTTGCTGACTGTCTACGTATGTGTCGTGTATCCATACAGTATCATAAATTCTGTATTTAGCCTTGAAAATAACTTTCTTTTTGTTTCCTAAAGATCTCACCCCAATAGGTTTTTAGTGGGGTCAATTTGATATGCAAATCTTTGCCAAATTGATCCCTTTGTGTCCAGAAGCACTGACGTTTCTTTTTTCACGAAAATTCATACTTTTTTAGTGATCATTTCTCAATAAAAAATGGTCACCCTTTTTTTCCGATTCTTTTATTGATCATCCCTAAACAGCATGCTGTCAAAAGATGTTGGTCATGTGACGGTTTCTATTGAGACACTAACCTGACTTGTCCATTTACAATTTATATCAAGCTCAAGTATTCATACGATGGACACATTTTCGAAAAACTGCGTTTTTTTTTGTGTTTTCATTGGATTTATTTTTCAGTTTCTGTGGGTTTAAAAACTTGTTTCTTTCCTTTCAAACTGTTATCAAGTTGAAAGAAATATAACTAAATAAGATCAAATAAAACAATAAAATGCTCGGCTTTTCACTGAAAATTCCCCTTAATTTGATTTTTTCGACAGCAGTTACGTTTGTTTCACGAGCGACGAACCGGCCATGTCACCGAGTGTCTGTCATTGCTGTGTGGAGTCTTAGCCCTTGTCAGCGTCGAATTTGAAAATAGATGGTCCATTGGCACGGAGCGAGGGGAAAAAAAGCATTACGTCAGTCGCTATCTAAAATTTCAATCTTGAACACTGTTCCACGGTTTAACTGTTTATCTGGAAGAGACAAGGTCTGTTGTGGGAAAACACCGGATGGGAGAAGGAGCGGTTGACAAAATTGAGTCGATGGAAAAGAGGGAACAGTCCAACGTTGACAGGTCTCGCCTTTTGTCGCTTTACGAGTTGGCATTTTGCGATGGCGGTAACGGCTTCGAGAATTGGATCGTCAGCCATTTTCAGGTTGATATGTTTTCAGCTGCAGTCGATGCCAACTAAGGTTGCTTTTTTTTTCGGTTTTGTTTCTTTCAATTTGTGAATCTAGTGTTGACAATATTTAGGTTTTCAAAATAGTTATCTTTTTTTTCCCATGTTTCAAAGCCGACTGTTGCCAATTGAGATGATTTAAAAAAAATCTTTCGAACTTACGAGTGACTTCCGGAAAATAAAAATAAGAAAAAATCACTTCTAAATTGGCAAGCCAGATGGCGACACTGCAAAGTCGTTTTATGTTATTCCCTTCGACTGTTAAGCTGCTTCTGTCATGTTGCACCAAAATGTCTAAAGCGATAGGCTCCTATTAATAAGAAAAACAAAAGACTTCATATTACTATGGATAAGGATGTGTAAATCTATGTAATATGGATCCCCTCTTGAAAATACAATTGTCCTTTGCCTTTTACAGTTTTGGTATTTCAGGGTACAATCAAGAAGAATTTGATGAAAGTATTTTGGGGAGTTTTCAAACGTACAGTGAAAAGCTGCATCATAGAAAATACGCTTTATAGTGAAAAATAAACGTAAAAAAATTAGGAAATCATAAATATATATTTATGAGATAGCAACTACTGCGGACCTTTCGTCTATAACTTGTAATCTATTAATTTTATCGTAATAATCTTTGTGTTATTAATTAGAAAATGATTGTAGAAAATAATCAACTAAACATTATTTCAGTAGAAAATATGAAGCTTGAGATAATCGTAGCTGAAAACTTGTTTATACCCAAAAACCAGTTAACCATGGAAACAATCTTTTTTAATGCATTATATTGTATTTTTATTGAGTTAATGTTTTTTGTTAATCAACAGTATATATCATTACAGTATTAATTCATTTATTTGTACTTTTACAATTTGGGAATGACCGAGTGTTTATTTATCAAAAAGTTTACAGAACAAGATTTTGTGGTGTTTGGAGCCCGGAGAGGGGGTGAGTTGTGAGTTGTGATGTCCAACAGTTGTCTGTCATTCTTGCAACATATCCAGCCCACTTCCATTTGATTTTTCTAATTGTTTCTATGATATTTCGGTAGGTATTTTGAGTTTTCTAATTGTTTCTATGATATTTCGGAAGGTATTTTCTCTGATATACTGTCGTATGATCTCTCCACGCAAGATTGAGCATGATTCTCTAATGTGAACGTTGCATGATTCTCAATTTGAGGGCCAATCATTTGGTTAGATTCCTCGCTTCAGCTCCATAGGTGACAATCGGGAGGATGCATTGGTTGTATATCAATCTTTCTAGAACTAATGGAAATTTGTGTTCTTGAAAGTCGAGCTTGCTCTATCGAAAACTTGCCAACTTAGTGTGATTCTTCTCTTGGTTCCTCATTCTCTTCTATAGGCTAAATAAAATACAATGAAATATTGATGCAATTATCTCGTCTGGTTGAACAAATTCTGCTTATCCTGAAACACGATTATTCAATTTGGTCCTGTTTCTTCAACCTAGCTAGAAGTAACAGACAAGATGTGTGTCTGTATGTGGGATATTTCTAACTAATTTAGCTCGGCTCTTTCTACTTTGGTAAAAATGACGTACACAATCTACGCACATACATACGTATACGTTTGCTTGTGCGTAGTTTTTCTACCCAGTTAAGAGGAATGTGAGTGATTTTAAGAATGAACACACAACACATATGCGTGCACTCACAGAATAACGCACTCACAAACCACATGCAACCCCATATATATATATATATATATATATATATATATATATATATATATATATATATATATATATATATATATGAGGTTAATCAGTAAGTTCGTAACCTGGTACAGTTATTAGCTAAATTCTTTTTTTGAAATTTTCATTGAATGATGTCCGATATCTTTGATCTATGAAGAGGTACTGGTTCGAGTTTAGTGACAAGATAAAAGATTATGGCAAAAAATTGATATTTATTGTATAAAGCAAATGCTCATTTTCATCATTGGGCCACGGACTTATATTTACTAGGGTGGGATTCAATTTATAACGTAAATTATTGATAGATCAGTTCTTTAGTTCGTGCTTGGCAGTGTTCATGCTTTCTTTTTGAAAATTCGAACTATTTAGTGAATACAACCTTCAAAACACGAGTTAAGTAATGTTTTCACCAATCAATCCTTTAAAAAAAGAATCGATTGCTCACCCCCTATAAAGAATGCAATGTAAGATTTTACAAAATCAGTACCCACTCTCTGTCCAGGTGTGTTCACTCTTGTCTTATTGAAAGTACAAAAGACGGGAGAAGTAACTTATTAATTGATCATCTCTTTTTTCTAAGTTTAATTGATTACCCCAATGCTGTATGCTGCCAAAATGCATAGTTCACGTGATAGTTTCTGTTGAGTGACTAATTACTTTTTTTTATTAACAGTATTCTAGATGAAGAAGTGATTAACAGTCTTTTATATAAAGAAGGCGAGAATTCGTTGGGGGTAATATTAAATATCATGTAATACTCATTGTTACGATCTACGTACATTACCCTCTCATTAGTAAAATGATTTAAAAAAAAACAATCCCGAGAGAGAGAATTTTGGAATGCGGAAATTTGAATAAACTGGCACTAAAACTGTGAAACGGATTTTCAGTTCGTTGCTTAGTCACATTTTTGAATTACAAATTTGTGAAAAAAAAATCCGAATGAAAATTTGATTTTGCAGAACAGAGAATTTTTTTAATAAAAAATGTATTATTTATTTTTATTCAAAATATCAACTATTTCAACTAGTAAGAGAAATTACTCATTCCACCAAGAAAGACAGAGGTTGAAAGGGTATTTTACTGGAGATTTAGGAATAGTGAAAGAGAAGGTAGAGTTGGGTAGTTAAATAAGAGAGGGGAGAAAAGAGCAGAGGTTAGAAAGTTAGGTTGTTCACTGAGGTGGAATAAAGTGAGAGCGCGGAGAAAAGGAAATTCGGTATTTTAATAAGAGGGTAAGTAGGGAGAGGGCAGTTAAGACGATTAGGTAGTTTATTGAGGGGTAAGAATATTTTTTCATCCGAAAATAATTAATCTTCGTAAAACATTCAGATAAAATCATCAAGCGGCACCGAAAGTTGCAAAGGATAAGGGAGAGGATTAAAATATTCAGGCATTCAGAGAAGAGCCGAGGCATGAGATGAGTTTATTTGCCAGCAACTGGAGAATTTCCACGGGTCCAGACACATACAAAAGTCATATTCTCTGAGTAATGTTAGGATTGATTCCTGACCAACGACAATCCCTTTCCCGTTGATTTTCAATGCATAGCTATAGTAAAATTACAGGGAATTACATTAAATTATATATATATATATATACATTGTTCTAGGTAGATGTAATGGTCTTCTCCAGTTCTGCGTCTTGAAATTCTCAAGAGAAGAAGAAATCAAGCGAAGAATCACACTAGGTTGGCAAGCTCTCGACAGGGCAAACTCAACCTTCAAGAAAAAGAAAATTCTGTTAGCGCTAAAAAGAAGGGTACACAACCAATGTATCCTCCTGATAGTCACCTATGGCGCTGAAACATGGAAACTAACCAAAAGACTGACCCTAAAACTGAGAACCTTGCAACGAGCACAGGAGAGAATCATGCTCAACCTCACATGGAGAGATCATAAGACAGCGCAGTATATTAGAGGAAAGACAGAGGTCAGAGCTATCATAGAATCCATAAGAAAACTCAAATGGCGATGGGTTGGTCACGTTGCGAGAATGCCAGACATCCACTGGACATCATGACTCACAACGTGGATCCCCAGAGATCACAAGCGAAACCGGAGACGACAAAATATAAGATCGAGTGACGAACTAGATAAGCCCAGAAAGTACTGGCTCCGGGACGCCCATGTTTGAGAGTTGTAGCGAATGTTGGGGAAGGTCTATGTCAGACGCTAAAAGGACGCTGCTGCTGCTGCTGATGATGATGGAGCATATACATACAACCTCTTGATAGATTTGAATGAACAGAGCGAGATAGGTAGATAGATTGATAGGTAGGTATCCACTGCCAGTTTTCCAGGGTGTGTGTGTGTGTGTGTGTGTGTGTGTGTGTGTGTGTAATATGTACATGCGCAAAAGGATATATAGCCGGTGGAACAGAAGATTATATTACTTATCGGCAACCCTGAATAGTCCCATTTTTTCATATGGACACATCAAGTTGGGGTTACATAAAATAATTGTACAGCACCAACGTCTTTTATTGACTATACATTTCTCAACTTTTAAAGCCCTTCATCTTATGTGAGAAAGCCTAATCCAGAGTGGGTAAATGCTTTGTTCGCCCACCCCCAAGCAGGCACTTATGTTTGTTTACCGTAATAAAAATAATCTTATGAAAATAATTCGCTAATTCTAGAATGTTCATCTTTCAGAGATGTCTTTTTGGGTCCATTGCTTATATCACTTCATCATAGCAAATAAGTAGAGTGAATGAGTCGCAGTACTTTTACAGGAAGGGGTTTGCAAATGCAACCTTGTATCCCCCGGAAGGACCTCTATGAATAGGTATAAGGTGATAACCAAAAGCTCTTGGAATTTAAGCTTGAAAAAAAAATACTTGCCCGATCACCAAGACCTCAACCGTCTTCTTCGAAGCAAACTGTGGTAACTAGGAGCGTAGTGTTAAAAAAAGGGAAGCGGCAAAAGTCCGTGCTACATTCGGTTCGCGTGAGCCAATCAGATTCCCCGAAAATCTGCGTAGTGCGCTCGTGAATGTGTGTGTATAATTCATAATTCTTCGTTTTGCACTTGCAGAAAACACAAATATATACGAGGAAGATACACGTACACGTATATGTGTACATACGCGAATGTTTTCGCTTAATTAAATATTAGTACGTGTGATTTTTCGAAAATTCTGTTCTCTTAGTGTGTTTCCACTACATTTCATCCTATCGTATTTTAGATTATGTTCACCGGTGCAGAAAGAAAGATAAATTCACTGGTGTTTTTTGGCACGAATATATTCATATTGATCATTGCTATCCTAATTAATAATAACTTCACATTTATCCATAGCACCATTGCAAAAACTCTAACCTTTCATATAGACGTTTATCGAGGAGCAATCAAGCGTATTTGCGGTGAGGGCCATATCGTTGTATCAACTACGATTCCCAATCTCCTCAGTTGAACTGACTCCTTTGACCGACGTTATGTCAGACAAGTCTGGTTGGTCATTGAATAGTAACCGTCACGGGACCGACGGCTTTTGACAGCATCCCGCATGGGAGGTGATCAATTAAAAATTTGGGGGAAAAAACAAGATGTGATCGATGAATAAGTTACTTCTCAAACAAAAAAACAAACCCAAAACCTGAACTGTTGAAAATGTCGGTCCTTTTGCCCGATTTATGCATACCTAGCCTGCCAGCCGGACCAGCTTTAAAACTGAAGAAACTTATTCTGATAGTCTAGATGACTGCCTAATAGGTACAGAATGGTGTGGTAAATAACGTAATTACTTTGAATTAATCTAATGATTTTAGTACGGCAATAAACCATCGCAAATGGAGCTCTTCAACTTTTGAAAACAATAACATGGCGCTCGGGAAGAAATTTCAGTACATTGTGTAAAGTCGCTCGGAAGTCGCTTATATCATCCATCCAAAATGGCCATATTTTAACAACTCCAACAAATGGGCATATTAAAACATGTCGGTGAAGTTTGGTACAATAGGTCTGTATTTTTTCTTTGCTGTAATGTTTGTTGTTTGATTGTAAAATAAGCTACACGCATCATAAGCGATTATTTACGCCTTTGGAAAAATCACTGGAAACAAGCGAAGACTACATTTTATTACTGCTGTTTGCTTTAACATTTTTTTTTCTTTCTATTTTTACTTTTATTCATAATCTATCATTTTTTCTCGACCGCCTTTTATATATTCTCTGGTTGAAGTAATCTGTTATTGACTCAGTGACCAAGCGGAGAAAGGAGAACCGCCATTATTTTGCGGCCTTATCTGCTGATTTCAATCAAATTTACTCGTCGGGAAAAGTCGGCGGTTTCCAGCCAAATGACTGGTTCATCAGGCACAGAAATGTAATTAGTAAATTGGTGAATTGGAAGAATTTAATAATTGGAGATTAATGAACTCAACATTACAAATAAACAAACGAAAAAGAAAGAAATGCTTGAGGGTGTAACATGAAATGATATAACAATGATGCGTTCCTACTTTTCATTTTTACGTGCTCTGTCCGGAAAGTATCCAGCCATTGTCAATATCTCGAGAACCGGTTGAGTGTGATTAAGCAATCAGTCAGAAGGGATATATATGTATGAAACGAGCAAATTGTTTTTCAATGGCCCATTACAGATCTAACCGTTCATTTGAAAATCTTTTTTTTTAAGTGAAAGTGAAACAGAATGTACAATCGGTTATGAACCATTGAAAATTTTTTTTACTCATTTTATAACTGCTCTACTAATGGTATTGACAACTTTTTGAAAAAAACTAAGATCTACTTATTACATCAACATATATACACACGTTTGTTGTATATTCTCTTATATATATATATATGTATGTAATATATATATATATATATATATATATATATATATATATATATATATATATAAGTACAAATCAGTAATTCACGAAATGATGTGCGATGGGTCTATTATATGAAGTGCTCGATGTAAAAATATTGAGTTAGAGTAGAGCTTTACATATGGTGAAATAATGGATTCGCTACATACACTCTTTAAAAAATGCAAAACGTCCGGGTGATCTTCAACTGAATAATATATTATATTTATATTGTTATATCTGTGTTTGCGCTCACGGTAATAATTATGTGATTTCTATCTATCTATCTATCTATCTATCTATCTATCTATCTAATGATGAAAATCCGATTCCTTTTATCCGTATGTGCCCTTTAAGTAGTAGAAACAGTTCATTGTAGTCAGAGGTATTGAAGATGATCCTCATTGGGGCCAAAGCCCCTATATAGTTTTTCAGCAGGATTTGCTTAAATCGCAACCAAAGGGTGAGTTTCATTAATCGAATTTTCTTTCTCACTTCACTTCTCTATTTTTCCCTTTTCCTTCCTTTCTTTCGCATGCATGAAAGTTTTCTCTATCATTCTTGATGAATAAAGCTCGAATGAAACGTTTTAAGGGCACTATTTAAAGACACACACCAGCTCTTCTGGCACGTTTGTTTTTTTATAGTCTCGACTATAGTCAGAGATTAGTTTGCTGTATTAGGACATAAGGATTTTAGAGCATTATTCTAAAAACTAAAATTACGGTTTCCTGCACTGCTGTTTGTGTATTTTGAAAACGTTGGTTGAACCAAAGAAATGCATACAACCCTATCCTCATGATAATAAAAAAATCGAGATTTGATAGTAGTTTTTCTCTTAAATTCTTTTCACCTTCCAATTGTCTAATTACCACAAGCATTTTGTCGGGTGACCTCACATACACTCAACAAACAAACTAAAATAAGTAAATCCACAAAATAATACTGCCTAAGATAGTGCAGAAATCTGAAAAAAAATTCACAAGAAGGTCTTATATAAGCGCATTGATCTCCGTATATATCATTGGTCCTTCTATACTATATATATATATGGAACGTTATTTAGTTAAAAGGAGATATAGAGTCATACTTTTCGGTGGAACATTATAGACGAACTTCGTATCAAAATCCACCCGTTATAGTGGCAAAATCCTCATTACAGCACTCTTGGATCCCCACGGTACCGTAATAAGGGGAGTCTATTGTATCTTTAAAGAGACTGTGTGAATTAAAACTGCTGGTTCATACTGCGATTTGATTGATTGGTTATTTGACATCTGGTGTCGCAAGAGCTCTGGTCACTGATATCGCAGAATCATCAGTTTCGGGGTAACTTTTGCCTTCTGCCGGATTTGATCCACTTCTCCCATTTCGGGATCATTCCATGAATCAAGGGAAAGGGAGATCAGTCATGGAGAGAGAACAGAGAGAGAGAGAGAGAGAGAGAGAGAGAGAGAGAGAGAGAGAGAGAGAGAGAGAGAGAGGAATAAAAAGAAAGGACTGTATGAATCGTGTGCGTGCCCTGGGATCTTCATGTCGATGGTATAGATTGCATCACCTGATAAACCCTGCGACTTTTAAATATCGTATTGGAGAGTTCCCTTCCCTTAATGAGAAAGGATCAAAGGAGATTAAGTGGGGAGGGGGGAGAGATAGAGTAACAATAAATAAGTGATAAGTCTTTGGACAATGGCTGGAGACAAAGACAGTTCCTGCCATTATTTTTACCTTTTGTGTTCATTGCTAACAACTGTGCAATTGGAGTCAAGTTTGTTTTACTCCTGTAACCAGAAGGAGAAAAAACAATATTCACTTTTAGGGGAGTAAACTCTGTTAGTCTATCACGTCACATTAAACGAAACTTATATATATATATATATATATATATATATATATATATATATATATATATATATATATATATATATATATATATATATATATATATATATATAATCCAAAAGACTGATTATGAACTGTCATTAAAATGAAATCCCGTTGATTACACAATAAATGTATTATTTTGCCTAGACAAAGTAAATATAATGAATGAGGCCGCTGTAGGAATTAAACCTACGACATACACACATATATATATATATATATATAAATAAATTAATGAGTGAACATTTCCCTACCGAGATCAGAAATCGATACCACATCATTGCAAAGCGTCTCTCTTACCAATTTAGCTAAACTGGCTAGCGTTATAACTACTCAGTTATTTATTATGCTTATAATGAAAAAAAAAAGCATTCATCGTAGATTGAACCCCACTAAAAATGTACAGAAGAGAAGACATACAAAACCCCCCAAAGGCCTTTTTGTAGATTTAACAAGGAGTACATGTCTACATTTTCATCCCAGTAGCTTCATTGGTCCGGCTTGTACAGCCAAACCCACTTGAAAATTTAGACAACGTAAATAGAATAATCAACTGAAGAGAATGGAACTGCTGCATGTATCGAACCTGCCACCGAAAGGGTAGCCGCTTTAACGTAGCGATGCTCTTACAATTGAGCTAATTATCCGCCGGTAAAGCAGTTATTTGGCCTTGCATCAGCTAGTGCCAGACATATTTCTCTCTCTGTGCTTTCCCATGGACAACATCAGTAAGAGGAGATTCTGATGACTGGGCATCTTAGAATCTTCATACGCTTCACCCCCTCCAAGGGTGTTCTATTTTCTGTTGAGACAGAACGGAAGCCATTCATTCTTTCTATCACTTGTACTCAGCTTGTGCTTGCTCACAGTAAAATGCTTGGAGAGCGTTTCCTTTCGGACAATGAGTTTTCTTTTGCACATGAATTAAATTTGTCGTTAATCCAAGGGATTAGAACAACGCTGAAAGTAACCAGATAATTTTGTTATCATTTTGGCTGATCTGAGAATAATGACAGTTTCTTATTAGACTGAAGAGCCTAGCAAATTGGCCAAGCGAATTGGATAATGCTTCCTAAGGAACAAGAGGTGACAAATTAAAATCTGTCAACATTTCTTTTCCAGCTGATCTTCTGATTGGCTCCCCTTTCCTGGATTCTTTTTTTGTATTCTTTTTTATCGATTCTTTACTCACTCTTTTTCTTTATTTCTTTCTCTCTTTTCTTTCTTTCTTTTCATTGATTCTTTTTTCTTCCTTTTCTTTCTTACTTTCTTTTATTTTTTTATTCCGATTTTTCTTTCTTTTTCATTTTTTTCCTTTTCTTCCCTCTCTCTTTATTTTGACTTTCTGTCTGTCTTCGTTTCGTTCCTTGTTGGTTTTATCATTTCTTTCCGTCCTTCTTTCTATCCTTCTTTCTATCATTCCTTTACTCTTTTTTTCTTTTATTTCTTTCTCATTATTATTTTGTGGGCAAGGAAGGGGGTATTATATCGATTCTTTTTCCTTCTTTTCTTTGATTTGTTTTTTTTCCTGATTTTTCTTTTTTTCTGCTTTTCCTTCTCCGCTTTTCCTCTTTCTTTCTTTCTTTTTCTTTCTTTTTTTCTTTTGACTTTTTTGTTTGTTTGTTTCTTTCCTCTACTACTTATTTCTCAATCATTTCTACTACCCTTTCATTCTTTCTCTCTCTCTCTCTGGTTCCACTTCTTTGATTTCTTTTTATTCTATTCTCTTTGTTTTATTTTTTTAATCCAGTTTTTCTTTTTCTGCCTTCCCCCCTCTCTCTCTCCCCTCCCTCTTTCTTTCTCTCAACTTTCTTTCCTCGTTTCTCTCTTTATTCTCTCCTTTCTTTTTTATATTTCTTCCTCCTATCAATCCCCTTCTTTTCTTTCTTTTTTTCACTTATTCCGCTTCTTTCTTTCTTTCTTCGATCATCTCTTTCTCTTTCACTGCCCAATGTTCTCTGAGGCTTCCCGTTTTCTTTCTTCCCTCCTTTTATCCCCATTTTTTTCTCTGTTTTTTTTTTGTCTTATTTTACTTCTCCCTTTCTTTCTTTGTCATTTCTATTCTTTCTTTATCTCTTCCGTTCCTTTTCTCTCTTTCTCTCACTGCCTCAAGTTCTTTGTGGCTTTCCTTTTCTCTTTCTTTCACCCCCTTCCACCCATTCTTTTTTTCTCTTTCTTTTGTTTATTTTACCTTTCTCTTTTCCCTTTTCTCTTTCTTTCACCCCCTTCCACCTATTCTTTTTCTTTTCTCTCTTTCTTTTGTTTATTCTACTTTTCTCTTCTTTCTCCCACTTTTGCTTGTTCCTTCCTTCTCATCATGATATCCCCCTTCCTCTCTTCTCGTATTTGACCAACTTAATAAATAACGCTAAATGAATTAATATCATATTCGATCTCTGTCTAGAGTCAATTGACTAGCTAATCCTATTTCCACGTATACACATACACACTAGTGTACCCTATACCAAAACACGCTCATGCATACACACACCCTCACACATACGCACACGCTCGCACATACAAACACGCTCACATACCAACTAACATACGGACAAATACGCACCCATATACATGCACACACTCATGCATACATAAATGGATGTACATTTTCCAAACACATAAACCAAACAGTGACAATCCAAAGTCACCGAATTCGTCAGCATCGGTTTCCTCAGTTTTTAAGTTGGTCTGGCTGGTTGGCTGGCTGCCTGGCTGGCTGCCTGACTTGCTATGTGTCACTCGCACTGGCCATACCGATGGATTTAGAGAGCCGAATATTTAGATATATACTCCCTATCATTTTCCTAGAAAACTTCTTTTTGTATTGATTTTTGTGTTTGTGTGTGTGGATCAATTTATTATGGAAGTTCATGCTAAATCGATCCCTCAGTCTTTTTTTTTTGTTTGTTTTTCTTTTAATTATACTTTTAGTGATCACTGTAGAATAAAAAGTGAGGGTAGTATCTTATTCATCCCTTTATCCAATATTTTAATTGATCACCCCTGACACGACATGCTGCCAAAATACGTTGGTCACATGACAGTTTTTATTGAGTGACTAACCAGGCCTATTAACTGATTCCATCTATTCTAAGAAGTATTCGAATATTACTTGTTCATTTTGCACTAATGCCCTTGGGAAAGGCATGTATTTATATCCTACCGCCACCTATATCTAATAACCTTGGAGAAGGCCTTTGTTCTCCAACTGGCGTTAAATGTATAATAGAAAAATATGTTTACCCGAGCATTCTTTTACCATCGTTTCCTTTGCGTTTCAAGATTGAAGCTACATAATCTTCAAGGGATTACATTCGTACAGAAGGTGTGTTTTTCCTCAAATTAGCTTTAAAAAAAACTATACAATATTTACTAAACTGTAAACGTCAGTTTACATCATCAACGGTTTTTCATTAGAAAAATCAATCTTTTCACTTTCTTTGAGGAAGGTTTTTCACTTCAAGTTCCCCGAGATCGGTTGAAAGAGAGAGAGAGAGAGAGAGAGAGAGAGAGAGAGAGAGAGAGAGATATTTACAGTTTTATCGTCATTGATCAGTTTAACGCCATTGCGATCAATGGACAAAAGGCAACCCCTAGAAGCAGTATATATATATATATATATATATATATATATATATATATATATATACAAATACATATATATATTATTGTTGTGTCATCCACAGAGAGCTGTTTCATTGTATTACAACTCTTCAGTGTGACTATAGACTATCCTTTATATCATCCAGTACCACGAGGTAGGATCAAAACCTTCGTTTCAGACCCAGGGGCTAGCATCTTATCTCTACCCCACGCAGAACTGGACGGCCAGTCAGGTTGAATTCAAGTATTAAACTATCCATAAGCCAAATGTGACTTTTATTTTTACCTCACAGAATTATTCCCCCATTGGACAACTTAAACCCCTTCGAAGGTAATTCGCCTCTCCTCTGGTCGGGAAACATTGGTCTAAATCATCACGCCATCTCATTTTTGCCGGCCACAATTTAGCATATGATCTCCGATGATCCACGTTGTCAGTTTTGATGTCTATCGCCTGTCATTCTTGCAATATTGACTACCCATTGCCATTAGAGCTCCTTAATGGTTTTTGTAACATCACTGACCCCTGTTTGCTCTCTAATATAATGTACTATCTTGTGATCCCTCCATGTGATATTAGATATAATGATCGTAAGTTCCCGATAGTCACCAAGGAAACTGAAATGAAGAACCTATTATCATCACCATGACTGGAACCCTTGACCTTTCTTCTGGTCATATTTTCCACGACTTCTTATGACAGGACAACGAGCCAAGAACAGTTGGTCTCATAGTGTACGGTATTATGAGACAATAAAGCTCCGAGGATTCGAATTCCCCTCTTTTTCAAATAAAGATCTGATAAGGGAAAAGAGAAACGGGAGAAAAACTGTCCAGATGGATAAATTTTCAAGAAACACCAATCTGGGATTAGTAACGTATCACAACATCTAGATGAGTGTCTTCAGGACGATTATCGACCAAACAGGAAAGATTAACGGCTTCAGACGAAGATAATTTTTACAAAGATTCTGGCCTCTACTCAGGCCTTTCTTTCTTCGTTTCTTTGTTTCTTTTTTTTTTTCTTTCTCGCGTCTTTTCTTTCTTTCTTTCTTCCTCGAAAAAATAACAGGAACCTTTTTTTTCTTTCTTTTTATTACTTTCGCACAGCTTTCCCCCGTCCGCCCCAGATGTTAACGACAGTCTTTCTTTCTCCTTCTACCCGGGTACCGTCCGCGTTGCACAGTCTTATCTGTATCCAATCTTTATGACCCTTCTTCCTTACTAAATGACACGATCATTTCTCTCTCTCTTTCTATAATCTTCATTCTTTACCTTAGTTATTGTTATTGTTGCTTTATCGCAAAAGATGGAGAAACAATAATATTTATGACATTCTGCTCAGTTGTATTTCCCACCACATTTTTTACCGAGGCCTGTCTTCTGAGGCATCTGCCTCACCTTGCAAGCATCAACATTTTAATTACCTTCTCCTTCATACCCGCATCCTTTTACGGGTGTGTATTTCGGGGGTCCTCGCTACTGGATCCACTTATTGCTTTCGAACTTCCCCTCGAAACTAAGCCGCTTGCTCATAATGTATCCTCAAGTTTACAAAATTACCCCGAGTCAACTTTCAGGAGTTCGAATTGAGCATGAGATCTATTTTGGATACGGTCAACGAAGAGTTTTTGAATCTATCATAATTCTCAGCTGAAACATTGTGCTACTATATTTTTTTATTGCAAATTGACCCCATTCTAATATTGATGCTTTTTAGATCAAGATTCTTTCTCCCATCATCATCATCATCATGATCAGCATTATTATTATTATTATTATTATTATTATTATTATTATTATTATTATTATTATTATTATTATTATTATTATTATTATATGACTAGTTTTACACCATCGTACCATTGATGCTTTTCAGATGAAGCACTTTAGTATGATGCTCTTTCACTGTTTTTCATCTAATTACCAAGCCATTATACTATTGTTATTTTTCATCACACCATCTGGGCCCATTCATCGTTCACTCTACCGGACGAATACTGAATGTATTCGTCCAGTAGAGTGAACGGTGCAAATTCGAAAGTGAAGAAGTAGCTTTTGACACGAGTTCTAGTTTTGTCGAGAAGTATTTGAGCAATTCCAAAGATTCTAGCAGTTTCTTCAACAATTAACTGCTTCACCTAAAGAACATGTGCGTCATTACTCATTCTAAACTAATTATGGGACACTATAAACAATAGATATCTCTTTCGTTATGTTTATCATTAATATTAACTTGAATTTTGGTTTGAGTGTTAGTCTGACTTGAATACACTTGATGCAGTATTTATCGATTTAGTGGATTTTTCGATGGTTAGAAAGATGCTCACATGAAAGAAGCTGGCGCCCCCCCCCAAAGCCTCATGGGAAAAAAGCCCACAAGGAATAAAGCCCACGAGAAAAAAAAGCCCATACTAAAGGATGGTACGTTTTAACGTGCAGCAATAAAAGATGATACGCTTAAACAAAAGAACTTCAAAAATCTTTACATGAAAATAGAGATGTCCAGGCGCAAGAAAATGCTGAATTTTTACATCAAGAAAACGTGAAATAAATGAAGACGTTTTCGTTTTCTTCTTCTTCTTCTTCTTCTTCTTAGATAAAGAACTCAACAATAGTCGGAAGAGACATCTATAATTATTATGAGGAATATCAACATGCGCAGATAACTATCTGATGAGAGAATGTGAATGAACGCACATAAGGGCTCATTTTGGGGTGGATCCATATGCAGAGTGTTCAAACTTCAAAATAGAATAAATAAGCGAGCATTGCAGCCCTAAAAATCACGGATATATCAGCTTTTTTAAATGGTGCACTCAACTGGTGTGGCCACTCATCTCCTAAAACAAACGCGCACGCGCGCACACACACACACACACACACACACGTGCACACAGAGTTTGTGTCCAGCAGCATTCACGCTTGTTTTTCGTTTTTGTTTTTTTTTTTCGAAAATTCTGAATGTCCAATAAAACATGACAGAAGTAACTTGCTAATTGATCACCCCTTTTCCAATTTCTTGATTGATCACCCCACATGCAGACAAAAGATAAAGGTCGCGTAACAGTTTCTATCCAGTGAATAACCAGACCTGTTTGAATGAATTTCAAGACTTGCTGATTTATTATCGATTCCTCACCTCTGGAAGACCGCCGCATGTTGACCACTCCCATCTATTGTGGTCAACCCTGTGCAGTGAGGCAATTTGAAGTGATCTATCTTTGATCGTTATAAAATGTTTCACAATTTGAATTTCTCAGATTTGGTGTCTCTTGGCTCCGTTGCATAGTTCTTTGTTTGAGAGCAAATATTTTAGTTAGCTTCCATGTTTCAGCTCCATAGGTTACTGTTGAGAAGACGCATTGCTTGCTGCTCCCTTTCTTTTCTAAACTAAAGGGATCTTTTGGTTCTTGAAAGTTCAGCTGATAATCTAGGGTGATTCTTCGTTTGATTCCTTGAGTATAATACTCAATTTCTCATGGAGAGACTAAAAAAGAGCGCAGTATATTAGAGGAAAACAAGAGGACTCGGAGATGTCATAGAAACCATTAGAAGACCATTAGAAAACCCAAATGGCAATGAGCTGGTCATATTGCAAAAAATGTCAGACAGCCGATAGATTTCTCGACTCACAACGTGGATTCCTAGAGATTACATGTGGAATTGTGACCGTCACGATTTGGATAGGTGAGAGATTTGACGAATCTTCGGGGAAGGTCTATGTCTAATGACGTTAAAAAGCTGCTTCTGTTACCGATGAGGATGATGGTGATGATGATCAAATTTCTACTAGTCACGTCTGCCAACATAGTGTGAAGAGGTATATAAGTAATCGCACGTGTTTTTCCATCTCTTTCTTTGTCTATCTGTTCGTCCACACAATATCTCCAAAGGTTCTGATTGATTTCCAATGAAATCTTGTGGGGGGGATGCACTGTGTGCAAAGAAAGAATTGACCAAGTTTTGGGTGGAGCCAAGAATTTGATTCGAAGATTTTTTTAAATAATTATACTGAAGGAAAAGAGATTGAAAACCAAACAGCTAATAAAAGAAGGAGATACAAAATACGAGGGAAGCGTTTCAATATTTGTACATTTGCAGTTTTCTCCCTTTGTGATTTTTAATTTTGTATTTTCTTCCTGTTCTCAGTTAGTGTACAGTGTAGGCCAAGGTATGAACTCTCTGAATCCTTCCTAGTTCCTACATACTATGTATGAAGAAAAACGGACGAGGAATCGACACCTAAGACATTTTTAGAATCTGGCAAAAATCAGCGTATTATTCGATTTTAATAAAACTTTCAATACTTATTTATTATAGGACGAATTTAGACGAAAAAATGTATTTCAAATATTGGAGAAGAATATTTTTCATTCGATTTTCATGCTTTCATTGATTTTCACACATTTTACTTGTATATCCCTCGAGATACTAATTATATTTACCTTATTTAGAAAGATATCAAGAAACTGGTGGAAGTGAAGCCTTACTTTGGGATAAATAACACGAAAATTGTGTAATTGAATTATTCAGCATTTTTAAAAAAATTTTTCGATCAATTATAATTTGTGCTTTTTATCTAGAAAGTCTTTCTGTTCACTCAATATTCATAAATATGATTTTTAAAATTCTTACTATATCGTGCCTCCACTGGAACAAATATTACAACAAGGATGAATTATTAGGTATAGTGAAATGATGATTGAATATTTGCCGATTATATTTTGGATATATTTTCGGATATTTTCCATTTTTTTTTTTTTCAATTATATAGATTGATCGGTATTTTAAATTAACTTTGTTGTTATGAAAACAACGTTTTGGCCGGTATATTCTTCTGCTTCACTGGTGTTGCTATTGATCCATCTATTATTCATACTATACCCTTCATCTTGCTTTAAAGCCAAGGTTTTAAATACTACCTTCTTCTTCATCTTCTCGATTTTTTGTTTAGCTTTGTAATCATTCTATAATATTTCTCGTATTAATTTCTAGTTTCACCTGATTTTTTCCTCTCTTTCTACCTCTTCTCACTTTTCTTCAACCGTTTCATTTTTTGTTTGTTCTCTCTCTTCGTCGTTCCTTATTTTCCTTCTTTACCTGTCATGAAAGCCACCCGATCCAGCCTCAGGATAAGTTAACTGTCGTCAGTCGGAACCCTTTCAGGAGAAAAGAACCGTTTTGCCTTACCTATCGACCCCTGTAGCCGCCGTCTAAAGTATCCGATCCGGGTATCAGAAGCCAGTATTTCTTTGTCAGCGCTGATTGCTGCGAGGAAGACAAATTGTTTCTGCGTAATATGCCCCCTTTTCATAGCAAGTATATCACTTTGCGAGCCCTTCAAGTCTCCACGATGTCTTCCCAACCTTGTAATCACAGAATAATTTATGAGGAGCCTCGTCAGAGTCGCAGCAAAACACCGATAATAACTACGAACTCAAAGCTTATAAAAACTAACACTGTTATTATTTTCGACATTTCTTTTGTGTCATTGACAAAACTTTTTGTGTGGTTTCATTCAGATCCGAACTAAGGATGATTCTAATGGATTTAATATTAGAAACCGTTAACCAGAACTGTCAACATAGATTTTTCTTCCACGTTGGCCCTGCTGGCTGGCTATGTATGTATGTATGTATGTATGTATGTATGTATGTATGTATGTATGTGGATAGGTGGGCAGGTATGTATGTATCACTCGTACAGGCCGCTCCACTGGAGAAATTGTTAACATTTACTCCTTATTATATCTACAGAAAAAAAACAATTTTTTTTCAAATTCCCAACACCCACTAAATGGGTTTTTAGTTGGGGCCAATTTGCAATGTTACTTCGCGTCAAATTGATCTATTAGTTAATGTCCAGCAACTTTCACGTTTATATTTTGAAAATCCAGTCGGTTTTAGTTATCACTACCCAACAAAAAACTGATCCCTTCTTTTCCAATCTATCATCCTCAATACAACTTATATATATATATATATATATATATATATATATATATATATATATATATATATATATATATATATATATATATATGCAGGTGTGTAAAGCCTTGGTTTAAAAGGTGAGATTGGTCACCAGCACAATACTTCTCACCTAACTCACCTAAAAAATTCATCACGTAGTTCTTATGTTCATGTGAGGACTCGGAAGACATGGGAAGCCAAGCAAAGATGATGATAAGTATTAATTAACCATAGCTTATTAAATGCAATCAACCAATATATAAATCATTATGTATGATATGGTTGAACCATTTTCTTCGTCTAAATGTTCAATTTTTTCACGACGTTTCAGTCATGTATCTTCAGGCCTTCGTCAGATGTTGTTGGTTCTAGAATGTAGAATCACTACACAGAGCGCATATGCAGTTGAACTGGGCACTGCATATCTGTTTTTTGCCTCATAACTATATATATATATATATATATATATATATATATATATATATATATATATATATATATATATTGGATTTGCAATCTGGAAATGTCCGTACCTCTGGGTTATTGTATTGAATCGGAATATACGGCTGTTTCGTTACACAACACCTTGATACATAGATGTATCTAAGTAACCCTTATATCCCAATGCTATTCGATGACATATATATATATATATATATATATATATATATATATATATATATATATATATATATATATATATATATATATATCGCCGTTGCTCGAATACGAGATGGGCATCTCCCAGGAGAGCACACTGCCATATGTCCCCCATGGAGGAGCTGATGCTTGTAAAAGGGACCAGGTGCACAGATCGATCCAAGATTGGCAAGATGCTCTGTTAATCCGTGGCAGAGCATAGGCTATGGCGGTTGTAGACTAATCTTGTTGCTGCATCTTGTATTTCCAGACGGTCACCCATTTGTGAAATAAGCTTGTTCTATTCGCAAATATGGTCAAATTATATATATATATATATATATATATATATATATATATATATATATATATATATATATACAGCAGCCGGTAATGCAAAGGCACCCCCAAATTATTTCAACTCCAAATTCCCATTTTGCTCCTTCGCAGTCAATATCTGCTCATAAGGAGATTAGTAATCGTTCTGTCTGATCATGAATCCATATCTCAAAAACATAATTGTCGGGCTGAAAGAAACAAATCGATATAGACTGTAATTAAGCAGAATGGGAATTTATATGGGCTTTAGTGTGACCAGCAGCTGTTTAGCTCAATGGTTAGAGCAACGTTACGTTGAACAGGCTACCCTATTGGTCGAATATATATATATATATATATATATGTGTGTGTGTGTGTGTGTGTGTGTGTGTTTTTGTGTCTGTAATTAACATCGTTTAGTGCTTGACAGGTAATGTACCAAAAACGTTTTTTAACGTTCGTTAGAGACATCATAGAATCCATAAAAAATCTCAAATGGCGGTTGGCTGGCCATGTTGCAAGAATGGCAGACAATCGATGGACATCACGACTCACAACATGGATTCCCTGAGACCACATGCGCAACCGAGGCCGGCAAAATGTTAGATGGAGAGACAAGCTAGACAAGTTCAGGAAGTACTGGCTCCGTGACGCCCATGATAGAGAAGTGTGGCAAATCCTGGGGAAGGTCTATGTCCAACGACGGACGCTAAAAGACTGATGATGATGAATGATGATGATAAGCGTTCTACCTGTTGATGACAATTTATTCTTAATAAGAGACAACAATCTATATCACCCCGAATATTGACTACTGACGCCAGAAATAATGCCGCTACTGTTTGAGCCACTAAACAGGTTCGTGAAGACATGGATATCAATTTTAAATTCGATCATTAAACTGCCTTCAATGTTATCTTGTCTCTAATTCTTCTTCTTCCGCTGGTTTCCCGACTTCTTCTTTGTTATGTACTCCTTGATGATAACTACTTTTCATTGCCATGCACCGAGGGAAGGCGGATCCAGGACGTCAAATTCGCCAATATTTAAGACTTGAACGGACGGCCTAAATGATATCCATATATCTTGTTGTTACAAAAAGAAATACTGCTTATTTGAGCATATACTCCATCCCTGGTTTTTCGAAACTGTAATCAAACACCTTTCGTTGACCCCGAAAGATTTGGGTTACCTGCTCGTAAATGTATCCCGAGTATTCATATTTACGAGGATTTCACCGACCCGGAGATTCGAGTCAGATGAATGAAAGGATAATCAGTACATTTAGTCGCTAAAGTGTTGTCAGTGATTTCACTGGCGTCCGTCTTGGTTGACGATGGGTGTAACAAATCTTCACTGTTACTACTGCCTGCGAAAGGCAAGTAGTTATAGGAGAGAAATTTGCCGAAGTGCTTTCTCTTTCAGTCGAACAATGGCTCATGCCATGATATTTTGGGAAGATGTTTGGTGATGGGATCAAGTGAAGGTATATACTTTTATTCAGTGTGAAGTTAACAAAAGCAACATGTTTATTTACGCAAATAAAAAAAACAAAAAACGAATGAGTGCACCAACTTGCCCGAGGGAGTAATTGTGCATGGACCCAGTCCACAACTCTTCCATGGCCCATCATTTACCCTTCCAGAAAATTTCGTTTAAAGCATATACATGAAAGTATTGGGAAATATCTCCGAATATATATATATATATATATATATATATATATATATATATATATATATATATATATATATATATATATATATAATACATATGGTACAGATTAGGTTAGTAATATAGCATAATATGATTATATAAAGCAACGTCTGATACGTGATGGATTTATTTCATAGAGTGCTCGATACATTCGACTTTATACTATGAAAATCTAGTTGTTTTAAAGTAGAACTGGAAATGAATAGTAGAACGTGGATTCTGTATATATATATATATATATATATATATATATATATATATATATATATATATATATAGATCAGTCTCGTATCTGGTATTTCCCTACTACATTTACTGGCCCACACCTCTAATCCATTCTATCCCATCACCGTTTTTTTTACGATACCGTTCATCCTGATCCTCTCTCTGATCCATGTTGATAGTTTGCCAATAAAACATGACTGAGATTTGCGCAATCACGTTCGTAATATATATATATATATATATATATATATATATATATATATATATATATATATATATATATATATAGTCCCTGTTCCTATTCGTGCCACCTAGGTGGACCATACTTCATAAAACCCTGGTTCAAATAGTGGAAACAAATCACTTCATCTTGAAACTCCACTGCTTACGCCCGTAACTTAATGTTGAACGTATCGAGCACTTTATGGAATAAACCCCTCCACAAATCAATATTTGAATTACTGATTTGTGCTTTGATCAAACACCCCTTCCATTTCTCATTATACAGTTTATATCATACACGTAATTTGTCATTTCATACATGTTTTCATGCGTATTGTTTATAGATATTATTTCATACTACGTATTTATTTTTTAAAACAAGGCTTACTTACGTAGGTTATCCTAAAAACGTTTTTAATGAGGGATCAGTAAGTATAACAACAGACATGACTCGCTGTTCGTGTCATTTCTATTGAATGTTCACTTATGTGAATATCAAATTCGTTGTATCGGTTTTAATTTCAGAATGCATGTAAACCAATTGATGATATCATTTTTGAGAATACTTATCACACAGAATCGAGTCGATTTTTTAGTAATATATTCAACTGAATGATTTGACAATTATTTTTCACTAACTTTAAAGTTCATTTTCCACGTCTCTCTATATATGCGTGTGTATGTTTGTGTATAAATAGATACATAGATTGATTGATATTGAGTTAGAGATAGTATAAAAAGCGTTCAATTGGTAATATACTGTTTGAAAACTGAACCTCTACATTTCGGCTAGCATTGACGGCACGAAAAGTCATTGAAATGAAAGTTATGGCCCGGTAATCAAATTCCGAAGTAAAGCGATCTGAAGGGGCTAGTTTCGGGTAATCTAGTGGTGTTCAATAGGGCGGATTTCGTGCGGATAAAGTTACGAAAATTGTTGCTGGTTAATAGTCTTCGCTGGTTAATACCTGTTGAAACAGAGATCGTAGCGAGAGGAGAGTTCATATCAATAAAACAAGTATATATCAAATTCTATAAAGACGGCGAATGTTTGTAAGTTTATAATTTGGTTTGCAAGTTTTTGACATTTTTCAACTAGCCTACATTGTGTTTTACGGAGCCCTGAACCGTTTGGGTACAAAGGTAATTTGACCCCAGGATGAACATAGGACAGGCGGTGCTTACCTCGGGTGACCCCTAATAACTCACTGTTTTCCTTTTTTTTAATTTCTATCTCTCTCTTTCTCTTTCTCTATACTTAAGGAAAGTTTATTTTACATGTTTTGCTTATACAGCTTTATCAGGAATAGTGTCGAAAAAACGAAAGCTTTGAAAAAATAGCGTTCAGCTCATGTGCTGCATTCCTGTCTTTATGGAGAATGCATATAGTATTTTGGTTCTACCGTACTTGTTTTTTTTTTTACTGTCGGATTCTATGCACACACTAAGCACACACTCACACACATATATACACACTGAGAATTGGATACGTATGATCCGACAGAATGATTATAAATTGCGTTATATAATATAGAAACTTTTATTTGAATTGATCTCCCGTCATTACACGGTTAATGTATCACTTGGCCTAGACAAGATACATGGAATAAACGATTAAAGAAAATGGGGCTGCTGCAGGAGATATATATATATATATATATATATATATATATATATTGTCAAAATTGGGAAAAAATTGTCAAATTCTTTAGTGGAATATGTTGATGGAAAATCATATCGGAGAAGTATTTCTATGAAATTAGTATTCTTAAAGATGAACACTCAATAGAAGTGACCCGAACAACGAACCATGTCTCACCGTCAAGTGCGTTTTGGGGGAAACCTACATAAGTGAGCCCTGTTTCAAAAATCATATGAATAAATATAAAATCATAGACGAAAAAGAGGTGGTGTTAGATCAACACTACTTGAGTGCAATGTTGATATAACTGTTTTGCTTTTAAATCCCTAAAACGGTTACTTGATAAACAGCTGATGATCCCAGAAAGAAAAAAAATTATACCTAGTACCATAACATCAAATCCTGTGTCAAACTGAAGAAAATTACATGAATTATCCTAACATATTTGGATATAAGGTTGTTTTAATGTGTTTAGTGTTCAAAGTTGTGAAGTTTTCAAGGCTATCTGTCTCTCTATCCATTCCTTTCTCTCTCTATATGTATAAATATCTATCTACATCAATCAGTTTGTTCACTAAATATCTTACTTTAAGACTCAATATCACACTTCTTTTGTGTAAATTTGTGTTCAAGTCTCATCAATTTTGTCTGAGGTCTTATTAAAGAGTATCCAACGCCGTTCAAGTGGAGGATCCCATCGTTTCGTGTGGAAAGTAAAATTACTTCCTTCAAGTGGAATAGTCCATTATTACGGACAGAGAGACACGAAAAGTCATACTGTTCATGATATAGATAGATGTTCCCCGTTTAACCGGTAAAAAAAAAACGAAACTTCGACTGATAAACGAGAGCCAAAACGATTTCAGTGAATTTTTAGACAAAGATTCTTGAAAATCTTCCTATTTCTATCGTTAGTTCAACTACCCTCTCTCTTGTCTACCAGACTTTATGGCATAACAGGAGCGTACTAGAAGGGATATTTTAGGCGGGTTGGCCGTCATTTCCAAAGACCTTCCAAGTTTTAGCATTTTGCGTGAGACACACAAATTTTAATGCGTTCTCACGCTCACACACATGAAGGAAAATTTCTCACGCCTTTCACAGAAAGTGTTTATTAAGATTTATTAAATTTGTTTAGATTTCTGATAAAAAAAATCTTATCTTAGATGAGAGAGGGAAACTTTCAGCCCACATTCGGCAACAGTATCGATGGTGAAATAGGAACAAGAAATGCAATCTTCAACACATAATTATCAAAATTTTCAGGGGTAGAAGAGGGCCTCCGCCCTAAATTTTCTATCATGTACTCAGAAATCCTTTTTTTTTTGTTTTTTGTTTGGAAGGAACGGGGGTCACACGACGCCCATTCATTCTTAACATTAAAACTTGACAGTTGTACGTGCCTGTAATGCTCTTTCTATCAGTCGATGTCTTCCCTTATCTGTCCAGCTCGCCCACTTTGTCAGCAAATTAGATACATCCAAAAAAAACCTTCGGTACTCTGGCCAAATCCTCATTTTTGCTGAGAAACTTCATGATTTCCGAATAATGTTAAACAAGCTGAATGCAGTAAGCAAGAAAGCTGGTCTCCACATGAACTTCAGTAAAACAAATCCAATGTGCAACAAACATGTTGGAGACAAAGGCACAAAAATCAACATCGAAAGTGCTGAGCTAAAGGAAGTAGATCACTACATCTACCTAGGACAACAAATCTCCATGAAACCCTCAAAAGGAATCAAGTGAAAGATCGCTCTAGGTAGGTAAGCTTTCGTTGGAGCAAGCCTAACCTTCAAAAAACAAACAAATCCCATTAATTCTAAAAGAAGGGTGTATGTCGAATGTATCCTCCTGATAGTCACCTATGAAGATGAAACATAAGCAAGATATTGACTTTCAAACTGACCATCATTCAATGCTCACAGGAGAGAATCATGTTCAAAATCACACTGAGACACCCTACATTATACATATATATAAAAAAGAAAAGTCAAACCATCAGAAAATTCAAACGGTAATGGACCAACCATGTTGCTTGAATATCTGACAACCGCTGAACCTCATGACTCACTAATTTGGATCCCCTGAGATCATATGTGAAACTGCGACCGGCAGGAAATAAGATGGCGTGACAGACTAGACAAATGAAGAAAGTATTGGTTCTACGACACATCTGATATAAAACTTTGGTGAATCCTTCGGAGGGTCAAAGTCCAAAGACGGAAGCTAAAAAGATGTTGTTAATGGTGATGATGAAATCGTATCGCCGATTCTGTTTCCAGTGTTGGCAAATCTTACAACCCTCCCACACCTGTGTATATTAGAATAAGATCTCTGATTGCTCAGAATGCGTTTTTACTCCAACAATTATCTCCGTTAAAAATAAAAGTGGCTTTGTTTAGCTGTTTTTGTTCTCGTGGGCGGGTTACCAAAATTACCATTTTGAAGAGCATTCCTGAGATTCTGGGATATAATGAAAACAGGCTCATATCTTTCCTGACATGGTGCCATTCCGATGATCTCACCATTTCAAAGAATCTCATCTACACGTGATCTCACCGGCTATCTGCTTGTCCTTCATCTCTTGATTGTTGAACAATTCACTTCATTGGTCATCATCTGTTACTTTCTTGATCATCTCTAGCTATCTCTTCACCTGATGACAGAAATATTCGCTTGATGCAAACGCTTCCAGCATTTTTCGATAGCATTATTTCCTTCATATAAATTCATAGCATCATTATTCAGTCATCAATGTACTTTCTCTGGGGTTTATTTTCTTGGGTCAATTTGAGTTATGTATTCCATTTTCAAACTATAATTCACCAAATGTTCGTCTAGGTGAGACACTGTAACCCAGGAGCCACATAATATATCCCCATATATTTTTCTTGGTATACAATTGAAACTTCATACATTTTTAGCAAGTTAGTATCTAAAAATTATAAAAAAAACATTCTGAAAAAAGTTATAAACCACTGCCACCCATTTATGCTACTGTTTACCTCGTAAATCAAGCAGTATTGATGATAAAATCAAGTCATCTTGATGGAAATACTACTAGTATGATCTGAATTATGAATTTACGATTAAAAAACAAACAAACAAAGAAAATGGTTGTGGTTAATTACTCGATAGGGTGATCGATTGAAAAAATGGAGGAAGGGATAATCAATTAATGAGAACAACAAGAACAATCCTCGCCAAATTTGGGTGAGTGAAAATTAACATGCCCCTACTGTAAGTGTATCTCTGAATATACCCTCGTCGGTTAAATAAAGGGTTCGGTTAGTTACTTCCCCACACCTACCAGACGATACCTGATGAAGGCCGAAGAGTACAACAGCCGAAACGTTGTATGAAAAACAACCAAGATGAGGATAGTCCGAATAATAATATAAATGATAAATACCCCGACTGTTATTTGAAATAATAACCCTCTACTTGGTAGTAGTGACACTTTCCGATTGAGCTGAATTGACAACTACTACATATATTCCAAAGTTTATGCTACAAATACCAAAAGGCTTATTTTATTCTAATAAATAAGTACATTTATAGAATTTCCCTACTGTGATTTGAAATTCAAACCAGATGATCAGCTCTCTTACCGACTGAGCTAAATAACTATATATATATATGAGCACTCTTTAAGTGAGGTAACTTATCCATTGTAAACTTATGCAATGCTCTTCCATAGGAATAGAGCACTCAGGCAGATGGGGAGTTTCTGCGTAAATGAATATATCACTTAAATTCAGCTTTCTGACCATCCAGTTCCATAGTCTAGAGGTAGGATATCGATGTGAGGGTTTCAATTCTGCCTCGCGGTGCTGGATGGGTTCAAGTCAATAGTCACACTGAAGAGATGTAATACATTGAAACAGCTGTCTGTGGTGGATGACACAATAATATATATATATATATATATATATATATATATATATATATATATATATATATTGATTGGTTGATTGAACACGGCCAGAAGGAATATTTTTATTTTTTTCGGTAGTTATTCTTGTTTTCCTATAAGAGAACAAATTTCAGCGGAAAGTAAGAACTGACAAAGCATTGTTTCTGACTGAGCGCTTTCGACTGATCCTACTATCATCATCAAGATCATAGAAGTTCACAATATATCATGATTCACTAATTGCGAGTTGGTGAAAGTGAGTTCTATTTGCAGGTTTTTTTATGGTGGGCAATCTTATTCTTTTTTTAGAGTGGGGTTTTGAGTTATAAAACACTAGAAGAACTCCTTACCCTTGTCCATAGTAGACCTTATCAAGAGAAGGGATTTTTAATATTACTAAAATCACTTAAAGTACGTGGAGTCTTTTTTCGGAATTGAATTTATTGTATAATTGAGTGTTCTTCAGCGTATCGATGTTTAAGATACTGTAAGCTTGTTTAAACACGCTCGTATTGTATTCCAATCAGAAAAATGACAAGACATTTAGATAATGTAATATATATATATATATATATATATATATATATATATATATATATATATATATATATATATTCAAAGATTTTGTATGGGAGAAACATTCTAAAGGGCTTGTGAAGGCATATACGAAACATGCACACACACACGTATATATATATATATATATGTGTGTGTGTGTGTGTGTGTGTTGAGAAAAAGGATGAGATTTATCCGACATAATGTTGAATTTTCTAGACTTCATTGAAACACGAAAGTGTGGAAACTGGATTGAATATATCTCCGTTAGATGTTTCGAGAGACTGCTTACGTTGTAAAAACGTCAAATGAAGAAGGAAAGTTTTTGCGAATAACAAGGTTTGGAGTAAAGGGAGATGATGCAGGGTTATTGTTTTTTTTTAATTTCTAAATCTTCATTGGCAGGGAAGTAGATGTCTTCGTGTCAAAGTTGAAATCATTCGTGTAAAATTTAAATTCAGAATGGTTTTGTTTGTTTGGCTGTTATTGAGAAAAATGTATGTGTGCGTGTAGCGTGTGTAAATGTGCGTCGTCGTTGGTGTGTTTAATGAAGGGTAGGTTGTGTCTTTATTGTTATATTTTGTAAATATGATTGTGGTTAATCCAATATTTTACAAAAATGTAGGTAGTGTGTTTTATTCATTTAGGTTTTCCAGTATGTGATGCTTTCATAATATTTGATTTTATACAAATCTGTTGGAGGGAAATGCGTCTGCAGAAGTAGTTTGCTGCGTGTTCCCATTTGACGTTTGACAACGAGAGCAAACAGTCTCTCGAAACATGTAACGGAAACGATTTCAAGCCAGTTTCCAAACTTTCGTGTTTATTATCCATTAAATTCATGTTTATATACATGAATATAGATGAAAATGATGATTGAATGGTGAAGAGAAACACTCAAGTGTTAGGTGTTATATCTCAATTTTTCTCTTCACGATGTGAGGCCTATCCCTTGAGTTTTTCACTTCACCTTCCAATTGTCATTTTCATTGACGTCCTGTCGGATCACTGCACATTCACAATACAATTATAGGTATGCATGTAAATAGATTTAAGTTAGTTTCCAGGATTCTAATAAATTCAAGCCAGTTTCCAAACTTTCCTTGAATTCAATAGACAATATGAAAACACAAAAGTTTGGAAACTGGCTTGACGTTATCTGAATTTTTGAAACTGGCATGAATTCACACAAGGACACATACCTGGTGAATTTAATGGCCTTTACTCAAGGAGTTGGTGATTCTTTGAAATTTCTATTATTTACTTGCAACAAAAAGTGTAGATAAAGGCTGAACTGAAGATTCTTATGAGCTATTTTTTACTGAATGCTTTCTGAAGTACTCAGAGGTAATATATGGCGTGAAAACTGGCAAGAATAAACTTTTGGCATATAGAGAAAAGAGAGTAAAATGGCCGTATGAATTTTTTGTTAATTCAGAAAAAGGGGAGGTAAGTCAGATGGATTGTCCTTATACATACATGAAATTGCCGGTTAGAACCTTTAGATTTTCAGGAACATTCAGACGCAATTGGATGATTGTAGAATATATTGTTCAAATGTGAATGGGCTGTATATTTCCATTATCCACACAAAAACATGTTGCCGTTTGCTGATGAGTGCGAGAGGCACGGACTGTTAGCATTCGCCGGGTATTTGTAATTTATATATATACTTGTATATTACAATTTACGCATACGCAGTGAATGTTAATATATGTATAAATGTTCGTGAATTGTTTCACGGCTTTCAAGTAATAAATATGACGATTGAAGTGAATGAATGTTCAATAATCCAGGATTATATTGACAGCTGAAAGGTTATAAAAGACTGCAACAGATTAGATTCTTACATTAAGTAACAAGTTTTTATTTAGCTCTCTGAGATATGATGAAAATAGACGAAGGGTTTAAAAATACATTGGCCTTTCGATGTGCCATTGTATATCTCAAAAGACCATGTAAGTAAGAGTAAATCTGTCCTCGGGTCGATCTTCGCAGTGCGTTAGTATAATTCGTCTGTCTGCAAGTTACCCTTGTTTGCTTTAATTCAGGACACACCCTGATAAGTACGAGTAGCAGAGATAAAAAAAAAGAACATTGCATTCGCTCAATTACGATACCTTCAGGCAAAGAATGAAAGGAGATAGCGAAGGGAAAGAAACAAGACTGACTGCTGCAGGGTCAAACTCCAATTCAACTCCTATTCCAACTGAAGATGATTACTGCAACTTATCTAATTATTATTATAATTAACGCTCCCTTATTCAGGGTTGAGCACTCCTCAAGTGAGGTAACTCGTTCATTACAAGCTTATGCAATGCTCTTCCAACTCAGGAATAGAGCACTCTGGTGACTAGCCACGCTGAAGAGTTGTAATGCAACGAAACAGCTGTCCCTGGATGACACAATTATTTAATCATTATATATATATATATATATATATATATATATATATATATATCTTATAAATTCATTTCTTAAAAGTAATATTTATATATATATATATATATATATATATATATATATATATATATATATATATATATATATATATACATATATATATATATATACATTAATATTAATAGTAAGAAATGGATGTATAAGATCTGACAAAATGATTGTTAATTGCATTATATTATATAGATACTCTTATTTGGAATGATCTCACGTAATTACACGGATAGTGTATCACTTAGCCTAGACAACGTAGAAAGAATAAATGATGAAAGAAAATAGGATTGCTGCAAGAATCAAACCTGACACTGATAGGGTAGTGTTGCTCTTACCATAGAGCTAAACAGCCGCCAGTAATGCAATAGCCTAAATAACTGTTTACATACCAAGTATGTGTGTGTAAATGGTTATCAGAATTAAATAGGCTTTTGCAGATTTATATGATGAATTTTTATTCATATCTACGACTCAATTTAGCCCACTCAGTAAGATATCCTGCTTGCAATCTGCTGATTATAAGTTCAAATTATGTTAGGAGAATATGGATTTTACATTTTGGTTTACACCTGTTCAGTTTGGTGAGGATTGTTCTTATTCTTGTTACGATAGGAAAGCAAAGTCAACTCCAGACGTTTTACGGGAGTTTGACCACAAATTAGAAATAAAATGCTAAAAGTAGAGCTATCTGATACGAGAAAGGATCGAGAAATCATCCCCATGCAAGTATAACCATTTTTAATAATCTTCAAGGAAGTATAACCATTTTCAATCATCTTCAAGGAAGTATAACCATTTTTAATCATCCTCAGGGAAGTATAATCATTCTTAAAAACTGTCTTCTAAAACTGTAAAATAAGTTTCTTTTCAGTTTCTACGATGGTCCAGCTGGCTTTGTGTGTATGTATATATCACGCATACAGGTTCATCGGTATTTTTTTTTTCAAATTAACTCCTGAATAAGGTTTTTATAAGCGAGAGGTTGAATTTGAAATGTAAGTTTATGCTAAATTGGTCCCAAGTTTGCAACCTCCTGTTTTTTTAATTTTCAGTCGTTTTAGTGATCCAACAAAAGGTGAAAGAAGCAACTTATTCATTGATCAACCTTTTCCCCAATGCTTTGATTGATCAGCCCCAACACTATATACTGTTGGTCATGCGACACTTTCTATCGAGTGTATGGTGTATTTTGGTAGCCCTCAGAGAATTTTCTGCTGATTTGTAGTGGCTACTGCTGATACAATTGTGACCATTACCTTCTTGAAAAATGGAATTCGGTTACCATCAGGGTTATCACAGACATTTTAGAGGGGAAGTTTTATATCTCTGAATTTTTGAGGTGAGGTATTATTATCATTATCATTATTTCTATTATTATTCGGACTATCCTCATCTTGGTTGAGGGAAGTTTTATGTCATCTGTTTTCCCTGACAGGTATAATTTTGACATTTAAACATCATCACTACCAACCGAGAGCACCCTGGCAACATCTCACGATATTACCAGGTCGTATTTTTTTAAACATTTCTCATCGTTTGTTTTTTTCTCACGCCCAATTGATATATGAACACATAAACTCTTCTTTCACCCTATCATCAATTTCCACGCACAGAATAATCATATGGTATCATTCTTTCTGTCTGTCACAAGTGATATCCCAACACCAAAAGGAACCGTTAATATAATTAAAGATTGAACAATGAAGACTTATGTATAACAGACCGGTTTAAACACTGTTGCTGGATTTCGGTTATTAATCTGTTCTGATATTTATATTTATCCATGTATCTACGTACCAATACTCCACTCAGCCCTAACCGTTCACAGTCGTAGAATTTCACGCATACTCTGCACTCAGTGAGTTGGGGAAACATTTTTTTGTTTTTGGAAATTCCCTTCAAAATAAATTTCAATGTCAGGTTCCATTCTCAATGTAGCTTTTTGCCAAATTGTTCCCCTAATTTGAATCCAGCAGCTCTCTTTGCATGCTTCAAAAAAATTATTAATTTATTATTCAAACCATACTGGTTACCTCAAGGTTACTTAATTTCAGTATCACCCCTTAATTTATCAAGTAAAAAGAAGTGTTTACGGGTGGCGGGGATTTATAATTTTCCTCAGAATATCAGTTTCTTTTCGTTTTGTTACAAATCCTGTGAATCCCATTTTCCTACCTTCTGATTTCTTCTTTAAGCTTGTTAATGAAGCCCAACTGCTTTCACAAGTTATAAAGAATAGAGTAGAGCCTTTTGTAACAAATAATCATAATATTCCTATACGGTCAGTAACGCTTGCAATAGTTCCTGGCTATTGAAAGAACCCTTTTTCCTGACTTCTGTACTCTTCTTAAAGCTTGTTAATAGCGTTTTACATATAAATGAATTCACAAGCAATGAAATATATTGCAGAGCCTTTTCTAACATATTTTTCAACAAAGTGCAAGAGACAACGCTGAGAATTTTGGGATCAGGCGAATAATCATAATATTCTTGTACGGTCAAAAACGCTTGCAATAATTCTTGACCATTGAAATAAACTTTTTTCCTAACATTTTTCGTTTTTTATTTTATTTTTGTTTTTTTTTAAAATCTTTTTTGGTGAAGCATTATGAATCATTATCAATTATTTGATTACATATCGCGTTTACCTTAATTTTATTAGTTTCTTTGTATAGTAATGTTTTGCTCTGACCCTGAGTGAATGGTGTTGCTTGGAAAATAAAGACTAAGCCTAAGGAATTGATCAGAAAATAAAGAATAAGCATAAGTCTTATTCTTTATTTCTCAATCAACGCTATTTACTCAATCGGTCAGACCCAAAAGTTGTTATAAAAAGAATTTGTATAAAGGTAGAACAGATTCTAAAATAATTATGACCTTCTCCCTTGATTTCAAAACATATCGTATAGAATGACTGCCGAAATTGCTAAAACATATCCATATTATAAACTGTCAGTTATCCACGATAAGCAAACTAGTTTGTTCCCTAATGAAACTTGAATAGGGCGACGACACTTTGATACGACCCTTGACATCATTACAACTTGCCTTCTGCTTATATGTGCCCCACAGAAGGTTGTCACAAAGCCACGCCTGAGTGACTCCCTGACAAGCCCGTTGATTAAGCTACGATCGCCAATTGATTATTATGGCACTGGACATCTGGCGTTCCATCCTTGTTAGATGGCCGTAGATGAGTTTAGATATGATAATTGTACCCATTTGACCATTTCTTGTATTTTTCAGTGATCCTCATACTAATCTCACGTAGTGATTAGAATAAGGGTTCCCAACCTTTTTCGTCCTGTTTACCCCTGGTAACATTTCGGAATTAAATCTACCCCGACACTTTTTTTGAGTTTACATTTCTAACACAATGAAGCAAATGACAAAAAGAACATTTTAAAATACCGTTTTTATCATTACTATTTTAAGTTTAAAGAACATCAACAATAGCGCATAACAATGTAACGATGTTATCGAATTAAGATTTAGAAAAAATAATGTACCAATCCAGAATCAGCAAATTTACCCCCTAGGTAGGCGAATTTGACCCCTGGGTGATAAATTTGTACTGGATTGAGGACTACTAGATTAAAATGTATTTAATATGAAATCATTTTTACCGGCTTGTTCGATGCATATTTTTTCTTTCTGGAATTGACTTCGTTTTCCTACCATAACAAGAACAATCCTAACCTAAATGAGGGGTGTAAATCGATTTGTACAACCCAGAAGTATTACCAAAAAATTATCACATAGATACGCAAAGGGTTATTCCATTCTAATAAATAAATACATTTACATAAAATATATTTTTATATCATCTTTTATTTATTTTTATATGATAGAAAAGTTCCACTAATCACTGTCTGTCTGAATGGAAGTTGAAGTGGAGTTCGACCCTTCAGCAGCCAGTCTTGTTTTCATGCAAATTCACATCATTTTTACTTAGCCTTCAAAATGTTGTCCCAAGCTTTCTACGGCTTCTTACTTCCTTTTATCTAAAGTGTGCATTCCTTTATAAAATAATAATAATAATAATAATAATAATAATAATAATAATAATAATAATAATAATAATGATGATGATGATGATGATGATGATGATGATGATGATGATGATGATGATAATAATAATAATAATAATAATAATAATAATAATATTCTTATTCGATTGATTCTTTGTGATTTCTTTCAATATATCGCAATAGTTGGGAGTATTGACATGGATTCCTATCCCAGGGCTATCGTAAGTAAGGTGCAACAAATTAAAACATTACTCAGTTCAATGCACTACTATGATGGTTTAGAACCGATAACTTGCGTGTTCCATCTATCAAGTTATGATGAGCTTCAGTTAGCTGTCGCCAAAAAGGCCAAATATACATATGAAACCATATAAGATCATAGATTGCACCGTACTATAAAGAAACTCATTTGAAATGATCTCCCATCATTACACGGTTAATGTATCACTCACGCTCACCCCTTTCTCCACACTCAACTGTCTCGCCGAAAGAAGCGAATTGACTGAGGATAAACAAGATGGGAATTTGGGTTGAAAGCAGTTATTCAGGCTATCGTATTACTGATAGCTGTTTAACTCAATGGTGAGAGCAGCGCTACATTGAAGCGGCTACCCTATCGGTGGCAGGTTCGATTCAGGCAAAGAAATCGTTTCTTAGAAAATACGTATTCAAATGTTATCCTACGTCCAGGGTGCCGATGCGTTAGGTTGGAGGTGCTGTAAATTCGTAAAATCTGAACAACTTGCGAAACGGAATATTTACAGACGTTAGAAATGTGCTTCTATGAGATCACAGTACACTTGTGTTTCTTTTCATTTTATAATTTGTCGTTGCTAAACAAACCCCAAATAACATAATCACTTTGATAAATCAATTCACGTTGAAATTCTGCAAAAATTACGAGGTGGCGAAGCTGGATGTAAATTCCTTTTTGTTTTGTGTTCATGTTTTTGTATGTGTGTGTGTGTGTGTGTGTGTGTGTGTGTGTGTGTGCGTGCAAGTGGCGTGTGTATTCAGCAGGGTAGCAAATTTAGATATATTTTTTCCGTATTTGTGAGAAAAAAGTAAGAAATACTCTTATAATTTTTATCATTCTTAGGATCGTGATGACCATAATACATTCAAATTCAATGTTTTCCCATGGGTTTGCAGTACCCATTTCAGACTAATCATTTGGTGGAAAGTGAGGCCGAGGGTGGGGTGCGTGGTAGCTAAAGGGTTAAAAACCACTCATGATTAAAATCAACTCGTAATATAACATTATGCCTCACATTTAAAGACCTGGGTTGCCAATTTAGAGGTGATTTTTCAAATTTCTGTTTCAGGAAGTCATACTCATATTAAAGTAATAAACAAAGTCTCAATCAGCACCCTTTCTTTGAAATTATTCCTGCAGCCCTAGGGGCCATGCCTCTCTGGTTAAGAACCATTGCTTTGATAAGAAAAGTTTACGTAGGATTTTGGCAAAAATTACGAGATAGCTAAGTATTCAAACAATTTTGCGTGCGATTGTTTGTACGTGGTCGTGCATGTGTCTTCAAAGGTTAAGAACATTATTTTGTGTATTTATCTGAGTGTGTGTGACTTCAAATGCTGAGAATAACATGATGAATGAAATTTTATGAGTTGAATGCACACTTTTGGTTTGGGGGAGATAAGTGAAGAAAAAGAAGCAAGGAAATTGAATGTAGGTAATTTGTGGCATCTTTCAACTTCAGTGTTTGCTTAAAACTTTACTTTTACTGAAATATTTTAGACTGATCTATAAGAAACTGCCAACGAAAAATGTCAACATAGGTTTCTTCAGTTTTCAAGTGAAGCTGACTGCCTCTCTGTCTGGCGATGCATCTGTGTATCACACGTACAGGTCGCACTAATAGAGCTAGACGGCTGAAAATTTCAATGTTTATTCCTCATTATGTCTAGGATTTTTTTTTGTTTTTCCACCCCCTACTTTTTTCAGAAGGGTTCAGATTGCAATGTGATCACTTGGGTTGTATCCATTTTCTTTTAGCTCTTTTTCTTTTACTAGAAAATCCAATTTTCTTTACGATCAACCCCACAACAAAAGACGAGAGAAGAAACTTATTCGTTGATCACCTCTTTTTCTGAAATTTTAGTTGATCACCCCAAACGCAGCATGCTGTTAAAGGACGTTGGTTGTGTACTGGCTTCTATTGAGTGACTAACCAGACCTGTTTTCAATCAGATTCCCTTTCATTGTTGATTTTCCACACAATTCTCTCACAAGGAATTGATCTCGATTAAAACAATTGATTTACTTCACCCAAATCTTTGCCATGTTCTGTTTTTAAGGAAAATTGTTTCTTTTAAATTAGAGGCTTTTCGGCAGCGAGTGATCGATTTTTAGAGGTGTTCTCGCCTCTCTATAAGAGGCATCAGTTGGTCTGTCTTTTTTCTCAGCTGTTCTTAGTCAGATTTACTAGAAACTTGGTAGAAATGTGCCCCTTGATAAGGTGCTTCTTACCTAGAGAGATATTTTATTCAGGTCGATAGGATTTGGCAATAATGGCGTTTAAACTTCATGTTTCAAAATCGATTTTTCCCGCCGTTCTGAGTCAGATTTACTTGAAACTTAATAGAAATATGTTCCTTGATAAGCTGCCTCTCATTCAAAAGTATCTTCTACTCAGGGTTACGAAATATGACTAAGTGGTGTTTAAAATTAAATTTTAAACTTTACGCTTCATCTCAGCTCTTGTTATAAAAGCAGTCATAAACCAGTTCGACTTTTTAAAAACTTCTAAATACAGCTATCCTTGCCATTAACTCATCAGCCACTCCCTTAAACAATTTTAAACATTCAACCCTCACCCTTTCACAGGAAATTACTTATAGTAAAAGACAAAGCAAAACAAGTCGATCTGATTGGGCTTTAGAAGTTGAAGTGAATTTGTCGGTTATTCGTGCATGACGTCACTGGTTTTGGTCCGGTCATTGATATCCGTCAATTTTGTTACATACGAAAATAAAGTCAGAATTAGGAGTTTGAAAATTAAACTCTGAATTTTACGAATATTTCAAAATTTGTTTTAGCAAGTTTCGGCCCCTAATCAGTATGCTAGACATTGAAAAAGCAGGAAAAATGATTTGTCTATTATGAGAAATCACGAGAAGCGTTCACTGGCAATATACAATACAATACAGTCGAGATTCCTTACTTTTCCCAACGAGATTCCAGACTGCAGTCGAGATTAAGGAGAACACGATGATGCAGCTGATGGTGATTCCAAAAGAGGGATTCGCAGACTGTTTTGAAAAAAGGAAGAAATGATGAGATATTTGTGTGTCGTCCAAAGAGAATTACCTGAAGAGATTAATCGATGAAGTACAATAATAAACAACTTTCGACCTTTAAAGATCATATCTATTCTGTATGAATTATATTTAATTCAATTTTAATATGTAGTACAGGTTTGTGTACAATAATAATGTTTTTGATGACCGTGCGATGGATGATATTGTTTCTCGGCCATAGGTTTAGAGGAAATACTGCTGCGGACCCCAAGCATTATTTGTCGGACCCTAACCTTCAAAAATAATAAGATCCCATTAATCCTAAAGAGAAGGGTGTATAACCAATGCATCCTCCCAATAGTCACTTATGGAGCTGAAACATGGAATTTAACCAAGAGACAGACCCGTAAACTGAGAACCATGCAACGTGCTCATGAAAGAATAATGCTGGGCCTCACATGGAGAGACCACAAAACAGCACAGCACATCCGGGAGAAGACGAGAGTTAGAGACATCATAGAATCCATAAAAAATCTCAAATGGCGGTGGGCTGGCCATGTTGCAAGAATGGCTGACAATCGATGGACATCACGACTCACAACATGGATTCCCCGAGACCACATGCGCAACCGAGGCCGGCAAAATGTTAGATGGAGAGACGAGCTGGACAAGTTCAGGAAGTACTGGCTCCGTGACGCCCATGATAGAGAAGTGTGGCAAATCCTGGGGAAGGTCTGTGTCCAACGACGGACGCTGAAAGACTGATGATGATGATGATGATGAAGAGATCTGTGTACCCCTTTTTCAAAACCACTGCCTATTTTTGTGGCTTAATTCTTTCGTGGCAGACCTCATTCATATACAGATACGATTCCTTTGATTGCTGACCAGATGTAGCCGCGTCCAGATTGACGTACAAAGAAAATATCCAGCTAATAATGAAAACAGCAAATAAAAAAGTTATAACAGCCTTAAATAATTAGTCACCGTTTTGTTATAAAAACTCGTTAGTCCCTTGAAAGGGTCAAGGCCCGAGGAGACTATAACCCGGCAGGTTTTGTTGGTTGAGTTAAAATCTATGAATCATTCATTTATTAGTCGATACGCCTTAAACTGTCGGCACTTGTGAAATTATGATCAGTTTGTCTTTCAATCGGACTGCAATTAATGGTCTTAAGGGGCGGGAGAAATTATGTGGTGGGGGTGCTAAATGGGTCCGAGATGTAGAAGAAATGAGAGTGAGGAGGATATATGAATAAAAGGGTGAGAGAGGAAGAGTAATCGATGGGAGAGGTATACAGTTGGGGGTGTTTCTTTGGTTAACGCCCGGTTGACCGTCGAACCGTTCCATCCTTCCTAATATTGTGGCTAGCAATCTATTCGTCCTCATATTCATGGCATTCTCCTTTAAAAGAAATCAGTTTTGCATTCAGAAGAAATAAAGAGAGACAGAACGAGAACAAGTCTAACTGCTCCAAGGGGTCAAAGTCCATTCCAACTTCTATTTCGACTGAAGATTATTACTGCATCTTTTGAATTGTAAACATAATGAATATAAAAAAATATGTATAAAAAATAAATGATATTTTGTTAATGTTTTAATGACAACATTAATCGTTTTTTATTTGTTATATTCGACATTGTTAGTCAAGAAAACCTATAATATTACAATTGTGGCTCCTGCTTATGAAAAAGATAACCAGAACATAACTTCACGAAGATGATAACAAATTCAGACGAAGAAATTTGTAACTTTTCAGTCTGAAAACAGCAAATATATGTATAAATAGTCTAAATGTTTTCTTTTCCATAAGAATGGAATGAACCTGACGTATTTGTATCATACATTTTCGTTAATATCGAAAACTTGTCAATTTAGCTCAGTCAGTGAGACAGGCCTCCTGGTTATCAGATGGTCGTGCCTTCAGATCATGAGAGGGAGCGTGGGTTACGCATTTAGGTCTGTCTTTTATTGTTCTGGTTGTTCTTCTTATTCTTATTACGGTGGGAAAACAAAGTCAACTCCAGACTTGGTACTGGAGTTTGATAATATCCCAAATCCCAGTGTTTACTTGAATGCAACCGCTGGACATTACGACAAAAGACTTCGGTTATTTATTAAGCTCAGTATAATCTAGCACAAGGTAACAGTAGAGTGATATACAATGAGAATCGAATTGGTATGCAGAATGAGCTTGTTAACCATCGCACTAAGAGAACCGCACTTGGCTGAAACAAGCCTGGCTGCTGCAGGGTAAAACTGCACTCCCGCTAATATTCTGCCTGAAGATGATTACTACAACTTTTCTATTATACATATAATAAATAGAAAAAAAACTTTAAAAATGTTCTTTTCTTTTAGCCAAAAAAAGTGTATTTATTCATTAGAATTGAATAATCCGTGCGTATCTGAATAATATATTTTGTTGATATGTAAGATTTGTCAGTTTAGCTTTAGTTTTAGTCGGTAAGCCACCAGACTACTAATCTGTTGGTTGTGATTTCGAATCAGGCTAGGGGAATGTTAATTTCATAGATGTACTTATTTATTAGAACGAAAAAAGCCCTCACGTAGTCATAACATATATTTTTGTAGATTTGTAAGAAATTTCCAACTCACTCGGTAAGAGATACAACTACCAATCTCCCCAAGTTGTGATTTCTAATCACTGTAGGGGAAGGTAAATTTCATAGACGTATTTACTTATCAGAATGAATTAAGACCTTGCATATTTTTAACGTAGATGTTAGTAGATATATAAAGCTTGTCAGATTAGCTCAGGTGCTTAGAGGCCAGACCACAAATTGGTTAAGAGAATGTTGATTTTTACTCCCCTAATTATAGTGAAGATTGTTCTTCCTACGGTAGAGAAACAAAATCAATTCAGGGTTTTGAACAGGAGTTTGACAGATATCGTGCTATATCTTGCTTGCAGAAATTAGAGCCTTCCGTAAGATTATATGCAAACTTTAATAAGGAAAACTAAAATTGTTTGATGAATATTCACTGTTATAAAGAGAGCAATTCATATTATGCGTTCAATTTGACATCGAAAAAGTCAAATACAAGTAGATTGATTGTCAGATAGATACGAACATGCATAGATAGATAAAGATAGATCTGGCTAGTCAGCCAATAGAAACGGTTACGTAGTCAATGTCTTTTGGCAGCATGCCGTTTTGGGGATGATCAAGTGAAAAGATGGAAAAAAGAAATGATCGATGATCAAGTGAATTATATCACCTTTTTGTTGGACAGTGATCACTAAAAAAAGTCTGAAATCTCCCAAAAAAACAACAAAAAAAAAAAAATGATAATAAGCGTAAATGCTACCGGACACAAACTACGGGACCAATTTGACATAAAATGAACTTACTCTAAAACCCTAATTTTTTTTTAGTTAGTAGTCAAGGTTAGAAAAAACTAATGAACGTTTTTTTATAAACGTAATAAGGAGTGAATGTTTTCAGCCTCCTAACTCAATTGGTGTGGCCAGTAGGCACGATTGATATATAGCCAGCTAACCTGCCAGCCAGATCAACTTGGAAACCGAAGAAATCTTCTTTTACTATTTTGGTGACAGTTTTGGTCAACAGTGTCCGATAGATAGACTGACAGCTGCAGGACTAAATTCCACTCCATGTTTTAGTCCAGTTAGAGATGATTACTACAACTTCTGTGTTGTGCATATCATAAATAAAAAGAATATTTGAAAAATTACTTTTGGACATAAACTTATTTATTCATTAGAACGGAGTAAGCTCGTGTTTATCTGTAGGATAATTTTCGATTCGGTCAGTAAAACAGCCAATCCGTTTGTTGTGAATTCAACTCACAGTTGTTTTGAATTTTACATATCAGTTTACACCCCTCATCTAGGTGAAAATTGTTCTTGCTGTCCTCGTTATTGTTACAGTAGCAAACTAGTCAATTCCAGTTTGACAGAGTTTGACAAAAAATAATTATATAGTAATTGCGGCAGATATAATCGTAGAAAGAATTAAAAAAAGCAGACCAAGTAAATAGTATTTGCCGTCTTAGTTGAACCCCGTTTTTAATTTGTTTCGTTTTCAAAGAAATAACAGCCATCATGATGACAGGCGAATAATGATAATGTGATTACCATTCCGGTAATAAACACCCGCTTGGCTTCTTCTTCTTTTCTTTATTTATGTATTTTCTTAGCCCCAACCATCGGTGCCGAGGCACTATCCCCATAAAACAGTCTAACCAGCGGACCTTGTCCGGCGAATTCATTGTATTAAGAAATTTTTAACAGTTGGCGCAGAAAGAAGGGTAGAGAAGCGGGTAAGGAAAAGAAGAGAGAATAATGTTTCTCGTGTTTCGCTTTCAAGAGAGCTAAACGGAGAATATGTGTGTACGGGTTCCGTGTTTACGGTTATGCTGTATTGTATTCATTTGTCGTAACGGTCTCGTTCGAAACCTTTAGAGATATGATGCTTTTTTTGGGGGCCCTTTTTATCTTTTTTTTTTAACCCGCTTATGTTTAGCCGGGCGTTTCCGAGGACCTGCCCCCTCGTAAGCCACAATTGTGCAAGTTTTATTTACGACTTGTTATGTCCATTGACGAAAAAAAAAAAAAAAAAGAAAAAAAATAGAAATCGTGATTTACCGACCCCCTGATGTCCATTCTCCACCCCCCCCTGTCTCCATCATCCTCTCTTCCCATTGCTGTTTATATCCTCATTATCTTTTTTATTTCTCATTCTCTCTGCAGGCGAAATTTCTTCTCTGAATCTCTTTCCTTTCCGTCTCTCTTCACTACGTATGTACCACAACCTCAACCCTTCACTCTCTTTTGCTAAAAAATCTTTTGATCTCGTCTTCTTTCTTTATTTAACTCTCTCTCTCTCTCTCTCTCTCTCTCTTCTCTTTCTCTCTAACATTTTCAAAATAGTTCTCTCCAGCCATCTGCTACGTTTTCACTCTTTATACAATTACACGTGCCGTAATATAGTTGATTTATATCTATCCATCTATCTATGTATCTATCTATCTATCTATCTAGTAAATTCCGTTCTAACGTAAGCACAGTAAGTATCACTATATAAAATATTTTTTATGACAATGACGGTAGGGGCACCGTAATTCTTCGATTTTCAAACCAAGACAATAGCCAGGATGTCAATTACTGCTCCATCTATCTATCTATCTATCTATCTATCTATCTATCTATTAAATTCCGTTCCAATGAAAGCACTTTATAAATTCTTTTTTATGACAGC
>OY735227.1:42629241-42636741 GCA_963457665.1 Thysanoteuthis rhombus | reverse complement strand
AGTTTGCTTTTCAGAATGTCTCCATTTATTACAAATGCTATTCAGCCAATCGTTATGCATCGTCTTACTAAGCTTAGTTGCTAAGTTACTAAGCTTAGTTGCTTTTGGCACAATATTTTAGAAGTGTAAGAATTTGTTTCCTAGAGGGAAAAAGTATCCATGTTGACAATACGCATAAACATCCAAGCACACACAGAGACGTGCGTGCGACTTACTGTCGAGCAATATGGCATTTTCTGATGATTGATATCACTGAGCATCGCGCTCTTAACTAGGGCCTTGGGGGAAATTTGATTGAGTCTCACGTGATCAATCTACATACACATTTTGACACGCTTTCGCAGCCAACAAATGCTTTTTTTCCTCCGGCAAAATCAACATTCAAGGGACTGCAAGGTATGAAGTGATTACTAGCATGGACAATGGAATCGGTGAGCCGAGCTTCGGTCGAGATTGTTTATGTTCACCTCAAAATCATTACCCTTGGGAGAGGCATGAATCCATCTTTTCCCCTCTCCAGCAATGGATGAAATAGCAGGGCAGACTGGACTTTCTATCTTTTGGAAGTCAACCAGTCTAGTAGAAGGACAACTCGGATTCCTACCCCAGCTGGATGCCAATGTAGACATCCTTCTGGCAGCTCCTACAGCCAGTTTCTTGCTAAACGTATTTTGCTATTAACTTACTTACCTCTGGATTACATAAATGAAGCCGAGAGAGCATCACAGGATCACCATGCGCTTCGCCCAGGCTTGCATTCTAGAGAAATTGCTTCAGTTCTGTTCAATTGACAGTCGTGACAGAAAGGGACCATCTCTTCTCTTCTCTCTTCTTTAACTCTTTTTCTCCTGGGATATCAGGTGTTGGCAAAATGACAATTGGAAGATGAAGAGAAATTTATGAGAAGAAAAAAGTCTACTGTAACTGAGTGTAAACTCCTTTCTACATGCTCCCTAGACGAGTACATCAAGGCATTTGTAAATCCAGAGTGAAAAAGGGCGTTTAAAATGTTCGTATTTTTCTAAAAATTTCTTCTGTTCTTCATTCATCGTGTTTCTAACATCAATAAGCTATCATAACACGTTTTTCTGTTGGTGTTAATTCTGTGGCATAAATAACCCCCTTCTTTCTCACCCCTTGATGTGAAAAGTGCCCGAAATGCCTCCCTAAGGAGGACCAAAAGAAATCAAAGGAAAAATTGATAAAACGGACGATATCTCGTGAGGTAAATCAAAGAAGCGTGAGTGTATCGGTATAACCAAGACAGAATGGCAATTGCTTTTGTTGCCTAATTGGTAAATAGCAGTCCGTGTAAAACAGGATTTTGTGATGAAAGATGTGAGTTCAAATCTCGGCTGAATGTTATCTTCATTTTCTGTTTAAGCAGCTCACGTAACCGTAAATGATAGAAAAACGGATTGTGCGTTGGACGAAGATTAACAAAAATGCGATAGAAGAAAAATTAGAAAAAAAAAACAAAACAAAAATACAAACCTTCTAAGGGATATCATGAATCACCATCACTCATATTTACTGCTTTCTTGAAGTCAGCAATAATTGTCGCATAATCAAATTACCTTGATTAAGATACTACGTCTATGGTTTGATTTATAAATTTATATTAAAAAAAAAAAAAACGGCGAAAAACATGTCTTGTTGGTCACTCGATTGGGTGATCAATTAAAAAATAGGAAAAAGGAGTGATCAATGAATAAGTTACTTTCCTTGCCTTTTGGAGCCTTTGAATACTAAAAAGTTAATGCAGCTGGGTACAAATTAAGGGATCAGTTTGGCGTAAGCTTTCAATGTAAATTAAAACCTCAATTTTGAAACATATTTATGGGGGGTCGAAAAACAAAAAAAGATCTCCCAAAACATTGAAGGGATATATGTGCAAAATTTCAAATTTCTTGTATAAATGATTCGAAAGTGGCAAAGTCCAGATAGATAGATAGATAGATAGTTATGAATGTCAAAACTCATGAATAACCTGAACCTAGCAACTTTGCTTAAACCGGTCTATTGTAGGTAGCAGTGATCAATAATGAGAATGCTTCATCTAAGAAATGCAGAGGAGACACATTTTTATAAAGATTTATACAGGCGTATGTTGGTGATATCAGGAATACACACACGCACACACACAAACACACACATATATATATATATATATATATATATATATATATATATATATATAACTCATTGTAAGCTTATGCAATGCTCTTCCATAGGAATAGAGCATTGGTGGATGAGGAATTTCTGTGTAAATACATATATCGCCTTAATGACAGTCCAATTTCGTAGTCTCTGAAGTGAAGGTATCAATTCTGCCTTGTGGCACTGAATGGGATAATGGAAAGTCTATGAAGAGACTTTATACATCGATGACACATAATTATATATATATATATATATATATATATGTATGTATGTATGTATATCAATGCAAGCAAACATACATAGGCTTGAATTACGGGAGGGATGGCATTCACTCACTCACATTCATTCACACACTTGCAAATATACACTCATATTTATGTATTATCATTCTATATACGTGGTCTGTTCGGGAGATCTTCATCTATTTTGAATATCTCAAGAATCGGTTGTGTGACCGTGATGTAAATTGGCAGCCAATCAGAGCGTGTCTTAGTACTCTTCGCACAGGAACTCTTCTGTGGAGTTATTCAGCCGAAAGTGAGATGCCGTATAGTCCGTGCATCGAGTGACCATCACATTCGCAATTACCGAGCTATTATCATCACATTTCATGCAGGATATTTTGGGGGCTAACGTAACATTACAGAGAGTCTGTGAGCTCTTTTCTCCACCACAGTCAAGGTCTGGGTTCCTGAAACTTTTAGCTTTTCACTGTTATATGGTGGTGGTATTGTTGGGGCATTTCAAACCTATGAGATTAAGGACAATACGACGAGGCAGCGGATGGTGATCCCAAAAGAGGACTTTGCAAACAGTTGAACTTTTTTCACGAGCATTAAAATGGAAATTTTAACTTGAAAATGGAAATTCTATAAAATCTTATTTTTGTTCAATTTGGACTCAGAAAAGAGTCGTTCACTAGTGAGTAGTACTCTTACAAATTAGTACGTTAGTGTCCGTCAATAGAGAATGAGCACGTTCTTTCTCGCCTTTATGATGATGTGTTGTGGTGTACACGTTGTGCATACAAGTGATAAATATGCTTACGTGTGTGAAATAACTTGATGAGTGAAAAAGTCCAGTAATGGGGATTTTTTTCTCACTTGTATGAAGAAAAGGCTGGAGCCCGTTTGTTGACAGATAAGTCCCTTTATGAATATCGGTCCTTTTCTCATCAAAATAATCGCTTGAACATTTTCAAAAAAATAATTATTTATCTACATAACATCTGAAAGAGTTTATGCATAATTTCTTTCTGCTTCAGAACAGAACCCTATTTAATGCATTGTTTTCTATCAATAATTACGAACTCCCGCTTCACGAACTATCATTATGAACGTCATCATCATCAGTCTTTTAGCGTCCGTCGTTGGACATAGACCTTCCCCAGGATTTGCCACACTTCTCTATCATGGGCGTCGCAGAGCCATTACTTCCTGAACTTGTCTAGCTCGTCTCTCCATCTAATATTCTGCCGGCTTTTGCGCATGTGATCTCGGGGGATCCATGTCGTGAGTCGCGATATCTATCAATTGTCTGCCATTCTTGCAACATGGCCAGACCACCGCCATTCGAGATTTTTAATGGATTCTATGATATCCCTAACTCTTGTCTTTTCTCAGATGTACTGTGCTGTCTTGTGGTCTCTCCATGTGAGGCCCAGCATTATTCTTTCATGTGCACATTGCATGGTTCTCAATTTACGTGTCTGTGTCTTGGTTTAATTCCTAAAGGAGAGTTTTATTGGTGTACTGGCGACTGTTCAGCTCAATGGTAAGAGTAACGCTGTGTTGAAACGGCTACATCATCGGTTGCAGATTCGATTCCAGTAGCAGCTCCATTTTCTTCAATTGTTCATTTTATCTACGTTGTCAAGGCTAAATGATACATTCACCGTCCGACGGTAGGAGATCAAATCAAATGAGACTTTCAGTATGATAAAACGCAATTCGTAATAATTTCTGTAGGGTCATAATAATAACATAATTGTCACGTTTAGAGGAACAAATAGAGCAGATATAGACTGTGAATGAACATGGTGAGAATTTTAAGTGAAAACAGTTATTTGGGACTTGTATATTAAAATACATTAAATTACAGGTGGCTGATTAGCTCAATGGTAAGAGCAATGCCATGATGAATTAGTCACACGATCAGTCGCAGGTTCGATTATACATTCACTGTGAAACAACGGGAGATTGAATATAGTTTCAATATAATATAATGCAATTCATAATCATATATATGTGTGCATGTGTGTGTGTAGGCAAATTCGGTCGCACGGCAAATGGCTGCAGACGAACACATTAGCACAGCCACTTCAATATTTCAGTATCTGCTGAGTCGCTACTTCCTGGAACTTCTCATCATCATTGTATTTCAATTGATTCATGTCAATTCTTTATCTTTTTCCCGCTTGCAAAAATTCGCACGCCATCTACAAATGGAAAATGGAACTATTTTTTTTTTTTTTTTTTTTGATGGATCATCCTTGCGATAAGATTAGACGCGGCGTCCGGCCGGCCTCTAATATGGCGGACGCTGAAGTGGATAAGAAATGAAAATGTATTTTGGCGGAGATTTTTCTTGAACGGAGAAAATAGCAGAATTAGAATGTTGAATTCGACAAACAGGAAAGATTTCATAACGCGTAAACGTATAGATATGTATTGGTCGAAACATTTATATATCTATCTATCTATCTATCTATCTACCTTGATAGATAGATCAAAACTTTCACACGCATATATGTTTGAATACAACCTACATAGGACCATATCTAGAAACATAAGCATACTGATTCCTATTCAGAATATATATATATATATATATATATATATATATATATATATATATATATACATATACATACGTACATATATATATATATATATAAACACACACACACACACATATATATATATATATATATATATATATAGATATATATATCTGAGTATTCCAATAGATAAAGATATTTTGTAATCATATATATATATATGTATCATAATATCAAAGTGAATGACATTTTTGAAAAAGTTTTTTTGAAGCACACATATACATATATTCATGCATACATTCATATATATATATATATATATATATATATATATATATATATATATATATATATATATATACGTGGATACATGAACATTCATAACCAAGAATGATGAATAGAAATTTGTATTATATATTTGTATATTTACATTTTATACATTAACGATGATGTTTTTCGTAGCATTATTCTTTAGACTTCGAAATTGACTGATGTGCAAGATTCACAAACATACACATACATATATGTATATACTTAATCTAGATATCTGTAACAAATAACGTAATTTAGATATAAAGTGATAACGTATGTATACACATGTATGTATAAATATGTGTGCTCTGATTTTGAATATGTGTATATTTACATATATGTGTGCGTGTATATATATATGCATATGTGTGTGTGTGTACATATATACATGTGTGTATATATATGTATGTAGATATAGACGAATATCCCTAACAAATAATGATGTATTGATTATATATATATATATATATATATATATATATATATATATATATATATATATATATAGATATATATGATTATATCATATTCATATTTAATTCTGTAACAATTACGTATGCGTATATACATGCACACACACACACATGTATATATATATATATATATGTACATATATACATGTGTGTATGTATATGTACATAAATATAGACGAATATCCCTAACAAATAATGATGTATTGATTATATATATATATATATATATATATATATATATATATATATATATATATATATATGTGTGTGTGTGTGTGTGTGTGTGTGTGTGTGTGATTATATCATATTCATATTTAATTCTGTAACAATTATGTATGCGTATATACATGTACATATATATATATATATTTGTGTGTGTATGTGTGCATGTGTGCGTGTAAGTGTGTGTGTGTACATGCATTTAGTTGTATATGTATATAGATAAAATGATCATCGATAGCAAATAATTCTGAATGTTTATATATAATGTATTTATACGTACATACAAATATGTATCCGTGTATATAGTAATATGTATGCACGTAAATATGTATTCATACTTAATATACTTAATATATGTATACATATTTGTATAAAGCTATTGTTAACGTAAATATATGTCAGGGTATTTACATGTTCATCTATTGAAATACTCCAAATGTCGATATACATATCAAACGTTCATTCAAGCATATATACGTACATATGCACATCCCAACCATGTGTGTGGGTGTGTATATGTATATATATATATATATATATATATATATATATATATATATATATATATATATACATAGCTGACTGTATAGGTATGGCAGACAGGCCGTGCCAATTTAGCTTTGCTCATTATCCGAACATATACTCCATATTTCTTGGGTGTGAAAGAAAAAGATTGTTTGCATTTTGAACATCCATCTTAAATAGTCTTTTTTCAGTGAGGGTTCAATTTAAAATGTAACTTCTTGCAAAATTGGTTCCTTAGTTTGTCAGCATTCATGTTTGTTTTTTTGTTTTTTTAATTGGCTTTCTTTATGATCTATGACCGAGGAAAGGCAAGAGAAGTCACTCGATCATTGATCAAGTACTTGAAAAATAAATAGATAAATGAAGAAATAAATAGATAGATAGATAAATGACCACCCCCAACACGGCATGCTTCCTAATGACACTGGTCACGTGACGGTGACGGTTTCTATAGCGTGACTAACCTGACCTGTACGTATATTAATCTGTTTTTCAAGTGAAAAAAAGAAGAGAAATATATATGTGTTTACGTGTGTATGCGTGTGGGAATATTAATCTGTATGTCAAGCGGAAAAGAAGAAATATATGATGAATTATAATAAATGTATCCTTAATGAACGAATAAATTTATCACTGCTGTGAAGGAATAATCTCTGACAAAAACGATGTAGATAAAATGAAACAGACAAATTTTAAAATAAAAAAAAGAGTGCTAAAAACGAATGAAAAAAAATGTCATAATCAGAGATGTATAAAAATTTGAAAAAAAAATATAATGAAATTGTTTTCTAAAAGAAAAAAATACCCATCAAAAAAAAAAAGTGGAAACACAAACGGTGTCATCAAAAGATTTGACCCTTCTGCAAAACCCTCCGTGGTGCTCGATATAATACTCGCTGAACGATCTGTATGTGTCCACTTGTTTTTTATTCACCATTTCTTATTTTAACAACTTTTTTCCCCTTTCCCGAGTCTGTAAAGAACGATGATAAATGTGAAGCAGACGATAGGGGGGCAGGACCAATG
>OY735227.1:42609241-42624241 GCA_963457665.1 Thysanoteuthis rhombus | reverse complement strand
GAGATCTACATCAGGGTCGTAAATAATTCTTTTTTGCTCCCACAGTCTGCCTGGGCGGTTTTTGAATCCGTTCAGGCTTGGTATCCCCACTATTATATCTAGAAGATTATTCCACTGATCAGCGACTCGGCACTTGAAAGAGAATCTTCTAATATTTTTTTTCACCGCTCCCTCTGTATATATTTTTTTAAAATCTAAATCTGTGATCTCACGAGTGTCTACATCGGAAATGAAAGAAGTTTTGCACTGCACCTTCGTCGTAAAAACCGTGCGATAACTTTTACATTTCGATCATATTGCCTCTGTATCTAAAGCAACGTTATGTCAGTAGACTCAAAACCTGTAACCTCTTCTGATAGGACAAGTTCGCTAATCTAGGAATCGTTTTTTATGCTCATCGTTGTACATTTTCGATTATCATCAATTGTTTCTTCTTGTAAAGATTCCAAACTGGTGCTCCGTACACTTAATAAGATCTTAACATCGACATGAATAACTTTTTGAACATATTGATTTGAAGATATATAAAATGTTTGTAAATCCTACCTTCCACCAAGTTGGTTACTCTTGATTATTACTAGTAGCACTCCTAGTGTTTCAGTGTAGCTCATAAAAAAATACCATTTATGGATATTATCCCAAAATAGCATTCGACCGATTTAGAAAATAATGAACAACTTGTATTGTTAATGACTGATGCACTCGTGCTGTCAGATATGATGGTATATATGAAATATCTGGATATACATTGCTTTTTATGTACATTGATTATAAAGACTTGCTTTGCAATGAGCTTGAAGAATGGCGTTCTGCTGACCATTTTATACTACGTCAGTTTCGTTCCTTAACGGGATAAAAGACACCTTCACATTGTTAATCATTAAATGCACACGCTTCGAATACTATCATTAACAAAAAAGAATAATTGTCTGACTGTATATTTATACAAGGATGTGTGTAGTACAATAGTGAGACAATCGACGTTGAATCAGATTTGAATGAAAGAGGCCATTGTGTTGAGTAATCATTCAACCGTTGGCGTCAAAGGGGGTCGGGGTGAACTACAGGTATCAACAAAACTGACACTGGCTTCCTCCTTTTAACAGAGAAGACTTGCTCGTTGATCAGTAGTTTTTAGTCTACCCTTATGAGCTTTAAAAGATGAGCTCGGTCTTCAAAGTTTAAATAAAAATGAACCAAAAAGAATCTGAATACACAGGCTCAAGTCATAGCAGTGGAACGACCAGTGAGGATCAAATTCACTACATATGCAATAATCTAACAATTCTTAACTATAAATTTAATTTTTTTTAGTTACCACTACTAAGTAAGATATACAGCGCAGAACCAATTTCGAACTTTGGTCAGGGCTAATTATATTCATTTTGCACGAATTTCTTTGCGAAAGGCATGAATCAATCTCTTCTCTCCGCAGTTATAGGTAAAGAGCAGGGCAGGTTGGGCTTTCTAGCCTTAGGGAGGCAACCGGTCTAGGAAAAGGATATCTCTGACTTCAAACCTGAGAGTGGAGACCTCCTTAAAGCTATTTGACTCGCCATTCGACGTCCTTCAGCCAAGCTGATAGACGTGTCGCTCTCAGCTCAATTTTGGACTACATCAGCAAGACCAAGAGGAGAATTATGACGACTGAGTATCCAAGGATCTCCACATTTTACAGCCAGGCATGCTCCCAAGAAGGGACCTTCCATCGTCTACAGAGACAAAACAAGGGCTTCCATTCATTCATTTAATAATGCTTAACTTGCTATTAAGTATTCCCCGGCAGCATTTTTTTTTAATCGTCATTTTGATAATGACCATTACGTAAAATACTTTCTTATACTTACAAGTATATTCTGCTCCAGTATTCTTCTCTGTATATACAACTTAGATTAAAACAAGGCCACAAAGATAGCGAACCCAGTAAAGATCGAGCTCATTGAAGTAGCAATGGTCACATCATAATCATCATGGATTTTGCAAAATAACTAATTAAACAATCATTCTGAAACCCAAGTTTTTGGCAGCAGGATATTCCGATTTGAAAAGAGAGTAGATAGAATTTCTTGGTGAATCCTAACGTATCATGATCTCGGATTTCTCAGACGTTTTGTGGTTTTAAGCAATTTCCGCTCTTTTAAACGTTCAGCCATTCATTCTGCCATCTACACACTCAAACCATTCGGGTAGGTTACTCATAGCCTACTCTGATTCTCTTACCCTTTATGTGCTCTGTGGGTGTCAAGTTCTCCACCTCTCTTATTTATACCACATTACTAACTATAATGACTGGGTTCACTCTAAGCTGTGTGATTAGGGTGGAATAAACTCAGATTGGAGTCACTCCCTCCCCCATTTGGAAGGATTGTAGCGAACGAAAGAGGAGCCTCTGGGTCGCTTCTGATTGCAGTCGGCCTATGTATGCCTAACCTTGGACTCTAACTTTAGACATGTGGGTTAACTGAACTAAACTACAGCCAGAAATTAGCGATTCAAAAAGTTCAATTGTTACTTTATAATAGAAGCTATTTGATCGTCTCTCTTTTTTTTCTTTTTTTTTTGTGGAATTTTTAGCAATGAAACCCCTTCGATGTAAATCGATCCTAGTTTCATTCCATTGGGTCGGTCTGTCCCCGGCGTGAAAGATTGAAAAATATACGGAGACGAACGATAGCGTAATATAGGAGACCTGTTATCAGATGGCGTGTGTCTCGCCGATTAATTGTGCCTCTACTGTGTTGGAAGACAAGAAGGAGACGAGAGATGGGGTGAAGGGGAGATGGGAAGACGAGGGGACGATGGGGAGTCGTGGCCGTTCCACTTCATTTCATTAGAAGCACAAATGATCTATGCAAAAAATAAAAGAAATGAATGAAGCATTGTCAGTAGATAGACATTTGACTGATAACCGTGAGAAGACTAAAAAGCTGAATCTATTCCTCCCCTTCTCTTTCTTTATATATATACATATATATATATATATATATATAGAGAGAGAGAGAGAGAGAGAGAGAGACAGACAGACAGACAGACGGACAGAGAGACAGAGAGAGAAGAAAGAGATATAAATATATATATATATGAATAAATGGGTTGACCACACGAACGAAGATTTTTGGAGGGTTTTCCTCAAGAGCAGGACCTCAGGCGACGAGGCCTGAACGCAGAATATAGCTCCGACCTGTGCAATAAAATTTTAAAGTGAAGTGGAACGTGTTCAGAACCGATCCCAACCTTTAAACCAAAGTCCGCCGAGACGGCGCGGATGAGAGCGAGGACCCATTGTCGTAATTTCCTTCTCCCGGCAGATGCTCAAACTCTGCCACCCTTATGTGGGAGTATTCCGGTAGTATGGTTGATATGGGTAGTTATAGAAAATAACGACTCACTTGCTAGTCAAGTCAAAATTCACCCTGATGAATAGCATTCTAACGACCAGGCACATTATTCTAAAATCTGTGATAATCTTCAAAAGAAAAATGAAAACAACTCTCTTACCAGGTAATATACAACAGGGCGTTGACTTGCTTACAAGTTAAGTTCTGATAGTAAACTCGACTTGCGTAAATCGACCATTACAAGGTGAGGACTGAAAAGAAATATCCGCACTACTCAGCATAGGATTCCATGACACATACATATTCAGCTAAACCTCTCTTTTGTACATACGTCTTCCTTACCGTTCCAAAGAGAAAGGAACAAATGTCATCCATTACGTTTTTTTCACTGATTCATTAGCTCAACCCAGTAAGGTGCCATTCTCCTCGCCTTCCTTGTCAAGAGAACCCGCAACAAAAACGATGCATACACTGCGTTCTGTCCATGAAGCTAACGATGACATGACAGAAATCTTAATAATTCGCTGTTCAGCCATAGGACCCAAATGACTGGAATTCCCGTCATCTGCAATAGATGTGTCCCAAGGTCTTATAATGACGTATCTGAGTTCGGAAATGAATCAGTCGGGCGTAAATCGATATATAACCATATTTACCTATTTGTGAAATTTACGCTTTCCTCAAGGTGATTTGATATTACGACCAATTGGTAGACTGGTGTCTCACCAACTGAGCTTAACTAACTAGTCTTATCTATCAACAAAATTCATTATACAGATACGAACGGACTTATATCATTTAATAAATAAATACATTTATACAAAAAATTGTATTTTTTTAATATTTCATTTATTCATCATATCTACAAAGCAAATGTTTCAGTAATCATCCTCAGTCGGAATAGAAGTTGGAATGGGGTTTCACCCTGCATCAGTCAGTCTTGTTCTCTTTTTTTTTATTTACGTGTTTCACGTAAGAGAGGAATATTTGGTCGAAGTGGAAGAATGAAACGTAAAGTGTACCATGAATGTATAGTATTGTATATAATGTATTCGATTCCTACAGCAGCCCATATCATTTGATTGTTCCTTCTATTTACACTGTCTTGGCCAAATGATACATTCACTGCATTTTAAACGTAGATCCTTTCAAATAGAGTATCAAAGTAATATATTGGAATTATGTCTGTCATATACCCATTTCTTGATATGAATGATATTGTTGTCCACGTTGAGAAACAAATAGAGCAGATATGGACAGTGAATGAACATTGTGAGAACTTGGACATACGGTAGGCTGTTTGGCTCAATGGAAGGAGCGGCTCAATATCATGTAAAAATAATATGTATAGACAAGTTTTTGCTCGCTTTTTCCGTCTCCGATTTATACAGCCGAACGCCCAGAAGGCAAATATCAAAAATGTCCAATTAAGAAATAAATGATGTTCCTTGCTTCACACTGGGAATTCTTCGCCCCATTAGACCATTTTCCTGATAATTGCCAACTTTTTGTCGCTTGGAAAGCGTTCAAACGACCATGGCCGCTGCTTCTTCATTCGCAAATTCTTCCCTCTTTACTTGCCTGGGTGTCTCTCAGTGCGCATCCTCAGGTTCTCGTGGTCTCATTTTGGAAATCAATTTCGATGAGTACACCACTAGGCACTATTTATTGTCAACTTGATTGCAAATTAACTTTATCTACTTCAAAATACTTCCTTTGGAAAGCCATGCAATGACAGAGACGTTTTCTCCCATTCCCGGAAACAGTGTTTCACGCCTTCAACTGGCGCATCCTTCAGGTGGTTCGTCACGACCTGTTGTATGTTCTCAACAGTTCCCTAATGGTGACCACAGATTTAGGTTTTGATTGAGTACAGATTAGAGGAGTAAGGGGGCCATGGTAGCACAGGAATATTCTTTTGGACCAAAACCTCGTTCATCCGGTGTGGTGAGATTCGTGATGAAGCAATCTCGGACTAGACACGAATAACCCTTTTTCTGAGTTGTTCAAGTTTTATACGATAGTGTTTACTCGATAGTTCTATCCCCGGTTGATTCAACCGAACATTCAGAAGACATACATTTAAAGTGTCTAATTAGAAAATTAATGATGCTTTGTTGACACTCGCTACTCACTGGAAACTCCTCGCCCCAATAGATCATTTTCCTGATAATTGCCAACTTTTTGTCACTTGGAAAGCTTTCAAACGGCAATGACCGCTGCTTCCCCGTCCAAAGATCGAGCTGATTACACGCTTTCATTACAAAAAAATACGATAACAATATATCGAAGAGAAAGATGAAGCGATAGGCCAGCGTGAAAGGGCAATGAAATGTAGATGCAATTGGTCTATAGTGATATACGATATGATCAAACTGACAAACTATGTCTTTATATCTCACTTTGAGCAACAGTGGTTTCTGGATGACGTGACACTACATCAGATAAACAATTGTTGTTAAGTGTAATGCGTGCGCTTGACATGTCACGTCAATAATCGGATCACCGTAGCCCCACAAATGACCAGTCAGACCAAACAGCAGAGTGGGCTACAGATTATTCACTCTTTGGTCGCCTGTGTGTCTATGCGTGTCTCCAGGCTCTCCCGGTCACATTTGGAGGGCTACAATTCCGGGAATTTGCATGAGTACACCACTAGGCACCACCTGGAAACTGTTTTGTTTTTTAGGGGGTTTTCAAAAAAGTGCTTTTGGGGGCCTCTATGGTCATTCTAGGACCTGCAATACCCACATCTTGTTCTGGTAATTTTTTTAAAGCTAATTCTAGACAAAGATCTTTTTTCTTTTTTTTTTAAAGGCTTGGTAATTCATTTATTTTTAGGTACGAATATGTTTTCCCTTTATCCTGCCGGTGCGTGGGGGGATAGTCGAATAAACTAGTTCTGATGAAGTTTGGATTATATATTTGTCCCGAGGATTTTACCAGGATTCTTGAAAATAGGAATTTTCCTAACAGCATTGATTAATGGTGTACATTTGATTATTACGTGGTCTGTCTAGAAAGTAATAGAACTGATTACGTAAAAATATCTATTACCAACTTAATTGCGAATCAACTTTACTCCCTCTAAGATGTTGCCCCTTTTCCAGGAAACAGTGCTGTAAGCCTCCAACTAACTCTGCCTTCAGTTGGTTCGTCTCTGTTATGACATGTGTCTTCAACAGTTCCAAAATGGTGACCACAGATTTTGTTTTTTTTTATTTTGGGGAACAGGAAACAGTTACAAAGACTCATATTAGGGGAGTAACAAGATTCTGGTGGCACAGAAATATTCTTTTGGGCCAAAACCTCGTTCATACAGAGTGTAGTGTGATTCACGATGAAGCACTCAAGAGTCCGCGATTTCAGGCTGCAAACGAATGTCCTTTCTTCTGATTGGTTCAAGGATCCCAGGGTAGTAAATTTGTTTTGATTGTCTATCCTTGAGACACAAATTCATTATGAACAAAGAAATAATCATTGATTTGATCTTGATTATGCTCATTTTTACTCTCTTTGAATATGGTGAATTTTTTTTCTGTGTCGCGCGTCACTCTAACGTTTTGTGTCTGGGTCGTACTCAAAAAGATCATTATTTGTCGCTTTTTATGACATATTTGAGGAAACATAGGTCATCTGTTTTCAAATCAAAATCAAAATCCGTGATCGCTATTCGGCAATTGTTGAGAACAAACAAGAGGTCGTGACAAACCAACTGGAGGTAGTGTCAGCTGGAGGCTTCCAGTTCTGTTTCCAAGAGTGGAACACACAAACACACACACACACACACACACACACATATATATATATATATACATATATATATATATTTGTTCTTAGAGAAAATCTGCACAGAGGCCACGCTGTTTATTGATGTAACAATCTCTTCTAGCAATCTTCGTCCATAAAGCTAAGTCATTCATTCATATATATATATAAGACGTGAAATATCACATCATTTTCACAAATGCTGAGTTTTACCTGTCAAATATATCACTTTTTCACTCGTATCTTATTTTGTGTTGTTGAAGATAAAATTAGGTTTTACGTGACGCTGACGTCTTTATACCAAATAATCTTCTCAACAAATCACTATTAAAAAAAAAGTTTTGAAACCTAAAACTATTATTATTGCCCGGCAATAACCAGCCAAGATACTGTGAAAATTACGAGTTGGTAGATGACAATATGAATGTAGATTATTTTTTAAAAATGAAAAGGCAGAAATATCTTGACTGTACGGAGTGACGCTTCTTGCCACTATTGTTAGGCTGGGGGTCAGGGTGTATAAATAATCGACAGTCGAATGGCGTCAGGGTGGTAGATTTGGTGAGTCGAAGTTGTTATGCCTGACGGATAATTGGAGTTAGGTGTTACAGATAAAAAATATGTTCACGGGAAACAAATGCTGTCTAATCCATGCGAAGGACGGTTCATTACAAGCTTTTCCTTATGTTTGTACACTGGTGACGAAAGGAACTTGAGGTCACTCATATAATAGTGTGACATAAAGTGCAGGGTACCTACTGAGGATCGAACTCACGACAGTTTGTAAAACGAGATTAACCAAAGCTACACAGTAAGGCATCGTTGGGTAGATTATCGTTATGGTGCAATGGTTCTTCTTTCGCAAATAGTGAATATTTTCAATTAGTTTACCCGTGTCGCCAAAATGCAGGCATATATGTGATATGAATTTTGGTACTAATGACTCAGGTACAAATGGTCACGATTATTATGGCCTCGGTCAAAAAAAGACGCAAATGGAAAAATAGGAAAAATTACCAAATTTGGATAAATAGTTTATTAAAAATAGATATGAACTGAAAACCATATTTTAACATTTTTCAGGTGTAATTGAATCATATCTATATTGTTTGATTCAGAGACTAATGGAGATTTTTCAAGTCTTAGACATCCTATTTTAAAATGTAATTTTATCTTAGTTGAGCCATTTTTTTCTGATTTTTCCACTTGTACCCTCCTCACCTGGGCTATTATTACAGTGCATTATATATATATATATATATATATATATATATATATATATATATATATATATATATATATATATATATATATATATATATATTGTATTTCATATACGTGCTAGATATATATATTCGCATTGAAAAGAAAATGGAGAATAGCATTCTGTTGACCACAAACGAATTGTTATTTTTTGTTGTTTCGATAACATTTTCTATTGTCATATCATTCTTTAAATTCAACATTTTTCATTACGTCATTTGAACATGAATTAATTTCAATTGTGCTACATCAGTTACATGAGTGAAATTCTATTTTATTACGTCCGTTACGTCAGAAGACATCCGCACATTGGTGATTATTGTATGTACGGATGTCTGGAAGTTAGTGTCGCTCTTAATCCTTTCCATTTTACACAGAACACAGATTTCAACATTTCTAAACTAATACCCATGTATAGGTCAATCTCAGGATGTCTACCCCAAACCTTTATCCTAAAATCTCGAGCTATACACGAATACATCCGGCAAATATCGTCGATAATAAGAATGAAAGTCAAAAGACTTAGTAATCCTGGGCTTAGTAATATTATCTCTCAGTTGGGTCAGATGCCAGTTTGAGAGTCAATGGTATGGAACTAAATTTCGTGTTACACCGCTGTGTGGGCCTCTCGTGTTACAATAGGGCTGGAGTCAAACTATTGTCGCTGCACTTTTCTGTCCAGTGAACAAGGCTAAATCAGCATGTCATAATCTGCATGTAGGAGTGGCGAAAACCAAGGGCGACGGGAAAAGAAGAAGGGTGTTGCTGTAGATGACATTTTCTTCTTTTTAAAAAAAAAATGCTACGGAGACTTTACGTGTCAAAAAATGATTAAAGATAAAAAGAGCCTCGCACCCGAAGAATGATGTTTATAGGACAGATAGATTGATAAATAACCAAAAAGATCGATAGATTGATAAATAGCCAAAAAGATTGATTGATAGTCAAAATGATAGATGGATCACTAAGTAGCCAAAGAGATAGATAGATAGATAGATAGATAGATAGATAGATAGATAGATAATTTGCCAAATTGATTGATCGATAGATAGATAGATAGGTAGATAGATAGATAGATAGATAGATAGATAGATAGATAACTTGTCAAATAGATTGATATGTAGATAGATAGATAAATAGATAACTTGCCAAATTGATAGATATATTGATAGATAGATAGATAGATAGATAGATAGATAGATAACTTGCCAAATGGATAGATAGGTAGATAGATAGATAAATAGATAACTTGCAAAATTGATAGATATATTGATAGATAGATAGATAGATAGATAGATAGATAGATAGATAGATAGATAGATAACTTGCCAAATAGATAGATAGGTAGATAGAAAGATAAATAGATAACTTGCCAAATTGATAGATAGGTAGATAGGTAGATAGATAGATAGATAGATAGATAGATAGATAGATAGATAGATAGATAACTTGTCAAATAGATAGATAGGTAGATAGATAGATGAATAGATAACTTGCCAAATTGATAGATAGATAGATAGATAGATAGATAGATAGATAGATAGATAGATAGATAGATAACTTGTCAAATAGATAGATAACTTGTCAAATAGATAGATAGGTAGATAGATAGATACAATGATCGTCTTGGCGTGTTGTAGTGGATAGCAAGTCAAGCCGTCCATTAATACATGTTCAATGAATGTCTTTCATAATTGTCCGCTTGCCGTATCATGGAAATTATCTGGTGACAGCACGGGAGAGAGATCCATAAAAGACAAGAAATACTGGAAGTGGATTCAATCAAGTAAAAAAATGAACAAAACATTCAGGTTAAAATACTTCAGAAGAACTGGGAAGATTTTGGAAACTGAACTGAACGGCAGGGACATAAGTATAAGAATAAATACCTAGGTAGTATCGATAATGAACCATTAGAGACCCATTCCTGAAGTGGACAAGAGAAGAACCGAGAACATTTATTCAACAAAGAGTACAAATTGATAACAACGCACACAGACTTTCAAAGAGGTGCTGTTGGGTTTCTTTTGAATTTCATCACAGTCAATTACTGAACAACCGTAGCATCAAATTTTGAAGTCATGTACAAAAAAATCCTTTGAAGAATTAACTGGTCAGAATAAATTCTATCTATGGCATCAGTAGTGTTTTCAATTGAAAGCATCTAGAATAGTGTGAAAAAAAAATTAGAGAAATATTGTGGAGAATCTGGATGTCATCTCCCCTGGAAAACAAAATAGAGTGAAAACTATCTAGAAATATCTAGATTCTGGAGAATCTAGATGTTTTTGATAAACCTGTCAAAATAGGGCCCCCTGTTTTTAGAAGGAGAGTAGATTGCTGATGCCAAATCTCAAGTCTGTAGACAAAATGGTATGGCCAGGAGCGCTGGAACATTCAAACACATGCACACACATATATATATGTTATTGTGTCATCCACAGACAGCTGTTTCGATGTATTACATCTGTTCAGTGTGGCTATAGACTTTCCATTATCCCATCCAGTACCGCGAGGCAGAATTGAAATATATATATATATATATATATATATATATATATATATATATATATATATATATATATATATATAAAGAGGCAAAAACTTTTCGCCGTCTATGATGGCTTCGATCATTCAATTCTTTTCAAGGGTAGTTTTAAACATTACATCATTTTTTCACTTCAGTACTTCAGTTGACTTGTTTTTCTACCGTAACAAGAAGAGAACAACGAGAACAAGCCTCATCAAATTTAAGGGAGCCAAAGTTAATATTCCTCTTTCGTTGTTTGAAATCATGACCAACTGATTGGTAGTAGTGTCTCTTAACGATCGATCAAAACTGGCAGGTCTTACTTATCTCCAATGTTCATCTTACGTAAGGCAAAAAGGCTTATTTCATGCTAATAAATGCATTTATCCAGAAAAATTATACTTTCATAAATTCATGATATATACAATACAAAGTTGTGGAAAACATCTTCTGTCAGAATAGAAGTTTGAGATAAGTTTGACCCTTCAGCAGCCAGTATCGTCGTCGTAAATTTCGGAATAGAACACCAGAAATAGTTGCAGGCACTCGTTAACCCACGTAAACCACTCCATGCTGGAGTTTTATTTAAAAAAAAAACGCTATCCAGATCAAGTTTAAGCGTCTCGCCATGGAACAGTAGATAACACTCTAGTTTCAGAGAGCATTACTACGACAATGATTTTGAATCTCAGAGGGTACCTTACATATATATAGCCCAGTTTTATACTAAACTAAAATTAGTCGATCAAATCTGTGATGAGCGATTTTTAATTCTCTAGGTTATTGAGAATGAGCACTCATTCTCCTTATTTGTTGTTCACACGACATTTCGGCCGACCAATTCAACGGTCATCTCCTGGTGTACTATTCGTATGGTAAGGGGGAAATTCGTCATTCCTATAGCAGAATGATATTTACAGTAATGATTGTGACGTGAGATGAAGATGTTTTAAGCACATTTTTAGATACGCTAGCATATGTAGCGGCTATCGCCGTCACTGGTTTACTCATTGAGTTAGAAATCGACAAAACAAACGCCTCACACTATCTCCATGGAGCTTTTCCTTTCACCCTTATATTTATCTGGTCGTCTAAGTGTCAACAAGATACACACCAGTAAAAGACTGTGCGTAGCGTGAATTCATACTGTATGTTGACGTTATATATGCAATGGAAACATGAAAAATAGTATACAATGTAGCTGTGATTTTCAACCACTTCTCACGGCACAGTGAGCCAGCCACTAAAATAGTCCAGGCACACCAACAGTATTTTATGGATAGATTCGATAATTCGAAAGAAAATGGATTATAATAATGGGTTAAACAAACTAATAATTTATTAATTTTATTGCCAAGAGTATTTTGTCGACCAAGCTTTTTGAAAGATTCACAAACTATTATATCTATCATGGATTTCTAACATTTGATTTCATTGAAACAAGACATCGTTGAAGAAGATGCCATTCACTAGAAAATAGCTACAGGTCGGCGGTTCTACATTACAGAATTCAAGAGAGAGACAATTCAAAAGTGCTATTAGGCCTTTAATGAAAAACACATTTATTTATTTATATATTGCATCATCTGAAAAAGATGTTTAATACGCTTCATAAAAGGACCAGTATTGTCAAAACGTGTAAAATCGTAACCATCAATGATGACAAAGGTTTCTATCCTCTCTTATATTTGCATCTGTTTGTACGTTTGTTCATGTGTGTGTGTGTGTGTGTTTCAGTACTTCCGGTCATACCGTTTTGTCTACAGATTTGAAATTTGACATCTGTACTCCACTTGATCCTCACTAAAACTTTTTTTTAAAAATTTTCTGAAAAAAAGCTTTTAGGGGCCCTATGTAGAAAGGGTTTATCAAACATTTAGATTCTCCATAAAGTAGACGATCCTTTTTTTTCTCATGTGAAAAACGCCACTAATGTCAAAAAGATTTCATTCTGATCATATTTATTCTCTGATGGAATTTTCTACATGACTTAAAATTTTGACGCTACGTTATTTTTGTATCACTACTAGCGAAACTGTCACGCAGCCCTTGTTCAAGGCAGGATTGACCCACCTTAAAACTCCAGCAGCACACCTATGCTTTCCGGTACATTAGTTAAAAATCGCTGTCTTAAGACAATATCTTTATCAACTCTATCACAAAGTAAATACATGTCCCCAGATGAAGGACCGAATCACTCAATATATTACTGAAGCGAAACTGATAAGATCGCCAAGACCACCAACGCTGATAGCAATTCGGCTGAGTGAATGAGCAAGAGCCCAGATAAATCGTGCGAGACAAGCACATTGTCAAATAACGCAAGCAAGTCATAAAAAATCGGGTCAAAATTGTGGAAAATCCATCTCGATCGAATTTAACATTGTAATGATATAATATATCATCGGTATGCGATCTGTGGAGGAGATGGAGTGTTAGCAAGCCCATTCTGTGCTGCATGTTCGATTCTCACCGGGTGACCTTCTGCCAGAGTAAGCCAAGTTTGATAAAAAGGCGCCTATCATTACGAACTGGTTTCACAGACAGAAACTAGTGCAATTAGTTCGATCCCCACTGGATGCACCGCCATTTTGGCCTCTTGCTAGACTGATATAAGCTTAACAAAAGTGTCGATCAACACAGCAAGCTGGTTTTGCTGAAAACTCACATGCTGTGTGTTCAATCTTCACTACAATTGCGACCCTCTACCTGAGTAAGCAAAGTTTGATAAAAAGGCACCTATCATTACAAACTGATCTTACAGACCACTCACTAGTGCAGTGAGTTCGATCCTTACCTTATGACCCATTATAAGCTACGATTGTTCAGCTGACTATTCGTTTTTCAAGTGAGTTCAATCCTTACGGGGTGCCCAACTTACGACCCATACCAGACGAAATATCTATGCTGGTGCCTGTCGTAAAGCTATGGTTAACAAGCTCTTCTCGTATGCCATAACCAACAGCCCCATTCTCACAGTGCTCCCTTTTGTGACTATGCGGCGAAATGAGTGGCTGCACATGATAAGTGCTTAACGAACCATTACTAGTTGCGTAATATTTACTAAGTGGTCCCTTGTTGTGACCTTGTTCCAGACTATGCTACACCAACACTGTTAACTTCTGTTGTAACGACACTCACTCGAACTTTACTATCTAATGACACACTCTTTCTAACGGCACTTACGTTTTTGTATTCTTTATCAAGACTACTGTATTTTGGTTTATCCATTTTAGTTGCAGACCTTTAACAACATATGGGATGATAAAAAAGTTATTTTTGTCAGCACTTTCTGGATTTCTCAATATTACTTCACTTCGTATACGATATTATTATTTTTATAGCGTCTAATTCATAGCCACACTCTTGGGGAGATCACAAGATAGCACAGTATATTGGAGGAAAAAAAACATTGGAAAACTCAATGGTTGTCATCTTGTAAAAGTGCTTGAAAACCACTGGACATCAGAACTCACAACGAGGATCCCCAGAGATCATAAGCGAAACATTGGCCGGAAAAAAATAGATGATAGGACGAAGTAGCCAAATACAGAATGTATTTGCTCTGCAACACCCACAATAGACAGGTCTGGCGAATATTGAGAAAGTTCTATGTCCAATGACAGACGCTAAAAGGATGATGATGATGATGATGATGATGATGACATTATACTACGATAACCTGCTGGAGAGCTATTTTGAACAGTTTCATCTTGTACATCGTTGCTTGTTTGAGCGATCCTCATAGAGTGCTCCCTGCAGTCCTGTGCCAGACAAAACTATGCAAAGTGAAAATCTATAGATATTTGAGTATACATGCGATTTGTATCGGATTGTCCCGCATATAATGGCCGTTTATGAAAGGTGAGACAAAAACGACTTTAAAACGTAAACAATCCTGGTACATTAATGAAAATAATCTCTATTTGCTTCAATAACTTTTTTCATTTGGCTTAGAGTGTAAAGATTTCTTCCTTTTTATATAAATTTGTGTCTTTTGAAGCCAAATATTATCCAAATGTTTTTTAATACTTTTTACATTTATTACATCATAAAAGAAGCTCAAGGTGCTGGAGATGATGATTATCTGTTGAAGATAAA
>OY735227.1:42589241-42604241 GCA_963457665.1 Thysanoteuthis rhombus | reverse complement strand
CCCTGGTGGATCATTGTCCCAAGTTACATTTTACTACATCCTTTTGAGTACTACACAGTTGAAGGGGTGCTCTGAAGATGTAAAAAAAATGAATGAACAAATGCATAATTGTCAAATTTGAGGTTTGTTTTCTCCTGTCAACACCGGGATTCCCTGCTGGTACTTTTATGTAAATCTTCACTGTCAGCATGCAACAGTAAAAGCATAAAAAATCTACACGTAAGACAAGAAGAAAAACAAAACTGACTCTTCAAAACTTGCAGTGTTGTATATAAAAAAAAATGACAGCATTCGGCAATATTTGGAAGTATGTGCTTCTGTAATAAAATTATTTATTTCCAATTCAATTCGGGAAGTTAATCCTGTTAAAACGTTACCAACGCAAATAAATAATCATTGCATCAAAAATAAAGGGAAACATATTGTCGGAAATGCTATATGATTCATTGGGGAAACGAAGAATTCATAAGTAAATATATATATATATGACGTGTGAGTGATTACTGCCACGTGATTCGAGCATGGCGGTCCTTAGGAAAACGTATTCTCATGTGTCATCAATGGAGCATTGTGTCGGTGATAAAGAACCGGGTGAACACTCCAGTCCTAATTTGGCAAGATGTACTGTTAATCGGTGGCAAAGCATTGAGGTAAATTGAGACACCTGCAGAATATGAATTACAAAACTAGTTATAAACACTGCACAGTCTACTTTCTTTCTTTCTTTCTCCCTCTTTCTTGTACTTTTTTTTATCTCGAAAATTATATCTAAAAAGAGATAGTACGTGATGGAACGTGAAAAAGGAAAAAAAAATCTCTTTTCTTCGTTCTCTCTTTCTGTATTCCCTTTACGATGAACCGCATGACCCGATTCAAATTTTGTTCGAACGAAAAACATTTCCGCATTCAGAGACGAAATTGACTTCAGTCGCAGTTTTAAAAAATTTAAACTGGGATAAAAGAGTTAACTCAACATTTGATTTCATTGTCCTCAAAAATTGACACGACCAATCCTATCCATCTGCCTGTCAGGAACATTTTTCATTTTGCCCACTCCCACATTAAAGTACTCGCCCAACAATTGATTTCATTGTCCTCAAAAATTGACACGACCAATCCTATCCATCTGCCTGTCAGGAACATTTTTCATTTTGCCCACTCCCACATTAAAGTACTCGCCCAACAATTGATTTCATTGTCCTCCAAAACGGACTCAGAATACGAACATTCCTGTCCCATCCAGTGTAACCAAGTTGAGTTTGTTATTGATAGCTGAAGCTTTCTTCAGAAATGATTAAAATCAGCGAAATCTTTCCATTTATCAAAGGAAATAACAATATTCTGAGAATTCAGAACAGATGAATTTTATCAAAATCATATCGTCAGATATAATCTGTTATCTTATGATTTTATCGTCTAAATTTGAAAGAAATCAGTCAGATTTAGCCGAAAAGTGGCTAATCGAGACGGTCTGCCTCTTGTCCACTGAGTAAAGTTCCCACCCAAACCTGCATTGTCCTCAAAGGTTGACACAAAAATGTCCACCCTTTCCCATCAAGCACAGCAAAGTATGGTTTGTTATTGATAGGTGAAAATGTCTTTATCGATGTCTAAAATTAGTTTTTTAAATACACACACGCACACACACACACACACACCCACATACACACTCACAAATATATGTATATATATATATGCTTATAAATGCGTTGTATTACTTTGAAATTCTATTTAAAATGATCTCTCGTTATTGCACGGTAAATACATTATTTGGCCAAAACAGCATAAACAAAATAAACAATTAAAGAAAATGGGGCTGCTGCAGGATTTTGTGACCAATAATGTGTATGCCCCTTAATATATGATTTGACGATTATTCTTTCATTTTCTCTGTGAAATGAATTCAAACTCGCCTTCAGGGTCAGTAATTGAACGACCGTATGCGTGTATGTATGTGTGTGTGTGCGTGTGCGTACATGCGTTCAGGCATATTGTTTATATATATTATGCATTGATATATGTATGAATATGGGATACATCTCTTTCGTCTATAGTCACCATCATCTAAATGAGTTTAAATCGGAAATGACCTTCTTCTAATTTAACGTAGAATATAAAGTAACAGTATAAAAAGCTCGTCCGTTTTCAAATGAATCTTCTTGGGAACTTCTAAATTATTTATTCGTAGGGAAAGGGTTCTCATAACTATATTGAATACGCTTATATACAGGTGAGCCAATCAATAATTGTAAGTAAATAGTGTTTAAGATTTGATTACTCTCCGTCCCTTTGTATCAGTTGTGGCAACAATGATGTCCACGTATGAAACTTTCAACTTATTGGCTTGTTTTGATTACTTATATATTGACTTGTCTATTTGTTTCATCGCTTTGTGCCTTATCCTTTTATCTTGGAGTAATGGTTAGAAAGGTAGTCTCACAGACCATCATTAATGATGTGGTTTCGATCCTCCCTGTATACCCCTAATTCGTGATTCAGTGCTAGACTAAGCTAAACTTATACCAAGTCTGGTTAGTCATCAATAGAAACCGTCACATAACCAATCTCTTTTGACATCATGCTTGTGGCAAAGAAACAATATCATCCATTCCACCGCTATCGAAAAGCAAATTCTTTGTACTCTGGCCTATACCATGAATTAGGATTCAAACCAATGTAATTCATTTAGAATAAATTGTAAAGGTAAGAAATTGTTTACTATTGTAGTCCATTGAGAAAAAACTAAATGGTCAAAATGTGGGTCCACCAGAATATTTCTTTTTGGAAAGGGACCTTCAGTTTTCAAAGATTCTAATCCACTGAGCCAGAGGGTAGAGAGAGATTGAAGCTTCACAATCTTCAAGGGATCACATTCGTGCAGGAGGTGTGTTTTTCCTCAAATTAGCTTTAAAAAAAAACCAATACAATGCCTGGCAAACTGAAATCATTAGTTTATGTCATAACTGATTTTTCATTGAAAAAATCATTCTTTTCTTTTTCTTTGAGGAAGGTTTTTCACCACAAGTTCCCCAATCTTTTGTTTAGCACCTCATAGATAGATCGGTTGATAGATAGATAGAGAGAGAGAGAGAGAGAGAGAGAGAGAGAGAGAGAGAGAGAGAGAGAAGAGAGAGAGATGAAAAAGATGAAAAAAAGAGTGGTGAAATTGATTAAGAGCATATGGACAGAGCAAAGTAAATCAACACTTTGATGGGTCATAAAAACTTCTATGATAACAACTGTCTAGCTAGGTAGCTATCAAGTTTTTTAAGTGTACTTGAGTATGTGTGCTTCTAAGTATATTACAGTGTGCGTATATCAGAAACCGTTGATCAGAAGTGTCAGCATAGGTTTCTTCAGTTTTCAAGTTGATCCGGTTGAATGGCTATGAACGTGTCACGCGTACAGGCCGCACCAAAGAAGCTAAAAAGCTCAAATTTTCAACATTTACCCCTTATTATATCTAGAAAAGAAGTTTTTTTTTTGTTCTATGAAAATTCACCCCTAAATGGGTTATTAGCCAAGGGTGGTCAATTTACAATGTAGATTCATGCTAAATTGATCCCTATCTCTGTGCCCGTTTTTTCTCAAACAGAAAGCAAGATAAGTATCCATTGATCACCCCTTTCCCAATTGTTTAATCACACCTAATACATGCTATCAAAAGATGTTAGTCACGTGATTGTTTCAGTTGAGTTATTATACTTACCTTTTTTTCTTATTCAATTTGATTCTCTATAAACTTCAATGATGAAATCGCTTTTTCCCTTCCGTTTTTGTTCCAGGAGGATGTTTCCCACCATACGAGTCTCCTTCAATGGTCTAGAGGCTGACACAAAATATATGGTTCTAATGGATATTGTACCAGTGGACAGTAAACGCTACAGATATGCCTATCACAGGTCATCGTGGCTGGTGGCCGGAAAGGCCGACCCACCGCTGCCCACTCGTTTCTATGTGCACCCGGACTGTCCTTTTACAGGCGAACAATTACACAAGCAGACAGTGTCGTTTGAAAAGCTGAAATTGACCAACAACATGCTGGACAAAAACGGACACGTAAGTAAATGTTCAATACAGGATTGGCGAAAAAAGTTGTGAGGTGTTCAAACATTTATGTCTTTTTAGTTTTAATGAATTAAACGAATATGTTTACAAATGCGATACGTATTTAAGAATTGGACTCAATTGGTTTGAGAGAATGAACTATAAATCGCGCTATATTGCATAGAAACTACTCTATCGGTGGCAGGTTCGATTCCCGCAGCAGCCCCGTTTTCTGTAATTGTTTATTCCATTTACGTTGTCTAAATTGAGTGATATATTAACCGTGTCACGATGGAGATCATTTCAAATAAATTTCTATGTAATCTAACGCAATCTATGATTCATTCTATCGGGCCAAATGTATCCATTTCTTAAATACATACAGTCACATTTAAAGAAATTATAAAGGTTGAGAATAAACGAGATGAGAATTCGGGTTGTCCGTTGTATTACCAGCAGCTATTTAGCTCAATGGTAAGTGCAGTGTTACATTGAAGCATCTACTCTATAGGTCGCAGGTTCGATTCCTGCTGCAGCCTCATTTTCTTTAGTTGTTTATTCTATTTACGATGTCTAAATTGAGTGATATATCAACTGGGTCATCATTTCAAATAAGTTTCTATGTAATATAACACAATTAATAATTAACAAATGTGATAAAGAAAAATACAGAAGATTTAATAAAAATATGCTCAGATAATAATTAATTTTGAATACCCAACGTTTTGAACTTCACAAATTCCTGCCTTTTCAATAACATTTCTAAGTATATATGGTCCTGGACCACTTGTTGCTCCGAAGATATTATCCTTTATTCCCGGGCAATCCTTGACTTCTTAACAAAGACCTCATCCTCCAAATCCTTCGAAGTTAACTGCCAGATAAGCTAAACTTGAAAAGAACGCTACCGAGTTAATGTTACAGGATTATCCTCTTTACTCCTCTGCACACGTATACGATTTTTAGCCTTTCGAACTGAACGTGGTCTCCCTGTTCTTGCATGAGCAATAACGGAGCCCAACTCGAAATCGCACAACCAAGGGACAAATCGTCCATATGATGGCAGCATTCGCACGTTCAGGTAACAGGAATGTGCTCTTTGGGTTAACATCATTTATTGTAGATGAAAGTCAAAGAAAAATCAATTATTTTAGCCCGTTGATTAGTTGTGTACTTTTCTATGATTAATTCCTAAGGATTAGTTCATGGACCCTAAAAAGGGTCAAACAAAGATTATAAGAATAGAAGAAAAAAAAATGTTTTAAACCTATTTGCGAAATTTGTGCCACTCTGTATAACTTTTCACAATGTTTTAATTGAGGACTTGAACATTTCTTCATGCCAATGTGGACTGGTATTTAATATCATCTAAACCAGTGGCTCCCTGAGTCCAAGATCACAGTCCTCCCCTTGCGATCCCAGGTTACCTCAATTCCTTCCCCCTTTTACTGTTTTTTTTTCTCCGCTACACTTATCATTATATGTTACTTCCCTGATTAAAATTCTACTTCAATTCCTCTCCTGGGTGAAAATCACCCCTTCTGAAAATCCTTATTGGGGACCAAGTACTTAACGTTTGAGAATTCCTGATTTAAATTTTTATGCTTGATAAAGTCTTTTAATTCATAAGAGGATCTACAATACCAAAATGCATTCTGTGTAAATGCATATATTGCTTAAATTCAGCCTTACTGACTTTCCAGTTTCGTAGTCCAGAGGTAGGATATCGGCCTCCAGGTAGGATGCGAAGGTTTCAATTCTGCCTCGCGGTACTGGATGGGATAATGGAAAGTCTATAGCCACAGGGAAGAGATGTAACACATCGAAACAGCTGTCTGTGGATGACACAATAATATGTGTGGGTGTAAATATATGTATACATATATATATATGTATTTGCAAATTGAAGACATTATCTTTGTGCGTATAATCTAGGATTTCTTTTGTGTGAAATTTCATTAAAATCTTTGTTTTGGTGAAATTTCATTCTTACCAAAAGTAAATTCTGATATTTAGCAACGAGAAGCTCAATTTGATTTGGCACAAGGCCACAAAAATGGGTTTCCTAGTAATGATCGATTTTTTTCTCACCGCTTTATGGCTGGTACAACTAAGTTTCAAAGTGGTTAAGTAGAAATTAATTTGCCGTGGAATGATAGCTAATACCTTTATTTAGTTTTGAACGAATGGTTCGACCTTTATTGGTTGGTGTGCCTTTTGGGCACCAACTGATTTAACACCAAACCTTTGGTGCAGTAAGTTGATTGATTCATTTATATTCATAGGTGGAACTTTGAAAAAGCTTTTTTTGATTTTATTGAAATAGATTTAGGGTTCGGGTAAGGGTTGGACAGATTTACAAATAAAAAATGTTTTTAACGCCAAAACATCCGTCCCCGAATGGGTTGACGTCTAACTAGTGTTGGCATCTGAACAGCCGGGCCAAAACGCCAGGGCAAAACGCCAGGACAAAAACGGCTGCGCCAAAACGTACCACACACAATTTGGAATGGTCAAAATCATTGGTTATTTCTGTTTTCTTTGACGAAAAGAATGAATCAGCCGTCATTGATTTGATTTATTGAAAGGCAAGACTAAAAACATCTTTTAGTTGGTGTATTTCACTAACCTCACAGTCACAGCATCTGAATTAGGTAGTTATATTATCCAAATTTCTTAGATGAAGTATTGTCAACCATTATTTATTCATTTCAAAACGTCTACCAAAACTAGCAAAATTGATTTCTACAGTCTTCAAGTTGGTCCATCTGTCTGACCGGCTATGTAAGTATCATGCATACAGACTGCACCTATGAAGCTAGACGATTGAAAATCTAATCATTTACTCTTTTTCTTCTCTAGAAAAAACTTTTTTCGATTTTTTGGAAAACCCCCTCCCTAAATGGATTTTTTGTGGAGGTACGATTTCTAACGGAAGTTCAAGCTAAATCGATTCCGTTTTTTGTTTGTTTAGTAGTATGTTAGCTTGCTTTTAGAAAGTTCGGAATTTTTATTGATCACTGCCCAGCAAAAGTCAAGAGAAATACTTAGCGTATTGAAGTGTTGTGAATGTTGCTATGAAACGTCGGATGACCGAAACATTTGTCACTATGATGGCTTCACCACCAGCCGGAGTTAGTCAAACGGGGCGCAGATTGCGCTGTCTCACTGAACTAACCGATAAAGTAATGGCTGTGATTGCATCATTGTTGTGTATGAAAGCATTAGATCATCTGCAAAAGTATTTTGCTTCAACCCAGCGAGATCTATGATTGGGGACATTGAGTGAACTGGTTCAAGTTTCTGATTATCCGTCTTTATGATTATATTGTTAGTTTATGTTTGTGATACAATTATATTTGTAAATATTTATGAACTCGTCATGTCTTGTAAAAGAATCATTGTTTTAAATTGACATTCAATTCTTTTAATTTGCAGTTCATTTTCTTTTTTTTTTATTGAAGTTCAACTTTTTAGATTGAAGCTCAACTATTTTAGATTGGAGCTCAACTTTTTTAGATTGAAGCTCAACTTCCTAAAGTCAAAGTCCGACTTTTTAAACTAAAGTTCAACTTTTTTTAGGTTGAAGTTCAATCTTTTTTAAATCAAAGTTCAACTTTCTTAGATTGAAGCTCAACTTTTTTAGATTGAAGTTCAACTTTCTAAAGTCAAAGTTCAACTTCCTAAAGTCGAAGTCCGACTTTTTAAATTAAAGTTCTACTTTTTTTTCAGGTTGAACTTCAATTTTTAAAAAATCAAAGTTCAACTTTCTTAGATTGAAGCTCAACTTTTTTTAGATTGGGGTTCAATCTTTTAAATAAAGATTGACTTGAAGTTAAATTAAAGTTCTACTTATATAGATTGAAATTCAACTTTTTAAAATTGTAATTCAATGTTTTTAATTTGAAGCTAAAAAGGTGTAGTAGAAAACTTTATAATTATGATTATACGTGTCTATCTTTATAGATCATCTTGAATTCCATGCATAAGTATCAGCCCCGGGTGCATATTGTTCGGAAAAAGGACTTGTCTTCTACGTCGGTGACAAATTTGGAAGCAGAAGAGTTTCGGACATTCATCTTCCCAGAAACTGTATTTATTGCTGTAACAGCCTATCAAAATCAACTGGTAAGTTTCGGAAGATATATTCATTTGCATAAGACCCGTAAAAAATGATGAGGCTATTTACGTACGGATAAATTATAAAAATACTAAAATAATATCAATACATTTGAATAGCCCTGCGTGATAAGTGTCCAACGAATCATTTTTTTTTTCAGGTTGATATTTTCGTTATTTTGAGAGATACAATGATCAGATTTTATTTCATGTTGAAACTAGAGCACTCTGTGAATTATTATACTGAGTGATCAAGCTTCAAATCAAAACAAAGATGAGCTTTGTTACACTAATAATAACGAAAATATCAACTTTGAAAAAATGGTTCGTTGAGCACTTATCATAAGCTCCCACTCCATTATTGCAAACGAACACGCATATATTCATAAATCTTTTACACCTTATATTTTTTTCTGATAAACCAAAAATTTACAGAACTGGATAAGAAAAATTTCCCCTTTTAATATGAGACAGATATCAGTTCTGTTCCCAGAAAATCAGTAATGCCTATCCATAATGGAATTGTGTTCCATGTTATTACTAATACACTCATTGCTGAAAAACCTTGTTCACAACCTAATTTAAAACCCCCAAGGGTTACGTTTTGAAGAAATTAAGCGAAGAATCACCCGAAGCTGGAAAGTTCTCAGTAGAGCAAGCCCAGCCTTAAAAAACAAGACGATCCCATTAATTCTGAAAAAAGCAACTGATGTATCTTCTGGATAGTCACATATGGAACTGAAACACGGTACTTCACCATATGATTGATCCTAAAACTCAAGACCAAGCAAAGTCCCACCGAAAGAATCATGCTCAACATCTCATGGTGAGATCACAACACAGCACTTTATATTAGAAAGCAAACGAGGATCAGGTATAACATTAAACTAGCAAAAAAAAATTTGTTTTAAATCGAATAGCAATGGTCAGGCTATGTTGTAGGAATGGCAGACAACCCCTTGGCATTACGACTCATGATGCTGGTCCCCAGAGATCATATGCAGAATTGTGACCTGCAAAAAATAATCAGATGGCGTGACAGACTAGACAAATTCTGAAATCATTGGCTCCGTGACGCCCATGATAAATACGTCAGGTGAATCTTGGGAAAAGTCTATGTCTAACGACGGACGTTAAAAGGCTTTTAGTGTTTTTATAATCCTCGCATACCAAGTACCTTTACTTGCGTACCCCTAGTAATACAGGTACCCCCGGGTAGAGAAACTCTGATATACAATTTATGGATTAGCACTTGATCTGTTTATGAAAAGCAAAAATGAATTTTAGACTCGGTTAGTAGAGAAAAAAAAAACTCACTGGATTGCAAAATATATTCTTCTCTTACTCAACATATGAATCAATTTTATTAGGTCGGTGCAAAAATAATTGCGTTTTTTCATCACCAACTTTTAAAGCGATGTATCTCAGCCTATTGAATGAAATAAGAACCTTCAGAATCGACACATTTTTGCTAACAATGATACAGTTTTGGATGCTTTACATTACATTTTGAACTCAAACAACAAAATTACTCGATTTTTCTTCTTTTTTTCTCAATCTTTGATTTGATGGCCTGAAATAAGGAAGAATGAATAGTGAAAAGACAAGGTTCAGAATGAATAAATAGAACTGAATTCGCCCTTTAAAATGGTATGAAAATAGTTTAATTGTACTTTATTCAAAAAATGAGCATCAAAGTAAGAAAATAACAAAAACCGCAATTGTTTCATGTACGAAACTAATATCTTAGTCGCCCCAATACATAAACTCGTAATACCTACAACAAAGAGAGAAAGAAGAAAAGGCATTGCTGGAAATGAGTTTTGGGAAGTAGGTATACGATAAGGCTATGATTTATAATCGAGAATCGTAGACGGGAGTGGGCCCATGATGTTGGACGTTCTGGAGCACTGTAAGCCTCCATGGGTACCGTTTTAGAATAAACCTGGAAATTGAGAAGTAGGTAGGCCCTGTAGCCCCCCCCCCCAGGTCACCCTCATTTCTACCGCAGGAAATAAGTATACGCTCAAAATAATGCTAAAACAAGGTGGGCCGATACATGGTCTGTTGAATTTATCTAAACGACATCTAAAAATTGACTCTATCTAAAAAAATAGTTTTGATTGCTATCTTAATTTATTTTTCGAATTTGACCACGTTGTTCGTGTTCAGTATGTCTTCCTAACAAGTTCAAATTACTTGTTCTCTTCGCCGGGTCTCGCATACCAAACATTACCGCACTCTCTTCTCTTCGTTGCAGATTACCAAGCTTAAAATTGATAGCAATCCTTTCGCCAAGGGCTTTCGTGACTCAACGCGACTCACTGATTATGAAAGGTAAGTAAAGGGACGTAACCCGAGAAATTGTTCGCATTGAAGGAAACTGAATGAAATATTCTTGCAGTCAGGCGTATCTTTTGTTTTGAGTAGGTTATCTGCTTCGAGCAGGTTTGACATTTTTATTTCAGGATAGATAATTTGTGGCGGGGATGGCTGTTTTTTTGACACATGGTATTTATGTTACAGTGAAATTGTGAAAGTAGTGATTACGTGAAAACCCCGGGAACTTTGTGAATCAGTAAGTTCGTGAAATCCCCAGTTTCGTAATCGGTGTTAACAAGCTGGAGATGCTGGGCATTGCTACTGTAATCTATTCGATTAGCTCTGGGCGCCTCACTACTGTGGCTTTTGTGTCAAATTACAACATACATACACTGTAAATACTGAAGCAGAATCTTCTTAACACCATTGTCACTTTTTCGTGCAGATGTTCTCATGTGACGTTGTCCAAACCGATCTATGAAATTAAGGAACACTGCCACGAATAATTGAAGTTTAGGAATACCATGTAGCGTCAAACTACTAAGCAAAGAGGGTCTTGCCTTGATAAGGGTGTATTTGAAATGCTCGCCCCCACTATGAATTGGACATCGACGTGCATAGGAGAGAATCCAGTTCAATATCACATGAAAGATCACAAGACAGCACAGTATGTTAGAGTAAGTGTCGGTGATATCATAGAATACACACGAAAAATCAAATAGCGATGTGATGATCGTGTTGTGAGGATGTCAGACAATTGCAGGACATCATGACTCATCCCTAGTGATGATATACGAAACTGTGGCTGGCGAAAAAAATAAGATGATGTGACGAACTAGACGAGTTTAGAATATATAGGCTCCGTGACGCCGGTGACAGATAGGTCTAGCGAATCTTGGGGAAGATCAATGGACGAACGTCACAGTGCTGCTGAAATTTTGGAAGATATTATTGTCCCAAACTACTTAGCGAAGAGGGTGTGGGCCTGCTTGCCTTGATGAACGTGTATATGAAATGCTTGCTCTTACTAGCCTCGACCATAGCTACCGGAGGCCAAACATGTAGACGCTAAACAGGATAGATAGTATGATCTCAATTCTGTCTCTACAGACAATAGTACGTCCTGCCGGGTATGGCGTCGTCAGAGTCCCCTTGCTGATACAGTCCAGAAGAGAGCAGATAGCGATATGTCTGGTCTCAGTTTGGCTGCAACTGAAATTAGAAAAAGCAGTTGCTGTCGAAAGGACGTCAAACCGCCTTCTCCTGGTTTGTGTATTTATCCTAGACCAGCTGCCCTCCCAATGCTAGAGAGACAAATCTGCCCTACTATTTTACTCATAGCTGGAGGAGTTTAGAAGAAATGGGATCATACATTAGTGCAAAGTGAACATGGACAACCCCGACCGGAGTTTGAACTCCTGTCACCGATTTTGTTGTCCTGGCCGTTACCGACTAAGCCAGTTGGTCCGAGAGAGAAACAGTCACTTCACGTTTGATTTCGTGATTAGGTTCCTGAAAACAAAGACCAAAACAAAGGTTGAATGAAACAGATTTTACGAAGGAAAGATTGCATAAAGATTATCTTTCTCCGGTGTACAAAAATATAGTCGAAAAGTCACTAAAAGTTGTTTAAAACACGCTAAAAAGTAGCCTAAATGTTCACTGGCAGATGATAGCATAAATGCATACAGTGACACTTAGGGAGTTTTTTTTTTTCAATTTCAGCCTAGTAGAATTTTGACTAATTTAAATGGGCGTATTTTCCATTAAAAATCTCAAATGGCGGTGGGCTGGCCATGTTGCAAGAATGGCAGACAACCGAGGGACATCACAACTCACGACATGGATCTCCCAAGATCACATGCGCAACCGAGGCCGACAGAATATTTCGAGAGACGAGCTGGACAAGTTCAGGAAGTACTGGCTCCGCGACACCCATGATAGAGAAGTGTGGCAAATCCTGGTGACGGACGTTAAAAGACTGATGATGATGATGATTATTATTATTATTATTATTATTATTATTATTATTATTATTTAAGACATTAGATCAAAATCTAATTATTCTAAAAAAAATAGGGGGAAATAACTCTTGTGAAAATATGAGAGATTTTCAAAACTATGCTATAACGAAACGACGTTATAACGAAACGACGTTAATCGAGGACTGGCTGTACTTAAAAGCTGCTATACGGAGATGAAGTATTCCTTTCTCGTCATAATCTGCTCTCAACTCTACTCTCGGCCTTTAACAAGTGTCTAAGAGCTTCTCTTGGCCCGAACAGCCTGATATCAACAACATGTCGTGAGCGAGGAGCTCAATGGGGGTGAAGAGGGCACGGGGGGGGGGTTGAGGGGCTCAATAAAGACAAATGGAAAGATGAGCTTTAGAAGAGATAGAAAAGGAAGAAGAGACCGTGGAAAGAGAGGAGATGGGAGACATTGAACACTTTAGAAAATTTTAATGTCAAGCGGATTTCGCGTGCCTTTCAGCGATATATGGCCGAGAAGTATGGGCGATCGCTCGGGGTGGGGGACAATGCCCCATTTGCCCCCTCCCCAACCTCTACCTGGCCTTCTCACCGAGACCATTGAAAGTTGGAACTGTACTGTCAATAAACGATAATGATGCAGTATGACTATATATATATATATATATATATATATATATATATATATATATATATATATATATGCAATGCTGTTCCATAGGAATATAGCACTCTGGTGGATGAGGAATTTCCATTTAAATAGATATATCGCTGAAACTCAGCCTTACTGACCGTCTAGTTTCGTCGTCCAGAGGTAGGATATCGGCCCCCGGGTCTGAAGTAAGGGTTTCAACTCTGCCTCGCAGTACTGGATGGGATAATGAGAGGTCTATAGCAACACTGAAAAGATATAATACATCGAAACGGTTGTCTGTGGATCACACAAACACACACACACACACACATATATATGTATATTATTCACCTGCAACTGGTCTGTCACTAATATATATTCGAAAATATCTTTTTGCCCCTACCCCTAGAAAAGTGTCAGCGGACCCCCATGCTGGTAAGTAGTTATTTAACTACTTCCCCACGAAAGCAAAATGCAATAAAAGTCCGTAAAAAACATGTGGGGAGCCTACGAGCGCAGATGCAAAGAAGTACACTCGTAATGTACCTGAGGTCACCCATCTTAGTGCTGATGAGGCTTGTGATGCTTAATTTCGGTGATCGAATGAAAACCATGTGCTTTCAGCCGGATTAGGCAGTGAGCTGAGACGTAAAGGGTAGTGATAGGCTAGTCAGGGTTGTTTATTTACATTTTGCCTTAGAAAAGGCATGAATCCATTCCCCCCCAGTAATGAGTAAAATAGGTGGGCAGATTTGGCTCTCTAGTTTTGGGGTGGCAACCAGTCTAGAAGAACAACTGTTTCCAAACCAGGGAGTGGAACCCCCTTCAAAGCCCCTGCAGTCAAGCTGGACTGCAGCAGTGAGTCTGAGATGGAGATTCTGCCAACTGCGCATCCCAGGATCCCAATACTCTTTGACCAAGCATGTGACCAGGATGGGACGTTCCATCTTCCTAGCAGGCAGAACAGAGGTCATTCAGACTGGTTCAGTGCCTTACTAATGGGCGCTTGGGAGATATTCTCAGTTAATCAGACATTTTGAAGGCCTTTTTTTTTTACTGGTATAGTTTATCATTAATATCTAGATTTTCCAAGATATAGATATTTATAGATGTTTTTTCACTCTAATTTAGATGTTTTCCAATGGAAAACGATCGTGATGTCATAAATATAATTTTTCTGACTTTATCTATTATTTGATGGGATTTTTTTATACATGACTTTGAATTTTGTCACTACGGTTGTTCAATTATTGATGGCGATGTGTAATGATTTTAAAAAATTATTTTAAACAAATCAAGTATATAAACAAGGGGAATTTAATTAACCTATGCATGGGAAATCGTTTCTCTCAAATGCCCTCCATTTTAAAATTCAAGAATGTATGCCCTTTCAATAACATTTAGAAGGATATTTTCTCCCCTGCCCACGTATGCAGACTCCTTGTATGTGTGTTCATGGCACCCAGTTCTCGGAAACATGCTAATAAACGACGAATTTTAGACATGATGGCACTGTCTGCGCGAAATGATGGCACTGTCTGCTTCTTGGTTGACGTTTAAGATATTCAAAGTGAAAGTCCTCATATTTTTGTTCGTTACTCAGTTGTGTACTTTTTCCATAATGAATTCCCTAGGCTAACCTTTTAAATCTGAGAAAAGGAAGAACAAAAAATATCAAAATAGAAAGAAAAGTCATGCTTTTGCACCTACCAGTAGATTAAGGGGCTTATCTCATAGTTGCAATCGATGCCTTTTTCCGAACGATGTGATAGTAGGGATTTCGAATTTCGAATGCTGATTTTAAAAGCTAGTGGGACCTCTTCATCTACAGGATTGTCAATATGAGATTCGGCTGGGGCGGGGGATGGGTGCTACTGTATGTCTACG
>OY735227.1:42509241-42584241 GCA_963457665.1 Thysanoteuthis rhombus | reverse complement strand
GATAGATAAGAGATAGATATTTATATACATAGATCTGAGTATATAGACAGATTGATGCATAGATTGATAGATAGATAGAGAGATAGATAGATATGAACAAGCAGATATAGATATGAACGGACAGACAGCTAGATAGATTTTTACAATAAGGTACGAGGCTACTAAGATAGAGAGATAGATATGACCAGACGGATATAGATATGAACGGACAGACAGCTAGATAGATTTTTACAATAAGGTACGAGGCTACTAAGATAGAGAGATAGATATGACCAGACGGATATAGATATGAACGGACAGACAGCTAGATAGATTTTTACAATAAGATACGAGGCTACTAAGATAGATTGATTGATAGATATGGACAGCAGATAGATATGAACAGAGATGAATATGAACAGATTCGGATAGACAGATCGATAGATAAATATAAACAGAATATAGATATGAACAGAGATATGAATGGACTGAGATAGATTTGGATAGACTGTGATGGATAGATATTTACGGTGAGATAGATAGATCTGCACACTCTGAGAAAGAAAGAGAGAAATAGGAAGTTTGCAAGTGATTGCCCAAACAGCCCAAGACAGATTTTGTCAATTTTATGCGAGTGTACGCCACTCTATTTCCCCCGCCATCTTCCTTGTTGTCGCTAATGTGAAATATTTCGCTTGTTGATGGCCATAAGACGTCGCCGAAATCTGAAGGTTTTCGAAAGCCAAGGCAACGCATTAGAGTTTCTGAAAAGCCGCTCTTGGCTTCATCTAAGTGAAGAGGCTTAAAGCGATGTTGCGACCCCCACAGTTATTCTGTCGTGCGTTCGTTCGGACCGTCTTTCTTTCTTTCTTTCTCGTCTTGGTTCCAACATTCATTCCTTCTATCTGATCTTCTTTCATTTTTTTCTTTCTTTTCTTTTTTCTTTATTCTCTCCCTTTTCTTTCTTTCTTATTTTTGTTTGTTCAGTCTGCCATTCTTTCTATCTGTTCTTCATTATTTTTCTTCACTCTCTTCTTTCCTTCATTCTCTCACTCTCTCTCGATTTCTTTATCCCTTCCTTTCTTTTTTCATCTTCATTCTTTCCGCCTGTCATTTATCAATTCTGTTTCTTTATTCCCTCCTTTTTCTTTCTTTCTTATATTATTGTTCTATCTTCCATTCTTTCTATCTGTTCTTCATCATTTTGTATATTTTCTCCTTACCTTCCTTTCTTTCGAGCGCTCGTATATTCCTTCTTTCATTCTTCGTTCACTCAGTGTTTCTTCAGAATCATCTCCTTTCTTCTTTTATTCTTTCCCTTCTGTCCTTCATTCACTGTTTTTCCTTCTTATTTTTCTTCTTCCTTTCAAGCTTTCGGATGTTACTTCTTTTGTTTTTTTTTGTTTGATCCATTATTATTTCTTAAGAGAACCCTTCTGTCATTCGTTCTTTCATTCGTTCCTCCCTTTTTTCTTTCCCCCCTTCTTTCTTTTTTTCTCTCTTTCTTTCTTTAGTTATCCTCTTCATTCATTCTTCCTGTCTGTCCCCCATTCATTCTTTCAAAAGGCGGAAACATGAAGTAAAGTAACGTCCGTGCTATTTGCTGTGATAACCTGCGTGTTACCTTGACCTTTCTGATTTCTCTTTTGATTCGCTGAGGCACTGCTTTCGATTGAAAAACGGTTTCTTTCCAAACCATTACCTAAAATGGCATTGTAATCCCTTTTCCTATTTGATAGGACGATGTTTTCACGTCTAGCAAAGGAATTTGCAAACGTGTCCATTAATGCACTCGAACCATTAACTGCAGATGACGGAAATTTCTGTCATTGCAATTCAATGGCACACGCTTTATATTCCGATTTTACAAGAATAGCGAGCCGTACAATGTTTTGTTTTATTTTGCAGGGAAGGCATGGAGAACCTGCTTCAACAACATTCATATTCCAGGTCACCTGTTCGTGCCTTCGACGGAGATTTTGACGACAACAAACACAAAGAATACGGTTTCCTTGGCGGTAAGTACAATATTTACTTATATGTGCCTTTGGCTGGGTCGTCGACGACTCGGACAATGGATTCGGCAACCTGAGTTCGATTTCTGGTCGGGGCTAGTTTTGTTCACTTAGCACTAATGTGCTTGGGAAAGGTCTGGATATGGCAGGGAAGATTGGTTCCTAGAGCCTTGTAAAGGCAACCTAATTCCAAACCAGGGTGTGGAGGCCCCTTAAAGGCGCTTAGGTACCCCGTTGGACGTCCTTTTCACTTTTGTGTGGACTACAACTGCAAGGGTCTCCATACTCCCAGGATCTCCATACACATTGCCCAACATGTACCCTGTTCACAGGACAGGGGGTACCATTGTCTATACAGACTTAACGGAAGTTGTCAATTACAATATAAACACGTTTTGTTTCAAACAATTATAAATATATACATTATAGGGTAGGTCGATTTTGGAACTGTGGTCTTTGATAAGTCTAAATTATTGGGGTACATAGAATTTTATTCATAGCTTTCACCATCTTTCAAAGAGCGACATATTTGGACATGTTTCCTCAAATGACGGTGAAAGCTGAAAATCCAAGTTCTAGAGTTTTATCATATTAAATCCCAACTATTTAGAATTGACCAAATTTGATATTTTTTTTTTGAAAAAAAGAAAATTCAATCGACCCTATGATAAAGTAGACACTCGTTATTATGGCACCTCGAGGGGTTATGAATGTCGTTTTAATGAATTTGTCGTTATAACAGTTTTATACGTAGCGAATTAATAAGGAGAAACCAAAAGATACAAAGATTATTTCAAGAGTTTACTAATTTTAGTTTTAAAACAATGTGCTAGAATCTTCAGGCGCTTTTGTCGCGAAATTATCCTCGACAATAGTCTTCGGATAGTATAAAAAGGAAGATGCTGTTAGAACGCAAGTGTAATTAAAAAATGCCATTAGAATGAGTGCTGTGACAACAAGAGTTTATTGTATGTAATCTGGAATCCGTCGCTTATTCGTTCTTCAGTCGATTAATCAAGAATTTCATGAGTAACAGTTATTGAATGCTTTTATCAATGGAAAGCCAAAATTCTGAATCAGGGGTCGGTTTCCCCATCGTAGAACCGCTGTCATTTTTGGTACCTTCAACGGAGAGCTTTCGTAAATGCCCTCTCACGATTCGAAACCTAAAACCAGTGAAACAGGTGAATTTCGCAACGACATATATTTAGGGGGTCATGATTTTAAATTCGCTTGTCCCAGGTTCCCGATGTGACGTGTATGAGAGGCTAGAAGGTATTGTGTTGAATTCTGTAGAAATACCTAGATAGCAGTATAGTGAACTCTCAGAGAGAAGAAAGCTGAGAAGACTCTTAGTAGAACAGAGTAAACTCTAAAGTGGTGCCACCCTTAACCATTGAGCTAAACAGACCAATGGAAAGAGTGGAGATGAAGCGTTCATTTGCGTCTTTGCCATTCCATCGGGCTGTTCAGCTCAATTCTTAATAGCAACGCTGTGTGGAAGTGACTACCTTATCGGCTGCAGGTTCAATTCTTGCTGCAGCCTCATTTTTCTTTTATTTGTTTATCCTATTAACATTGTCAAGGCCGAGTAATTCATCATTTATGTAACAACGGGGGGTTATTTCAAATAGATTTTCCAATAATATAACGCTGAATATATATATATATATATATATATATATATATATATATATATATATATATATATATATATATATATATATATATATATATATATATATATATATATATATATATATATAGTGAGTTGTTCTCTGAAAAGTTGAAACAAAGCCGCAGTGTGTTGTATATATTGAGTTGTTTATTTTATATACATTTATTCCAAACATGTTTCAGAGTGAGAAGACTTCATCTTCAGCGGAAAGGTCTAACATCTTCAGCATTGGTAGAGCAGTAGATGGTTATGTAAAATCAGTAAAATGGGACATTTCATTTCAAGTCCACCCTGCTGCTGTGGGTCTGTTAACTAGATTGGTGATGGTAATGGCTGCCTTGGAAATTAGTTACTGGCTTATGTAGGTGGGGGTCATCCAAGGGACAGAGAGAAAAAATGTAATAGAATAATGTGATCAAAACTAGGAAGGAGTGATGATTAGGAATCTTAATTTTAAACAACCATTTAAAATAATACATTGAATTGTCTTATTAGTAGGAAATGCACCAGTGATTGAAGGCTCTTACATTATCATAGAAGTCAGTTTGACAATTTTAATCTTCTAATTTTTTGAAATTCTAAAATTTATTTTCAAGTTTATTTGTTTATTTATTCTATTCTTTTAACGTCATGATTATTTTCTATACCTGGGTGTGAGGGTGGCTGGGGTTTCTTTGAAGTTGTTATCAAAACATTGCTTTTTGGCGTATATCGTTATATATAAATGTGTGTTGGGGTTTGTGAGCAGTTTAGGTATTCCATAGTGATGGTGATAACCTTATGGGTTTGAGTTAAGCGTAGAACTGTTCAATTTGATATTTAGTCCATTTGGGGAAAGAGTTTGTAGAAGTAATATCCACATGTTTTCATGATTCTCGGGGATTTTTGTGGCCTTGTGAAGTATAATCTTCTCTATCCTCTCGATTAGGGTGAATTTAGCATCATCGTGAAAGTTATGGTTTGGTAGGCCAAAGTGCTACTCTATTGGGAGTAAATTGTTATAATTGGTGGATCTGACTCGGTGTTTGCAGTTATTGTGTCTGAGGTTGGAAAGATATTCAGATTTCCCTACATACTATATTCTACATTGTGCTCACTCGAGGAGGGAGATTTCCAATATTTCTTGGTGCATTTCCTATATATATATATATATATATATATATATATATATATATATATATATATATATATATATATATATATATATATATATATACATATATATATATATATATATATATATATATATATATATATATATATATATATATGTTTGAGTGTGTGTGTGTGTGCGCGTTTGTTTGTGCACGTGTACGTATGTGCATGTTTATGAATGCATTAACTAAGGAATGTGTATGTATGTATATCGTTGTGTCTTTCGGTTTGCGAAAGTGAATGTCTCGACATTTAATGGGTTTGCTCTCTGAGACCAGCCCCTGGTCAGGAATTAGAGTAGGAAGGTTGTGCTTCGGAAATCAGCGTTCGAATCCTGGCTTTCACCTGGGTTCGAAACCACCACCAATGAGAAATATTGTTTCAGTTACTGAGCCACCCACTTGATAATTATCATCTCTTCCTATTGATATGCATATAGAATTTATTCAACACAAAATAAAAACCGGTCTGGTTAGTCACACAACAAAAACTGTTACGTGAAACTCTTTTGTCAGCATGCTGTGTTGGAATGATAAATTAAACGAATTGGTGATCAATTAAATCACTGAAACTGAAATGAAAAATGTCTGAATTTTCGAAAAACAAGTGCTACCAGGCAGAGTTAAAGAAGTCAATATAGCATTAATTTACATAGGAAATTAACCCCTCCACCAAAAACGTACTAAGGAGCCGGTGGAATTTTAAAAAAGAAACGGTTTTTTCTCATCACAATAAGAAGTAAACGTTTAATTTTCAGCCTACGAGCTCGATTGTTGTGGCCTGTACACACAACATATACATAGTCAGCCAGTCTAACATGAAAATGGAAGGAACCTATGTTGACAATTCTAGTGACAGATTTAGTTGACGGTTTCCAACAATGAAATTACAAGATGTTAAATAAAACGTCCGTCATTTTCTTGGCGAATAGCCTAGAGGCTCTTTTCCCAAGCAAGTTGAAAATAATGCTTTTCCTTAAGACAAATGATCGAGGCTTGCCATTCGTTTTCTTTGGCGAGATATTGTTGATTTATTCGACCCCTGGGGCATAAGATAAAGGGAATAAACTTAGGTAATAGTTACATTGACCCTAAGCAGTAAGGAATTTAAAAACCCAAATCAGTGCCGTTGGGGGTGGGAAGTCTTTTCATCTTTTCATAGGTGGGGGGGGGGGGTATTTAGTTTAGTTTTCATTAATTGTGCGTCATTTTTAATGCTGATTGGTTGAGGGGGTGAGAAGTCTTAAAATCTAAAAGGTCGGTTATTTCTAAAATAAAAAGTAAAAAAAATAAAATCAGACGCTTTGGAGATGAGATATATCAGGAATAATTTACGTAAATTGTAAGATTTGGAAGATTTCCATACAAAATTTCCACAGATATAACATTTACAAAATGTGATCATTAAGCAATTTTATCGGTCATTTTAAAAATCGAAAATTAGTATTTAGATATGCGTAAGTTATTTCGTTCTAAAATATTCATTTAATTGATTGAAGAGTATCTTTTTTCTTTACATAAATTTATAAATATATGAATATCAACTGTTCCCGTTTATGATATTTCCGTATGGTTTCAATGTAAGTACATCTTTTCCTAAACAAAGAACTGCTTTCTTTCAAGCAGAATTCGGTATTGACAGCAAAAGAAAAATAAAGGAACAGTCTTTACACTCTTATAGTGAGCGGAAGAGTTAGAGTCAGAGCGAGGGCCAGAGCTCTTACGGAGGGAGACAGCATGTTGAGGTTTTGCATGAGAGAGAGAGAGAGAGAGAGAGAGAGAGGGGGAGAGAGGGAGAGAGAGAGAGAGAATGTCTCTAAACAAACTCATTGTCTTCTCCTAAGACTCTCAATCTCTCGAGGAGTTATCTAAGCTCTCTTTGATTCTGGCTGGAAAAGCCATCAGTGAATGTTCCCTGCCTAAGGCACAAAAATTGAGTCTGTCTCAAAATAAATTTTCTATTATTAATCGATCAACGCACCCATTTGAGGGTCGATTTTCAAAATCTGACTTGATAAGAACTTGCCCATGGCTCACATGAATGCTCACGGGAAATTTCATGGAGTTACATCGAGTAGTTTTTTCACTAGGTTGTCACAGACGGACAGATAGACGTATATTTAGTGAATTTCAATTAGATTTTCAATCAAAATCTGTTAATCGTCAATCAGCCACCTAAACAACTAACAACAATTTCAAAATACATTGATATTCGCTATACATATTACTCAGGCATTGCAGTGGCGAGTTTAAAGTTGTTTGAGTCAGCGGTTCTCAAGAAATCAAATATAGTACGATTAATTGACAACTGATCACTGCATGAAGTTGATATTATCCATACGTAGTAATCAGTTCACCAAAAAATTTAGTGTTGAATTAGAAGTTGTTTTGATCTACAGTTTGAGAAATCTAATAAAAATCAATAAAAAAAAAACTAGATTATTTATCCAAAGGTATAGATCTAAATTTAGATATAGAATATACAAATTCGCAATAGATCTAAATTTAGATTTAAAATATCTAAATTGGCAAAACTGAAAAGGAGCAGCTGAGATTATACGGAGCTGACGTTTCTTACGATGGACAGAAATTCATTTCACATGGCTATAATGGTAGGTTGCTCCATAAAAGTCCGGTCCCTTTCAAACGTGCACCTTTGGAACAGACATTGCCCAGTAAACTCACTTTGTGGTGATATACGAATTTTTAAAAGCCCAAACGACAACCCATAATTTTATAGTTTAGAATGTGAACATTGAGTGTAAACGAGTTTTGGATGATAGCACTGATCCCTAATTGAAAAAAAGTACATCGATAAAGCCGATATCACAACTCTTATATAGGAGTAGTTCTAATTCCGGTAAGTCAGTTCCCTGATATTAGCACATGCCAATATTAGAGTATAAGCTCTCTCCTATCTGCCAGGAGTGAATTCTTTATGTTGATGATAATCAGCAAATAAAATATCTGACTGAAATTCAAAAAATATATTTCAAAATAATCAAAATATATACAAAACTAATTAAACTTGAAATACCTCTATGAAATGCTACTATAACTAATTTAATGATAGAAGCTAAATCAAACCTATTCATAATATCAGCCACCTTAAGTTTTAATTTATTCAAGTGGCCAGTCAAGGGGTGTTATTCAACGGGGATGTTTATGCCGACAACGATTTACAGTGATAGTTTGCTCTAACTGCTTTGCAGTAACATTTCTCCTCTTTAAATGTAAGTGTTGCAGCATTACAAATCGTAAGTACAGAAAATATCAAGATATCGTTTTTACTGAACGAGCAATGTCTTTACACTTATTGTACCGTACTTATGTAACTGAATGCCATCGCCTATCTTTGATTAAACTCAAACGTTTTTTCTTTATATATTTTTGATTGATTTTCATATTGGTTGGTAATTGCCAATCTAATTAAGTTCAATGGGCCGACTGCCAAAATTATCGTTGATTCTTTTCATTTTGAGAGGGAGAGAGCGGGGGGCTATTGGGGGTCAGCTTCAAAAATGAATTTCCACGTTAAATGCCTAGACGATAAGCATAATAATTTCTTCTTTCATGCAATACAATTATTCTACTTATATCTTATCAACTGGAATGTAGATTTTTGCTTGTGTTCATTTTCTGCTTAATATACATTCGTTATTAGTTCATCTAACGTTTTGACTATGCAATGATATATAACTATTTTTTCTGGGAGAATCAATAATGAATAGACGATAGGAGAGCAACTGTAGCGGGAGGGTTAGCAAGTTCGGCCTGTGGGATGATCCGGTGGGATGATGAGTTTGATCTTCAGGGCACTATTGTGGTTTAGTGAATTAGAGAACAGGACCGGTTATCACTCAATAGAAACCATCACGTGAACGTCTTTTTGCAGCACATTGTGTTCTAGGTGATCAATTAAAAATTTGGAAAATAGGGGCGAGGCAGTGATCACTGAAAATAATCTGAACATGCAAGAAAAAAAAAAGCGAACAAGCGTGAATTCGGCTGGACACAAAAAAGGCGAAGGCCCAAATAACCACTTTTTTTGCCTTACGGCGGTCTGTGTAGCTCAATGGTTATGAGCAACGCTACGTTGAGGCGGCTACCTTATCGATCGCAGGTTCGTTTCCTGTTGTAACCGCCTTTTTTTAATTGCTTATTCGATTTACGCTGTCTACGCCGAGTGACTCATTTTCCGTGTAACAACGGAAGGTCATTTCAAGTAGTTTCGAATAATATAAAATATAACCTATTCATATTCAGTTGGATATACACATTCATTTTTTTTAGAATATAGCAAAGTCGAGAACAGCACATAAGTCGAGAACTACACATCCTAGAGAAGAAATAGAGACATGTTCAGTATCAGCAAATCTCAATTTACCAACATCGTACATATCCCGGTAGAATTTTGTAAAAAAAAAAAAATGGCTCGTCATTACGAGCTACCCTGAGGAAAAATCTACGGGGAAAATGTTTTTTCTTTTTTCATTTTGGGATTTCTCAATAAAACCATGAAGGAGAAATTCACATTCTCTCCAAAAAAAAGCTCTAGCCGTAATCCCCACCAAAGCACAACAAAAGAGCATGGTCATAATTTAAATCCAATCAGCTGCTTTGATGTGCAAGCTAAAAACGCCCCCCCCCCAAAGGAGCAAATGAATTCTCAGTTTTGAGAAAAAGATTAATTCCTGCTTAAGAACACAGGAGTGAGTGTTGGTCCGATCGGCGATGTTGGTTGTGTGCACCTTATTTGCTTTGATAAAATCTCGAAAGAATCATGCTCAATCTCGAATGGAGAGATCACAAGACAGCACAATATATCAGGGAGAAAAGAGGAGTCTGAGACGTCATCGAATCCATTAGCAAACTCAAATGGCAATGGGCTGGTCATTTTGCATGAATGGTAGACAACTGATGGACATCACGACTCACAACATGGATCCAAGAGATCACAAACGCAATTGAGGCCAGCAGAATACCCGATGGAAAGATTAAGACAAATCCAGAACTAAAGGCTCAGCGACGCCCACGATAGAGAGATATGGCAAATGCTGGGGAAGGTCTATGAGCAACGGTGTACGTTAAATGACTTATGATGGTGATGATGATGATTTGAGCCCATATACATTAGGGGTTGGAGTAATTTGAAAAAAAATCTATTTATTGACGAAGATAGGTAACTCTGCTTGGATACGAAAACAGTGTCTTACTCCCTTTTAGCTCTATTTATTATAAAGTAATAAAGTGTGTGTATCCGTTCGTTCGTTTGTGTGCACGTTCTCTTATGTCGAGAACTACACACCACAGAACAAAAGAATATTCACATTTCAAGTTTTTAGTGAGTAGTTCTATTGGTAATGTAAGCATAATTCTATACTTAATGTCCGTCAGGATAGCTTAATCGAATCCTCATCTTTTTGTTAAACCGTATAAAGTTGACGTCTAGCTGAAAATCCGGTTCCTGGGGTTGGTTTTCAGCTAGTTATTATTAATTGCCTCTGTTGAAGACGTGAAAGAAAAACAAAGAAGAAAATCCGAAAGAGATCGTAGTATTATTAGAAGCGGCGGGAAATGGCCAAGTCAAATAGAAAGGGATTGCAATAAAGCTATCGACCGGTTTTGTGGTCGGCTGGTGGGCGCAGGAGAAAGAATTGCTAGCCCCTAGCCATCGGCCTCTCTCTCCTTTCTCTCTTCCTCTTGCAGCCCCTCTCCCTGACCGCTAACCACTGATACGAACCACAGCAAAAACAGAGCGTAGCGACGGTGACAGCAATCTATTTGACCTGGCCAACCCCGCCCGTGCTGCACGAAACAGTTTGACCCCTAACATCGTTTTAACGTCGGCCATGTTCTCCCTATCCCTACGGCTAAAACAGATTTAATGCAATGATATTTGTTCGCTTGTAATGTAAACGATAGTCTCGCCGGTAGGTGGCGTGCAAGAGTTAAGTGGTGGCCAAGTGGCTGACGTCTTGATTTGATCGAAGGCGGGAGGGGGGATTTGGAAGGGGAGAGGGGAAAAAGAGAGAAGAAATCGTTAGGACCAATGGCGGTGGTGGAGAAGGGATGAAGAATTAAGAACTAACACGAAGAAAATGAGAGAGAGAGAGAGAGAGAGAGAGAGAGAGAGAGAGAGAGAGAGAGAGAGAGAGAATGAATGAGACCAAGAAAGACAGAAGGAAAAAGACCTCTTCCCTCCCCCCCCCCCCAAAAAAAAAATTAAGAAAAGCAAAGTAACAAGATAAACAAAGAAAAAAGTAACGGAGTGAAATGACAGGAGAAAGAAAGAGAGAGAGAGAGAGAGAGAGAGAGAGAGAGAGAGAGAGAGAGAGAGAAGGAGAAAGAATGACTGAGACAAAACGGAAGAGAATAGAGGAGATAGAAAGAAGTAAATAAAGAGAGAGAGAGAGAGAGAGAGAGAAAGAGGGGAGGGAGAGAGGAAAAATCTGGAGCAACGAAGAAACAAAAGACGGAGTGTGAAAAGAAGAAAAATAGAAAGAAGATAACAAAGAAAGAAAGAAAAGAACTAATAGAGGGCCTGCTGTCTTAATTCGATGCAAGGGAGGTAGAAAGAGTTAGATTAAGAGAAGCGCAAATCACAGAGGAGTTTTTAAAGATCGATAGGTGAGAAGCAAATTATGGATGATTGGTGTGAAGATTGCAGCAACGAGTTCAAAATCTGTTAAGGGTTATTAATATTCATTTTGCATTGATACTCTTGGGAGAGACATGAATCCAAATCTCCTCTCCCTCTTCAAGCTGTAGATGAAATAACAGGTTAGATGAGGCTCCCCAGCCTTTGGAAGAACATTTCTGATTCCAAACCGGGGGTTAAGGCCCCCTTAAGGCAGTTTGACGCCCAGTTTGATGCCTTCCGGTAACTCCTGTAAAGTACGGAAATTGAAAAAGCGAGACAACAGAGAGAAGGAAAGAGAAAGAAAAGGGGAGAAAAAAGAAAGAGAGAAAGAAAAGAAACAGAAGATAAAAAGCAAAATAGCAGAACTGAACGACAGAGAGACGCCGGAAGAGAAAAATCAAAGAATTAAACGATGAATAGAAACAAGAGAAAAGAAGTGGAAAAAATAGGAAAGAAAGAGAGAAAAAGAGGAGGAAGAAAAATATCGAAAGAGAAAAATGAGAAACAACCCTGAATAAATATAGGAAAAACTGGAAACAAAGGAGAGAGTGGAAAGAAAGAGAGGGAAAGAATAATGAATAAGTCACTTCTCTTGCTTTTGTTAGGCGTTGATCACTGAAACCGTCTGAATTTTCGAAAGAAAAAAAAACAATCGTGAACATCGCTTCGTTGGCAAAAGTAAGCTACGTAAAAGATAAATGTGGTGACGCGAAACGAGGGGGAGAAAAAAGAAAGAAAAAATTGAAAGAAAGTGAAGCAATGAGAAATGAAGAAGAAATAAGGGAGGGATGAAATAGTGGAAAAAAACGAAACGAAAGAAAGAGAAGGAAACGAAAGAAAGAGAAGGAAACGGAAGAAAGAGAATGAATCGAAAGATAGTATGGAATAGGGCTAGAAATAAAGAAAGAATCAAAAAAGAAAGAAACGAAAGAAGATAAAAACATGGAAAACAGAAGAAAAACTATATGAATATAGATGAAATTTCAGACGTGTAAAATTAATCGCGTGTATGAAACAAGGAGAAAAAGTCATCGGTCAAAAAAAAAAAAAAAAAAAAAAGGAAGGAGGAGAAAGAAAAAGAAGCCTGCAAACATGAGATGAAAGAGGAGAAATCAGTTATAATTCATTTGTTTAGAAATGGACATATTTGGTCCGACAAAATGATTGTAAATTGCGCTTTATTGCAGAAAAACTTATTTGAGATGAATTCCCGTAAAAACACGATTATCGGTGACAGGTTCGATTCCTGCCGCAGTCCCATTTTCTTTAATTGTTTATTCTATATACAGTGTGTAAATTGAGTGATATATTAACCGTGTATTGACAGATTATCCCGAATATTTAATACAACTCAATTCATGATTCATTGTGTCGGGCCAAATATGTCCATTTCTTCATATATATATATATATATATATATATATATATATATATATATATATATATATATATATATATATATATATATATATATCCTACCTCTGGACTACGGAACTGGACAGTCAGCAAGGCTGAATTTTAGCGATATATTCATTTACACAGAAATCCCTCATCCACCAGAGTGCTCTATTCCTATATATATATATATATATATATATATATATATATATATATATATATATATGTGTGTGTGTGTGTGTGTGTGTGTATTGTAGTGGATAACGAGCTAGTCTTGTAGATCATCACTGTTACACTAATACATTAAATGATCGGAAAAAACAGAATCAAGCTTTGAAAATACACCCACGATAATTAAGACGCACACACACACACACACACACACACACAGAAGAGATGGATCCATACCTTTCCCAAGGGCATTAGAGCGAAATAAATATAACCAGTTTGAACTATATTTTTTTCAATGCTGTCCTGGAGGAATTGTTCGATATATCCGTTTTCTAATGCGTTGTTCAAACGAGTGGACTGATCCCCCGCTCGTATGTCTTGCACTTTAAGCATAAAAGTTCATTAATCTGGAAAACATCGAGTGAGACATGAAGCTTTTTAAAATTTTATCGTCAATATATCAAAGCATTGATTTGATCGATGAGAATGCGACTTGTTATTGTACTCGAATAACCAAATTGTCATTGCATTTGTTTTTCTTTATTACAGTCTTTGTTGAGATAGCACTCTTGCATAGGCATGTCGATGAAAGTGGTAACAGTGTCTTGAGAGCAATTTGAACCAGTTCGGTATATTCAGCTCTATCGTTGATGCTGAAACAAACCAAGGATTTATTCATCTATTTGTCAAATAAAAATGCCTCTATGGGTATCCCCTTAAACAACTCATATTAGGAATATTTATTCAACATTAATAGATACATTCATTCAAGTTATAAAAATGTATGAAACTAGATGAAAAATTACTATATAGTTCAGAGGAACATTTACCAGACTCTTTTTTTTTATCTATTCATTATTCCTAAATTCTTCTATATATATTACAGCTCATAACTCTAAATTTCTCTTTCCATATCTGTCCATCTATTCATTAAGTTATTTATACTCGTAATATTTTTGACATGAGATGGAAAACTATTCCAATATTTCAAAATTCTTTGAAAGAAAAAATCCATTGTTTTTTGCGACTTCGTTTTTTTAAATAGAGCTAGGTGGTAGGTTCTCGATCCTGTCTGACTAATTAATCATTGGAATTCCGTATTAAAGGATAAGAAAAATTCGAACCATATTTTCATGCTACTCTCAGCACCAAGTTCCAACGACTGATCTTCCAATGCTGCTGACTAATTGTTCTCTGATTCCAGAAAAGGATATCTGATCCATTCTACTCTTTTTCTTGGGTCGGTCTTCGTCTGACGGAAAGTATTTCTCGAAGTTTTCTGGCAGAACTCTCAAGTGTTCACTTGATATGATATATTCTAAGATGGACATTTGAAACTTAGAGTCAGCTTCAACGACAGTTGCTGATTGGTTGTAAAACATGTCGAAGCAGTCTTCTTAAAAGCGACTCTTCTAGAATTCTGATTTACGCTTCATTCTATCAATCTTGTCAGCCATAGTGAAGTGCGAAGAATCTTTCCTTCATCCACTCTGCAACTACGTATTTCTCTTCCTTTCAAAATGTAACCTGGACTGTAGCTCTGGATAGCGATTTTAGATGCCCCCAAAGCTTTTTAGGTATTAATTCATCTATTTCATTTTACTATAATCATATGATAACTCTGATTTCTACTCGTTGGACCGGCACCAGTCCACCGGACCAGCTACGAGAAACATTGTTCTAAAGCATTTATTCCCTTCGTGCTTAAATTCTCATTTATCTTAATTCCTCAAACCATTACCGATAGATGCTTGTGCCTTCTGCATAATCCTGTAAGCTTCAGTGATCCTATGCCTCGCATCAGTCGCAATTTCAACCACGATCAACAAGAAGAGAATATACAGTGTTGAATGTGAATTTTGTTATGATTTTCGTCAAGTATAATTATCACTATTCCTCCAATACTTCTGAAAAAGTATACAAATAACCACTAGAAACTGATTAAACATTGAAGACAGTTGTAAGATTTCCCTGACGTTGTGCAAATAGTTTTTGTATCAACCTAATCCTATGAATCTCTACCGTAGAACCTGGTTAGTAAACTAGGATCTCAGGTTATTGTTGGTTGATTTGAAAGCTGCGGTGTGACCCACGTATATGACCTTGTGTCAAATTAAGCATAACTCAGTGAATGCTTGCAAATAGGAGCCTGTCGTAGTTAGCTAGCAAGTTTCGAACGCCACAACGAACATTTTTTTTCAATCAATGGGTGATCTTCTGTTCTGATTGTATACTAGAATAAGCTAAGTTAGTATATAAGTACGTATATTTAAACACACACGTACACATACACACACAAACACAAACCCACACTCGTTACAGCGTTGAAAATATCTATATATCTATAACAAAACTAGAAATATCTATCTATTCATCTATATGTCTGTCTCTGTCTCTCTGTCCCTGTCTCACTGCCTCTGTCTCTTTTTCTCAAAATATGATAATTATAAAGATATTTGAGTGGGAATTATACTTCGCTCAGCACTGGTGTTAACCAGATAGCATATAGAACGGTTCCAGATCGCATATAATGGATAAAGAAATACAATCTTGAAGTTTTCTAAATGCTACTCGTTAATGCCGGTGCCTGAATATACTTCCCACTCTAATGCCCTAATGATCATCACATTCTGTCAGACATAAACTGTCAATTCTACTGACACACATACACACACACACACACACACACACACTCACGCACACACACACATATATATATATATATATATATATATATATAACGCTTCCCTATTCAGGGTTGAGCACTCTGTACGAGAGGTAACTCGTTCATTGTAAGCTTATGCAATGCTCTTCCATGGGGAATAATAATAAATGGCGGTGGGCTGGCCATGATGCAAGAATGGCGGACAACCGATGGACATCACGACTCACGACATTGATCCCCCAAGATCACATGCACAAACGAGGCCGGCAGAATATTAGACGGAGGGACGAGCTAGACAAGTTCAGAAAGTACTGGCTCCGTGACGCCCATGATAGAGAAGTGTGGCAAATCCTGGAGAAGGTCTATTTCCAACGAAGGACGCTAAAAGACTGATGATGATGATTCAAACTACTAAAATCTAAAAACTATACTAAAAGGCTCAAATCCCCCAAAATGCTTATTACACATACATTCAAACTTTCCAATACACGTTGAAAGAGATTTCCTTTAATCTGGATGCATATCCATTAAAAAACAAACGAAACATTCAATCACATCGGAAAAGGATATAAATTACAAAGCACAAAGGAATAGACGCCCACATGAGGCTAGCCCAAGATCATTTCAAGTGCTAAAACCTGTTGTCTCTGAGGATATTGACGTATTATACGCTGTTATCCTTAGGGTTGCTACATGGGACATACCGTAGAGTTGCAAACGAAAGAAAAAGGAACAAGTTTATCCGATAAGTATTTGAATGGAGAAAAAATTAATTCCTATTATCAATTTTAACGTCTTAGTATTTTCCTTCCTTTGAATTCCAGCCCAAGTAAACGCTTCTATGTCGGTACAGATCCGAGTAGGCACATATTAATCAGTGCTTGCACTCACCTCCAAAGATTTGTTCATAATCTATCTATCTATACACACACACACACATATATATATATATACACACACACACATATATATATATATATATATATATATATACACACACACACACATAGAGATTTAAAGACAATTTTGGAAGAACTATTGGAGATCATATAAGTAAAGAAAGAAATAAGCATCGTACGGGGATTGAACCAGCGTCCACCTTGTAACAAGACTCGTACTCATATCTACTCTTACCAACAGAATTAACGGCACTCTCGTGGGGAAACGGTACCGAGAACGCATCTTTATATCTGTCTTCGGATTCCTGCCTTATCGCGTGTCGTTAGCAGTGTTTAACACTACTTTCATGGTAGACGTGGGTTCGATCCCCGCACGACGCAATTAAGTTACGTAGAATTCCTCGAGTCTCGCAAGATATTTTGCACAACTTTACAAATCATCCCATCAGCAAATATATGAACCTTATTTTCGATCAATTTCACTTACTTTGGGGAAATCTTTTTGAGCCTCTAGCTTTCCGAAAATTTTGATAACACCATTACACACACACGCAAACACATACACACACACATATATATACTAAAGTCGAAATGTGTAATTCAGTATATGATGTGTGATGAGTTTATTTCATAGAAGAGCTCAATACTAAAATGTTACAATGATTGAATTTCAATTTTATAAAATTATTACTCATGTATAAGTCGATCACCGAATTTTGGCGAATCGACGGGTTTACCGAATTACCAAGAATAGGTAAACACGTAGCTCTAACTTGATCAAAAGTTTATTTAATCAAAGTGGAATCAAACCTTTATATATATATATATATATATATATATATATATATATATATATATATATATATATAAAATAGACAAATTTTGCCAATTAAGCAATTTTGCCGAGATGGCATCATATAATACATACCATCAATGTGCTCGCTTAAGTTAATTCTTCCACGAACACAATATCGGCCAGGGAAAATTCCGCTTCACATATTTCCACTCATTTTCGTTAAGGGTTTTTTGGGGGTTGAAGGTATTCGTTCCCGTTGGCCTCCCTCACGTTCGCTCTCTAACATATTGTTGTCACAAGGGTGGGCCCTACTGAACTCTCGTAATTAAGACGGCGTCAAGATGTCCGACAAACTTTGATGAGATTACTGGTGTGCCTCAGATAAGGTTGAATTGCTAGGACATATATTTACACACAGAAGCATGTTTCTGTATCCAAACTGGGAGGGCTGTGGTGTAACTTTTAGGGCTCAGCTAATTGACTTGATGAGGAGGAATTGCGTATAAGCAGATTATTGTAATATATATCTTGTACTTATCTCTTAATCTTATTAGGGCTGAGAAATAAAATGTCAAAGATGTGAGGCTGGTCATGTGGTTTCAAATCCAACCATCGGTCATTAAAGATATAGAATGCTAATGCGGTTGGGAAAGATGAGTGCTTAAAAGCACACACCCATGAAAACAATTACTCGTATATACTCGCATATAGGTTTCTTAAAAGGATACTATGAATAAATGATTTCGTGACCATAAGTCAAGGGTCGACCAATACACGAGTATATACAGTAATGAAGATGAGAAATGTGTTTGCTTTTAAGCACGTATATACACAACACACACACACACACACACGTGCACTCCAATTAAAACACCGTATATACTCGTGTATATGTCGACCTTTGACTTATATCATTAACTTACTGTAAGCTTTTTTGTACTTCCATCTATATTAATTAAGTTATAACTCGACCTGTACACGAGTATGTACTCTATTCACATCGAGACACCTCAATAAAAACTTGAAAAAGATTGAAAATTTGGAAAAAAGTATGATCAATGAATAAGTTACACCCCTCGTCTTTTTGTAGGCGGTGATCACTAAAAAAAGTCTGAACTTTCAAAAACAAGTGTGAGTGCTACCGGACAAAAAAAAATAAGAGACCAATTAAGCGTAAAGTTACATTATAAATTGATCTCCCCCCCAATAAAAAAAAATCTATCTAAGGTAGGAATCAAAAATAACGTTTTTCCTGGACATCATAAGAAGTAAACGTTTAAATTTTCATCCTTCTAGTTCCACTGGTTTGTCCTCTACGCGTGATATATACATAACTACAGCCAGCCAGAGCAACTTAACAACTGAAGAAAATTATGCTGATTGTTTAGGTCGACTGTTTCGAACAGTTAAGATCATCAATTTTGGATACCTTTGGTGCAAAGAAAAACAGAATTAAATGTGTCCCTTGTACATTAATATTTGACTAGTTTTCCTTAAATCATATTCCTGCTTGTTTGAACCTAGTAGTACTAATGAGCGTAGTACACTAAATTTGTCCCAGATTCTTGGATGGGACCTTGCTATTTACGTTTGCAAACTTAGTTATAAAAGGTATTTAAGTGGCCACGCATGATAAGTGCCCAACGGTCGGATTCAGAGTTTGTAGAACTTTTGCACGCGATATTTTTTTAATTAATTTTGGAGTTACAATGCCCAGGTTCTTTTTAAAGCTTGAACACTCCACATTGAGATTCTCGTTCATCAACAAGATTATAGTATAAGCATTTAGGAAGCCCATCTGGTCAAAATTCTGCGTCAAGAGGAATGAAATCACTTAGAGGTAGTGTTAAGTATCTGTACAAAATGCAATTCTGTGCGACGTTCAAAAGTAATTTTATGATTTTTTTTAGTATCTTCATTGTTTTCATTTACTTTCATTTAATATGTTGGATATAGATGTATATTTTTATATACAGCCATACATATATTTATCTACGTATGCATAAACTAATTACATCTTTCTTTGCAAACGTATTTGTAATAGATTTTATATATAATATAAATACAATTATCTTGATTCGAATACATCTATAATTATACCTAGGTCTATAACTGTATAACTATATATATATGTATATATATATATATATATATATATATATATATATATATATATATATATATATATATATATATATATATATATATACATATATATATATATATATATATATATATATATATAACTACATATATATAACTATATATATATATATATATATATATATATATATATTCATATACATATATATGCGTGTGTATGTGTATAAATGTGTGTATATATGTGTGCGTGTTTATCTGCTCCATGCTTTCCGACATATCTACATAATCATATATGTATGAACTACACATTCCAACACATATATTTCCAGAGAGAGAGAGAGAGAGGGAGAGAGAGAGAGAGAGAGAGACAGAGACAGAGACAGAGAGAGAGAGAGAGAGATACAGAGAGAGAGAGAGGATGATAAACCAACCCGAACCACACCTTGATACACATGGTTATCCCCCATTAATATATATATATATATAGATATATAGTGATAGATTGAGGTATAATTATGGAATTATAGACCAAGGTATATATATATATATATATATATATATATATATATATATATATATATATATATATATATATATATATATATATATATACTTAGAAATGTCAATCTTGTCGATTGATATTTCCGTGTCATTGTGTAATTAGAAAAAGTAATTGGCTGCACGCATATAAAAAAGATAATTATGTTACGCTTATTTAATGACGAAGCAATGCTTTTTTCCTTAATACTATTAAAAGAAAAAAGTTTCTTTCTCCTGATGATTGTTCATTATTTTGTGAGTTTATCAGACTAATATGCCTCATAGACGCGGGTAGGCTGAAGTACGCTTGTCAGGCGCGTCTAGATAAATACATAGACTCATCCAGGATTCCCAAACCATTTTTTTTTCTACAAATACATATATACTACGCTGCATCGAAAAATTGTCTAATTGGCGATGTTTTAACCATTTTCTTTTTACAAAAAAAGAAGGAATAAATACATAGTTTTAATTTGTTCATGGGTTTATTTAATCAAAACTTGGATATTATTTCTTTGCAATCAAAGATCGATTGCTAAATTTTATCTAATTGACGAAATGCCTAAATTACAAAGAATAGATAAATTTGTTGTTTTAAGTTAATCAAGAGTTTTTTCGATCAGAACAAGGATATAAAAGAACTATTTTTTACAATCAAAGATTTATGAGATTAAGATGAAATTAAAATTTGTTTGACAAAAAATAAGTAAATTTCGCAAATTAAGCAATTTTTCCTATTCAGCATATTATATATGTATAATTAGTACAACCATGCCGTGAAAATTGACGTCATTTATGAAATATATGGATGTACACACTGCATTTTAGGTCAATAATAGATGTTTGCTTTGCAGCTTAGAGAATAGTTTTCTGTTGACCACAAAGGGATTTTATTTTTCAATTTTTGACTCTCCATGTTTTATTATTCTTTGAATAAAGCATTTTTGCTACGTCATTAGAAAATTAAATTTCAGTTTCACTACATCAGTTGCATCCCTTAGAGCATCGCTAATCATTATATGTGGTTTATTATATGTAAACGTCTACAGGTATACGAAAATTATACATACATACATGTGTATATATATGTATATATATATACATATATATATATCAGCATATATACATACATATATGTATATATATATATACATATATATTTATATCTATATTCATATATATATATATATGAATATAGATATAAATATATATATATATATACATATATGTATGTATATATATATTTATATCTACATTCATATATATATATATATATATATATGTATATATATATATATATATATATATATATATATATATATATATATATATATATAGATATATATATATATATATATATATATATACGTGTACGTGTGTTTGAGAGCGTTTATAAAGTGCAAACCAAAGTTCATTAAATTATCCTATCTCTTGCTCCTTCCTCGTTGATCCTAGCATTTTTCTTTCCATTGATCCCTGTTTGAATTGAGTATATTCTCAAGTGATTTTGTTTCATACCCTTACGTCAAAACTGGAACTATTCATTCACTACACACTTCATGTTGAAGATGAGCAGAACTAAGACAAAAGTAATGTTCAACGGTGAAATACCGTGAACGGCCATAAGAATATAGGTTGAATATTACATCAATTTGTTCATCTTTCTCTCTCTCTCTCTCTCTCTGTATATATATATATATATATATATATATATATATATATATATATATATATATATATATATATATATATATATATATATATATATTCTTTGGTTTATTTCAACGTTTCGCCAGTGCATTCTGGCTTTTGAAAAAAATATGTACATATATATATAAATATATTTCTCTCTCTCTCTCTTTCTCTCTCTCTCTTTCTCTCTCTCTCTCTCTATATATATATATATAGATAGATAGATAGATATACATATATGTATATATATATGGATGTGAGATCAACATATTTGATAAATACATACATTTGTATGTAAGTGCGTGCGCGTTTGTGTGTGGATTAATGTGAATGGATAGAAAGGAAAATAAACAGATTGTTACATCTGTTCGTAGATCACACATCTCAATACTCATTTATACACTCACATATACTGACAGACACGTAGATATCAAATGATCTATACAGTGAAATATTAGCATAACCAAAGAGTCCAAAAATTCATGATTTATTTTCCTCGATGAAGCCCGGATATTGATAAAAAACTATTACATTTCTATTAAAAATGGTCGCTTTTTCTCCGCTCGTTGATTAATTTAGGCGTGAATAAATTATTTGCTTCTCAGTGAAGTAGGTAGAGTAAAATAATTCATTTGACTAAGCACTTTCCATTATATCAAATATCAAGAACGTCCTAAAAATAGTATATTTTTTTTCTATTCGTTTATTATTTCTTTGTGATGAAACGTTGCTTCTTTTGAGCCAACATTCTTCTTGACGCATAAATTGCATTTTGAAGAACTCCAGGAGAGCTCTGCAGCAGTCTTCGTCTAAATATCCTGTTTACAATTATATCCACCTGCTCTTAGGGCATCGGATTCCTTTCTGCAGTTGACCTTGGATGAAAATGAGGCTCTGCATGATAAAGTTCTGCAAGGTGGGCTATGTATTTGTTTGCTTTTCGGAGTGTGTGTCTCTATAGAGGATTTTGTGCAGCATTCCCAATCTGTTCACAGTGAATACATTCTGGACAGTTGGCCAGTATTTTCTCTTTTAAGTGATGTAAGGTATTGACTATTGATAGTGGATGTGCTGTGTTTTTTCTTTGTGAGAAGTATTGTAATTATCCTCGAATATCTTTCAGTAAAATAAGTAAAATAACGTGTTTGACTGAGCACTTGTCATTGCACCAAATGTCAAGAGCGTTCTTAAATAAGTTTTTATCAATTCATTTATCTATTTTTTTGACAAAATTAGGCACTGCATAATAATGTTCTGCAAGGGGGTCTTTAGTAATTAGAAAACACTATTTCTCGAGGAACTATTTGATTGTATATGCTGATGATTTTGTTTAACATTCTTATCTATTCACTGAAAAAAAGAATAAGAGAAAAATGTAGGCTAGGGTAATTAAAAAATCCCATTCTATTCATATGAATATAAATATGAATTTCTGGTTAATTACAATCGATATGGGTCATATTAAAACAGTCAGTCCTTTTCGTAACATATTGCCATTCTCGCTGAATCTGGATTAATCAAATATTTTATTGACTCATAAGGAACAATGGATTATTGCGATTTTAATTGTCTTTATATCAGGTTTATTGATTTCATTGCTATAAATCATAAGTATAACATACACACATCAATTTCTGACCACCGACAATCCCTTTTTATTGATTTCCTGTGCATAATATACACTGAAATCACTAAAGTTTCCGATATAAAATTCCAAAATTTTATATACGATCATTGAATTACGAGACATTGTCAACCAAAGCTGTCAACATAGATTTCTTTCAGTTTTCAAGTGGGTGTAGGTGGCTGGCTGGCTATGTATGTATGTATCGCGCTTATAGGCTGCACCACATTCGAACGTCTCCTTGGTTAGGCAAGCCTGGCTGCTGCTGGATGAAGCACCACATTACTTCAATTCCGAGTGAAAATGATTATTTGAATTTGTCAGTTCAGCTCAGTCAGTAAGACAACCTCCTTGTAATCAATTAGTCGTGATTCAAATCACAGTCAGGGAACACAGATTTTGAATGTTGATTTTGATGAGGATTTTTGATGAGGATTGTTCTTGCTGTTCTTATACTTGGCACGGTATGAAATCAAAATCAACTTTAGACTTTGTACCGGAGTTTGGCAACAATTCTCACCAAATTTGGAATGGAGAGTACTAATTAGGATTCCCAAACCGTGAAATCGAGGCCAACTGATTGGTAGTCGTGTTTCTTAACGACTGGGCTAAATTGTCAAGTCTTACATATCTACCAAAGATCATGTTCATTCTAATAAATAAATGCATGAAATAAACATTTCCCTATCGTGACCAGCTGATTGGTAGGCCGGTATCTTATTGACAGAGCTAAATTTACAATTCGTACATATCTGCGTATTGTATTTGCAGATACGCAAGGGTTTATTTCATTCTTTTAGATAAATACATTTTTACAAAAAATATATTCTATAATATTCTATTCATTGTATATACAACGCAAAAGTTGCAGTAATCATATTCACTCGGAATAGAAGTTGGAGAGAAGTTTGACCCTGCAGCAGCTAGACTTGTATTACCAAAGAAACGTTAAATCTTTAAGGTAGAAATCTTGTCAAAAGTCAACCAATTTATTATCAATTTTTGACCAATAATTACCTTAATCTCAGTTGTTTTTTTTTTAATCACAACTCAACTCAGGCCGTGAATAAACGATGCTTATCAGAAATAAGGAATACGTTCCTGGTGAGATTCGAACTCATATCCCTCGTGTCACACGGAAACCTGGTTAGACGCACCAGCTGCTACGCCGTCTTAGCTACGGAATCTTGATGCGATTTTACTTAGAATACAGACAATCAATAACGTTAACCCACATTCTCGTTATTTGAATGTGCACATAACCCCATCTGTATCGATGATTCACTCCTGACTTTTCTGTTTCGGGTTATTTGAAGCCCAAAGTCTATGTTAACAGGCCAAGCACTGTCCAGGAGTTGGAGAATAATATCCTTGGAGGAATGAGTGGCTCAGGACCAGATATCCTTCGGAATGTTAAGTAGAATGCCATTGGGAAAGTAAGAAGTTGAAAACGGCAGTCATCTGAAAGAAACCATTTTCCGTACTAAGATTAATTAGATTTCTCTTGTCTATATATTTCATTAGTTGAAAACATTTTTGAAAAATCAATTGAAATTCAAAAAAAGATATTAATGTTTGAGACCACTTCATGACTTTTGTGCCATCCTGTTTCCTCGGGTCTAGCAAGTTATTGTTAAGACGAATATTGATGATTTTGATAATAGCACAAAAAGCCCTTGTCTATTGTAAGATAATCTATTGCAATTTTTTCATTGCAAGACAAAAGCCCTGAGTTACAATCAATCAATAAAACAGAACCGTTATTGAGTTAGCCATAGAACTGCGATGACAGAAACTTCTGTCATCTGTTCTCAATGAGTTAATGTTATAAGACAAGCCTTGCATTGAGGCTTCGGGTACCATAATTTTGAAATAGGCAATTTTGGATGGCTGAAAGTAGTTAAAGTTTTACCCTTCTTCAAAAGTGGCATGTAGTTAGAATAAGGATTTATGATTAGGGTTAGAAGGTAGGGTTTGTATTAGGGCTAGTCGGGAGGCTTAGTATTAGGGTTGGTAGGTAGGCTTTGTACTAGCATAAGTAGGTAGGGTTAGTATTAGGGTTATTCGGAAGAGTTGATAGGTAATGTTAGGGTAAATAGATAAAATTAGTTTTAGAGATTACAGATAGGGCTAGGGCTTGTAGGTAGCTTTTGGGTTAGGATTTGAACCTTGGTTTGGGGGTAGGGTTAGGGTTTGTAGTTTGGAGTTAGGGTTAGCGTTTTTAATTTCCCAAATATTTATCGGTGTTTCGTTAACTGGAAATCATGTCCCCGCCTCGAATAACCATTTTAAAAATCTAGCCAATTTTAGCAATTCAAAAATGGCCAATTTCAAAATGGAGGTACATGATGCGTTAGTGCAAGGATAGTTATGTTATAATATGGTGGCAGTCACTGAGAGTGTTACTACTACCCCTGCACCTGCCACTACTGTTGTAATAGTTCTGGCCGATTTTATTTTCCGTCTTCGTTGTAAATTAATTTTTCATCCGCTCTTTCAACGGCACAACCCTGTTCTTATTGGGTTATTTTGCCTTCGTAATTCTCAATCTGGTTGCAGTTTTCATTTCATTTTTCAACTCTTTCATTCATTCATTTCAAGTTTTGCTTGTGGGATTTTTTTTATCGTAGAAGGATTCCGAAATCCCATCCAAGATTCATTCATATTCGTCTCCGTTTCTCTCTGGTATATTTTGTACACAAATTCTTTCTTTGCTTGCATCATCCCACCTATTTTCTTCTTTGAATTTTTCTTCACTATCTTCTTCTTTGAATCCTTCTTTTACTTCCTGAGCGAATTCTTTCCTCTGTACATCGAAATCTTACCACTATTCTTTTTCTTTCTTTCTTTCTTCCTTCCTTCCTTCCTTTCTTTCTTTCTTCTTCTTCTTCTTCTTCTTCTTCTTCTTCTTCTTCTTCTTCTTCTTCTTCTTCTTCTTCTTCTTCTTCTTCCACCGTTTAATTTTCTTTGTTTTTTTAAATATTTTTTTCTTTTTTTATCGTCTTATTCATATCTTTTTTTCGTTTTTCCTATTTCTGTTTATCCTTCCTCTTCTTATTCTTGTTCCTGTCTTTTCTTCTCTCCTCCTTCCTCCAATTCTTCTTCTTCTTCTTCTTCTTCTTCTTCTTCTTCTTCTTCTTCTTCTTCTTCTTCTTCTTCTTCACAATCACCACCACCACCACCACCACCACCATCACCATAATCATCGGCATCATCGTCAATGTCTTTTTCAGATGACTTGTCAGTTCACCTCTTCCCACTCTGTGGCCCGTAAAAATCTAACTTCAGTATGAATATTCATACATATTAATGTCTTTGTTTTTACTACCCTTTAAAGATCTCTTTTGCTCTTTTTTCTTTTTTTCTTAGCTTTCATGTTCGCAAAATACGAAACAGTAAACCACGAAATCGAATCACGAAACAATAAATATTTAGGAAGAAAAAGTGTAAAAAAAAAGAAGATCTACAAAGAAATAGAACCAGTAGAAATAACAAATTAATAATCGATACAACAATATCGAAACAAAAGGAATAAGGAATAAAAAGAAAAAAAAAGAAGAAATCAACAAAAAAAAAAAAAAAAAAAAACAGAAAGGAAGAAAGAAAAGAAACAGCGTGATTAGATTCCGAAGCGAACCCACTCCGAAACGAACTACAAGAATGGAGACCGGAGTGAAGGCAGCAGCAACGCCCAAATAGACAAAGAAAGATGAGAATTTATATAAAGGTTTTGTACGAAGTTGAAATGATTAAATAAATCTACACAAGATGCATTTAAAATGCCGAAACGAAACAGAGAAAGAAAAGCTTAAGATATAAACAAAACAACAGCAAAAAGAACAACAAAAAACCTGTAAAAAAACAAACAAACAAAAAATAATACAATGAGGGAAAGACGCTCTCATTGAGCTTAAGGGATAATCGGATGATTGGATATGTAGTAAGAGGAAATCTCTTGGAAAAATGTCTGTAATTTTTATAGGAGTGAAGTTTATTCGCTTGGCGATGCTTAAGAAAAATGATCGGTACTTAAAGCTGGAGTGCAGGAAACGGGGGTTGATGGTGATTTTTTGAAAAAATTTAGCTGTTTTTTGCGGGGGGCTGTTTGCTTTAGGAGACTTTTTCTTGTTTGAGGTTATGAGGGGAACATGCAGGGTTTAGGTTGAGTTAGAGACGGAGAGAGCTCGGCATCAGGGTGGGTGATTTCTGGGTGAAGAATAATGTTTCGTGCCATGTAAATTTTTTTCTTTAACGTAAATGTACATACGGACAAACGTATATATTCGTATCGATCAAGCATATTTTTTCAATTTGAATTTACTAAACAGATAGGTTCTCTAACTAGTAATTCAGCCTTAAACATGACCAATTTTTGAATGTAGGTGTTGGTAAAATAGTGCATTTAATCAAGTTACTAAATAGTAGAATATATATACCCCCACATATACATACCCCCACATATGTATATGTATATATATATATATATATACACACACACATATATATATATATACATACATATATATATATATATATATATATATATATATATATATATATATATATATATATATATATATACATATATATGTACAAAATTATATGCATAGATATCTATTATTATTTACATATATAATTACATATATCTAGACTATATATATATAGTCAAGAAAGCTTTACAGCTTTTTATACATGTATATATATATATACACACACATATAAATATATATACATACATATATATATATATATATATATATATATATATATATATATATATATATATATATAGGTATATATATGCATATATATAGTCTAGAGAGTTTTACAGCTTTATGTGTATATATATATATATATATATATATATATATATATATATATATATCCTCAATCTATAAGAGGGTCAAACTAACAACTCAGCACAGGTCTTGCAAAATCATTATTATTGGGGAGAAAGTTCTCTAAAGCTGTGACCTTTTGCTAGAACTAAGCCATGGTAAGTAAATATGCACACACACACACACACACACATACACACACACACACACACATACACATACATATTCTAAGACCTCGAGAGAGAAATCGCCTGACTCGTATTTTTTGATTCAACCATTTACCAAGAATGATGAATTATTTTTAATCTTTATTTACTTCTAAATTTGAAAAATTTCAAGCTTATCAGTACTGACAAACATTTACCAAGCATATTTAGGGAGAACTAAGCAAATTTATTTATTTTTCCTAAATTCTTCTCTGTCTGATTCCCCAAATTTCCCCTGTGAGCAAACGATGCACACATTTTGTTGAAATACATTACATTTTCAAATGTGTTACCATTAGCCTGCATGAACTGCAAGACAAACCAATCACCTCTGATCTCATGAATGTTCCAACGACGATCTTCATTCATAATGACATTTCACCACGATTGAAAAGCTAATATCACTAGTATTTCACCTGGGTTTTTTTCCCCATATAAAGCTTCTCGGAGCATTACAGTCGTTTTAGCAGTATTTTCCCTCTCAAGAAAACCAAACTTTATGCATTCTCTCAATGAGACCTTTTCTCTTTGGACCCGTGCTGGCTTACATCCTAAAAAACAGTCGGTGGCGCCAAATGTTATGGGTCAAATGACTTGCGATAAAAGTTAACCTTACCGAAGGAACTCAGCCTTTTGGCTCAGATCAAAGTGAAATATCTGTTCTGCGGCGCCTTTGTGCTGAAAAGTTGATCTGTGTTTTGTCGGCCTTTAGGCTGAGAAATTGATCAGCCTAGGTACAATGTCGTTGCCGATGAAGGGTCACTGAGGCTCGGCATTGCAAAACATATGGGGCATGGAATTCGTCCTGGGCCTCACAAAATCACCTGGCCCAGTCTTGAGGAAACAGCCCACCCCAGCGCAGCACTGTCCCATTGCACAAAAAGGATGGTCAGGAGCACCCAACGCCTTTGCGACTCACATTGCGGAAACTGGTGTTATTTTTGAACTGCCCAGAATCAAACCCAATTTGAAAAAAGACCGTGTCAAATTCCAGCCGTGCAAATAAAAAGATTGGTGTCTTGGCTAAGATCAAAGTGTAGTATCTGTTCTTTGACGCCCTCAGACTGAGAAGTTGATCAATTTTCGGGATGATCCCCTATCCTGGAACCACTGACCAGCATGCTCAGGCTCGTCCTGAGAACATCAACACTATCCACCATGTGAAGTCAAGTCTGTCCTATCGACTCCGTGGAATCACACATCAAGACTTTGGGACTCCTGCACAACAGAATGTCCCGACGTCCTTGCCAAATCAGGCGCAAGGACTCGAGTTCATTGCACCCTGTGCCTGCACATTTTCGAACGTGTGCCCCCCTCCCTTATTCTGACTTCGTGTCACATTTGTAGTCGTTGGGATGCAAATGAACAAAATGAGCTACGGCTGTGAAAAAAGAATTTCTTTCTTCTACGATTAACTCACTGCACCTCACTTGCAAGAGAAAATACTTTAGCCAGCCCTCTCAGCAGGGAGTGATGTCGAGCATAGTTCCCTCTGTATTGTGTGCGTGTGCGCGCTCACACACATTTTGTAACTAGTGCACAAAGGAAATCAATTTGCGCATGAAATACTTCAATATCTTTAGATAGCTTACTGAGTTTTTATTTGAAGAAATATTGATTCTCTATGTCAAACTGAGAATTGCACACATACTTTTGTCACTGGAAAAATATTTGAGCAATATAAGATTTTTGTCCCCGTTGCCGACAAAAATTAGAGGGAACCTTGATGTCAATCAAGGCCGCACCAATAGAGCTAGAGGGCTGGAAATTTATACTTTTACAACTTATAATGTCTAGTAAAAAATATCTTCCTTTAGTTTTTATTATGGTTTTCAATGGGGGATCAGTTTGCAATATACGTCCATTCCAAATCGATCCCTATTTTGTGTCCATTTGCGTTTGTTTATGTTACTTGTTAAAATCCAAACATTTTCAGTGGTGACCACAAATAAAAAGTGAGAGATGTAATTTATTCATTTATCACCTCTTTGTCTTCTTTTTTAACTGATCATCCCAACACATCCTGCAACAAAAATGTGTTGGATACGTAACAGTTTCTATTGGGCAACTAACCAGACTTGTTTATTCTTACAATCCCGTTATTGTTCTAAAAAGAACTTAGTGATACTGTCATTTTTTCGGATGGCGCTCCAGATACGTCCCTGGAGAATGCAACAGTAAACGAAACCGCAGTGTCCGAGGTCAGCATAACGGAAATAATTTTGCAATATATGATGTTGTCGTTGAGCTTCAACAAGATGGAATGGATTAGTGCTGTCAATACCATCTGGTAGCTACTTTCCGGAGCCAGTGAAATACCGCCAGACGTCGATAGATATCGCTATATGATAAATTATTGCGTTTATAGAAAAAAATAGATGGAAGTAGACTTCTTACACTGAAGATAAACTTTGAAAATAAACTTTTGGCACCTAACTGGATATATTTGGCGTTAATCTGGAAGTGCTGCTCTCAGTCTGAATTGGTTGTAGAAATTTAAATGGAAACATTGAAAAGCCTTTCTGCTTTAGGGCCAGACCCCGCTCTAAACGTAACTGATTCAGTCACCAAGCTGAATCAAAGAAGAAAAATGCTTTCCCTATTTATTGATGGAAGTGTGTGTGTGCTAAGTTTTAAAATTTCTGAAATGGGCGGTTAGGGCAGAGCAGAATAGGGAAGAAAGAAAAAAAAAGGAAAAATAAAAAAGAGAAAGAAAAAATAAAACGCAAGTTAACCCGGCATGACTTTCAAAACAAACTATTTATTTTGTTGAAAGCTTATGCTGATTCCATTCAACTTGTCTCATGAACTAGCTTTGGTTACCTTTCTTTTATACGATCATTTATATGAACACGTCTGACAGATAATATATCTTGACCCTTTCTGCTCTCTTCTAAGTGGAAGCGGAGAGGGCTGTGGGGAAGGGAATGGACTTTGGAAGCAGTTCATCACGGCTTACAACGTGGATCCCCAGAGATCACATGCGAAACTGTGACCGGCACAATATTAGATGGTGTGACGACCAGACAATTCCAGAAAGCATTGGCTCCGCAACACCCATCATAGACAGGTCTTGAGGAAGGTCTGTGTCCAACGACAGATGCTAAAGGGCTTACGATAATATGTGTTTACTCTCATGCTGTACAATGTACAGTTGGAGACTGTCCACGATCATGTCTTTTATCATTGTTTATTTCGGAAATTAACAAGAGTAAATTCATCACGGTAAATGTTCGAAAATTAACTTCAATAGCGATACAGTGCTAAACGTAGTATTGTTAAACAAAGTCTTACTGAAATGATACAATTCTCTTGCAGAATTGTATTATTTTAATATCTTAATTATTGAATTTATTTGTTTGTTGGTGAGTCAGCATCTATTTTTCTATCTATCTTCTCTCTCTCTCTCTCTCTCTCTCTCTCTCTCTCTCTCTCTCTCTCTATATATATATATATATATATATATATATATATATATATATATATATATTTATATATATATATATGTGTGTGTGTGTGTGTGTGTGTGTGTATGTATGGATGTTTATGTTTTTATGTATGGTCACATGTTTGTGTGTGGGTGTGCATGTTTGTGTTTATAGTTTTTGTATGCAGCTGATAGATGGTACCTGCTTTTTGCCGAAGCTCGGTAGTAGTTCCCTGTCATTCTTTAGGGGGCCTTGGGGGTGGGGAGAGGGCGTGGGAGAAAGCGTGGGAGAGAGCATGAGAGAGAGAGGGGAGGCAGAAGTGCAGCAGAATACGGGGCGTTGCGAATGAGACTAACATTGGATCCACCGACGATATTGCATTTTATATCTATTTCGAGGCTTATTCTCCATTCTACTATCAAATCTTTTTGCTCGCTGTCGGAGGGTGATCATCTTGAGCAAAAAATGACGATGAAAAGCAACTAATAAGATGAGGATGAAGCTGAAGAGTAGTCATCAAAATAATAATGATAATGAAGATGTTGGACGGAAGTATATTCATTTTATGATCATTCAACCGGCCCGTGACGTCTGCGATAGAGAGGTCTGACTAACCTTGAGGAAAGTCGATGTCCAACGATGGGCACAAAGGGGCTGTTGTTGATGCTGATGAAATCAATTTTTCTTCATTTCAGATTAATTAAGTGTGCCTCCTTGTCCACACAGTATCTCTAGAAGTTCTCAATTATTTTTCAGGATAATTTGTGGAAGGTTGAGCCATGAGCTTAGGAAGGAAGGAAGAATTGATCTAATTTAGGGGTGGTTCCAGAATCCTTTTCAGTTGGGAGACATTTTTTTACATTTTTTCACACATGTATGTAATCTTTATAATAATACATATACCATTAAATTAGTGTTAGAGAGGGCTAGACGGGCTCGTAATGACATTTATTGCACCGTTTCATCTATGCAGTTGGAGATTTTTTTTTAGCTCAAATTAACTATGCATTACTTATAATTCATTTCAAACATGGATACCTTACAATATCAAATCGATATGATATTTAATGACAAAAATAGAGCAAAAATAATGATTTTTTGTCGCAGAGAGCCAGGGGTTCAGGTGGGCCCCCAGCAACGTATTTTGTACTGTCACATCTTGGTTCAAGATTTAAGGCTCAATTTTTTTTTATGTATATGGATTAACTATCCACCATAAAAGTTACCAAAAATTTAAAATAAAATGTTACGAAGGCATCATTTTCAAACATGCTGGAGTCACGAAAGGTCAAGCAAGTTTTTTAAAATTTCACCATTGAAAAAATTGATGACGCTAACACTTAATGATCACCGTTTCCGTCGAAGTAGTCCCCTTGGGCATATACAAAATTTTTGAGACCAGTCTTTATCATTTTAAGAGTCTTCTAGATTATTGATCTCCTCGTATATACTGGTTTGTACAATCAGTACATTTGCGAACATTTTGTTGGCTCTTACCCTACGGGTTGAATATTTGAAGAAGGCTGTAGAATTGATCGGCTGGGATGTTACGTACCAACAGAAGTAACCAAGAGAAAGAGCACCATAGTCCGAACAAGTCTTCAAATTATTGTGATTTATCTCAAAATTACTGAATTTATCCATGTTGGTTATTTGACAATTAGAAGGGAAAATAAATCCAAGAGAATAAAAAAAATAAGTGTTACATTTCGGAAAAAAAAATATTGTCGTGGGTTGCAGGGAAAATTGTACGTCGTTTAAATGTTTGAGATTTGAGGAACGAAATGAGAAAACTTATGTTTTTTGGGTTGTTTAGTTGGGAGTGGTAGGTGAGGGTGTTTGTACATGTGTCGGTGAGAATCAGGTTTGTCTGAAATAAGATGAATCAATGAGAGGAGGATTCAGAATATATCTTTGTACTCCAGAGAAAGGCTATAAAATGGATTCACCAAAACATGTTGCAACAATTAAATAAACAGGTATTCTTGTTATGATGAAACAAATAGAAACGATTAGCAAACATTCATGGATTTCTATTTCTATGTAGTATTTTTTGTCACTGTAAGACACAGTACATCCGAGAAAAGACAAGAGTTAGGGACATCATAGAATCCCTTAAAAATCTCAAATGGTGGTGGACTGGCCATATTGCAAGAATGGCAGACAACTGATGGACATCACGACTCACGACATGGATCCCCCGAGATCACATGTGCAACCGAGGCCAGCAGAATATTAGATGGAGAGACGAGCTAGACAAGTTCAGTAAGTACTGGCCCTACGATGCCCATAATAGAGAAGTGTGGCAAATCCTGGGGAAGGTCTATGTCCAACGACGGACCTTGGAAGACTGATGATGATGAAGACAAATAAATCCATACATATAATAAGCATATATGCTAATTTCTTCTCTCTGTGTCTTTTCAAGCTCAAATGGAATGCTCGGATTGGTTAATTTACCTTCTTATCATGACTTAACAATGGAAAGTACGTTATAGAAACTCATTAGACTTCACACATTAAAACGGCTTGAGTTGAATGGAAACTTGAAAAAAAAAGCCAAATTAGTGTATTTGAATTATAAGAAATAAACTACGAAATGGAATGGCGTTACTTTCCTTACCGCCGATTCATAGATTGAAAACACTGTCATTTTTTTACGGGTATATGCTACTAAATAAATAAGATAATATAACACTTCAAAAGGCACCAAAAGTTAGCTTGCCCGGGGATCCAAGCAGGGGCTGGCCTTAGGGGCTGCAGAACCCACATGGAAACAATTATTTTGCAATGCCGAATGATTAACCTTTTATGAGGATCTTAGAGATATAGATGAAGTTTATTATAGACTTAATTTGGTAGAATGAAGAGCGATCAAGATGTTCGCTTGAACAATTCGAGAAATGCATTTTCATGTTGTTCTATCGTTAATTTTCAAAACATAAACAGTAAAAATAGAGCCTACCCACTTTTTAAGAATTCTGAACAAAACTGAAATCTTTTTTCTTCATTAAACCTGCAAAGTTATGTTAGGTGTATGTCACAATTTGGTGTTTTGTGTTATTTGTCAAGACTAGGAATCTGGTCCTAGCGCAGAATCCCTTGGGCGGGGGTGCATCTGGGAGCAATTGGTCCAATTGGCTCAAAGCCAGCCCTACTCCAAGGACTTTAAGGCTGGCCCTGGTCGTATTTAAAACGCGTACTTTTCGGGTAGTAAATGACGAGATCATCACAATCTTCGTGGAGCGGAATTCGTACTCCAGATGACTGACCGATTTTAGACAAAAATAACCGAAGAGAAATTCAAATATACTCCTCCAACCCAACCAAAAAATAGGAGTCTGCACGTCTTTAAAATGCATCATACAATTTATGCCATTCTAACGAAATTCATGATTCATCGGGAAATTTTTTCTGTCAAGGATGAAGAAATTTGGTAAATCATATTAAGAACCATGCTATTCTGAACCGAATTGTCCTAAATATAATATTCAATACTGGAAATTTTTGCTTATACTAAATGTGTGTTTCTGAGCATCAAATCATACATCTTAATAAATGACATTCATATATATATATATATATATATATATATATATATATATATATATATATATATATATATATATATAGTCTTTGAAACTTTGCTCGTTAAATTTGTATAAATATATACATACATATGTGTGTGTGCGTGTGTACGTGCGTGCGTGTGTACGTGCATGCGAGTGCATGTGCATGCTTGTAGGCGCTGGATTTACGATCCATGAAATTTCTTTGCGAGCTTTAATACAATTTATTTTCACTTATGATGTGAATCGTTTTCTTTCAGGTTCGAAGGCTCGAAAATGCTTTTATTTCTTTCCCCCTCAAATATCTGTCAAAAAAAAAAATCCCCCTAGCCACAATGAAATAAATGTCTTTTGATTGAATTCATTTCTTTGTCTTGTGTTCTCAACATTTACACGAAGCGGAAATCTAAAATTCGATATTTGAGTTGAACGAAAAGTGCGAAGACGCTAGCTAGAAAATATCATTACGAAATAATGAATAAATAAGACAAAATATTATAGCAGCAGCAGCAGCAGCAGAAGCAACAACAACAAATAAATCAGAAATCCAGACAACAGTAACACCAACAACAATAATAATAAGCCTACTGGTTTGTTTGGGGGGGACAATTTCGCTGCTACCCCCGTTCCGACTGATGATGATTGCAGCAACTTTTGCATCGTATATACGATATATTTTCGTGGATATGAGAGACTTGCCACTTTGGCTCAGTCGGTAAGAGATCCGCTTACCGATCACTTGATCGCGTAATTCCGAATCGGGTAGGGAATTATTCATTTTTATATATCGGTTTGGTTAAATGTGACGTGACAGTGCAGAGTTTACTTCCCCGAATGAGGTGAGGATTGTTATTGTTGTTGTCGTGGTAGGGAACAAATGTCACTTCCAGCCTCCGACTTGGACTGGGGTTTGACAATAATTAAACTTGAATGCATTTTGTTTATACAATGATATCTGGTGGCGTTCACCGGAGATCAAGTGACATCAAGTCATCTCAATACTCCTGTGAAAGTTGCAGATAAAAATGCAGACAATAGCTGTGTCAGGCTACAGACCTATTATTCTACACTTGTAAATGTGTGTTTGTGTGTTTTGATTTGTATGAGTATAATTTATATTAAAACTGTATGATATTTGCCTTCTTATCTATCTATCTATCTATCTATATATATATATATATATCTATCTGTGTGTGTCCGTCTTTCTCTCACTCTCTAGATTTCTGTATATACTATCGTATGCCCACTGAAAATGGCCGGGTCATCTTTGTATGGACCGGCACCATGGTGCTAAATTAGGTAATCTATTTTGATGATTCGAGTATCCAAAGTTTTTTCTTCAAAGTCTCAACTCATCTCAAACTCATTAGATATGTGATCAGATATGAAGTCCTAAGAGTTTCTATGGTATTATTTTATTGTTATGTTATAATAGGAAGGTAAAGAGCATCCCATTTGAGCTCAAACAGACAAGAAATTTGCACATTGTATATATATATATATATGTATATATATATATATATATAACAAAACCAAGTGAGAACCGAGCTATGGAAAGAGCAAAGCATGGGATGAATGTAAGAGATAGAAATATATCATCATGAATCAGACAAAGGACTAGAGTGAAATAAAGTATACAAATCAAGCAACAAAAGTGAAGAAGGGCTGGTAACTTAACAAGAAGAAATGGCGATAGATGGAGCAAAGGCCTAGCCGATTGGCTCCCATAGGACTGTAAATCCTGTAGGAAAAGACCAGACACTAGGCGAAGGGACGAGAAAAGTTCACCGTCAAGACATGGCAGAGGTTGACACTATTTCGGTTGTCATGGACAGAGATGTGAAAAGCCCTTGTCCGGTAATGGATTTGTAACGGCTGTTGATGATGATACATGTTTCAGTGTATTTGTAAATATTTCGAAACTGCATAAGCCCCTATAATTCTTTTCCAGCAATACAAACCCGCGGTGTAAGCAAATCTGTATGGAATAATTACATCTATTATATCTAAATCTAAATATTTGACTCGTGGAAACGGGCCATAAAACGCAGCGTGCTTTTCTATATTTCAATCGGCTTTGATCTTGACAGGATGTGATCAGCCTTTTGACGGTCAGTCAGATATCACAAATCTTTTGCCATGTGAAAAGAAAGATGCATGTTTCTCTCCCTTATTTATGAATGTTGTTGTTGATATTGTTGAAGGTTGGTTTTCAAACTCAAGGAAGTGGAACACTTCACACTTAAAAAAAATATATATCTTGTTTTGTTTTTACAACCGGAAAGGGAAGTAGGAAGCCGTGTAACCCTAAAAATCTAACCTCGTTGATCACTAGTGAATGTCCGTTACTAATGTATACCTAAAGCTCTTTTCTAGGCCAGTGTGTTCAAATTTTGGGTTAAAAACGAAAGTGACGTATCAGTAACTGTAGCTGTAGTAGTTATATTATTAACAACAAGCAAACGAACACACGTACACTCACAGTAGAAAAGCCAAAATCGTGTTCATGTGTTTATTTTACCCCTTTCCTCTCTTTCTGTTTCTTGTCACTGATATACTGGCAACTTACATCTTGAGATGTGGACCAGAGCCACATTCCAATCGTGTCTTCCGGCCTCAATATCTCACAAGGTTTTCAGTCCATTAACTTCCTAAGTCTCATAATAAGGTCTGCGGTCGGTATTCAAGCTCCGTTGTTAGTCAGTATCTTGACTGCTTGTCTTCAACAGTGACAGAACTCCCCGATTCGGAGAACTGATGCAACAAAATATTTCTACACTTTATTCCTTATCATGTGGCCTTATTCTATACCAAGCTGGAAACCGTATTTACCTGATATTACATACAAACCTGTCTGCTCTAGGGTCAAACTCATCGCCACCTTCTATTCCAATCGACGATGATATGGGAATAAAACGTTTCGACTAAATATGAACCAGTTTCGAATAAACGTTATCAATCGAAGAAAATCTACATTTTTTTGCCATCTCAAAGAACCCCCAAGAAATCTTGAAAAGAATGAATCAATCGAAGAATCACTCTTGGTCAGAAAGCTTCCCCTGGATCCTGTTGAATATTCTAGAACAAGAAAATCCCATTAGTCTTAAAAAGAAGGGTGTACAATCAATACTCTTGATAGTCACCTACGGAGCTGAAACATAGAGCCCTACAGGAAAATTGGCCGTCAAACTGAGAACAATGCAACGCACTCAAGAGAAAATCATGCTCAACATCACATGAAGAGATAACAAGATAGTACAGTTCATAAGAGAAAGAAAACGGGAATCAGAGATATCATGGAAGCAATTAGAAAAATAAAATGGCAATGGGCTGGTCATGTTGCAAGGCTATCAGACAACCACTGGACATCACGACTCACAAGGTGAATCCTCAGAGATCTGGCGAATCCTGAGGAAGGTCTTTGTCCAACGATGGACGCTAAAAGGTTGCTGATGACAGTGTTGAGAAAGAAGTTTATTCATCCCGGAAGCATAGAATTCTGGGTTCCCCAAAGAGTTGCTGTCTGGTTGTTGGCAGCATTCCTTTGCAAGGAATGGTTGAACGAGTCGGGGAGATAGGTCTCATTGGTGAGCTGGTTAAGGTAGAGTTGTAGTCTAGTTCGATTGATTTCTGCAGAGTCACTCGTGCAACATGCAAGGTTTTTTGATTTTCCAATTCAGTACAAATAACGAGCAACTGTCTAATGGTCCACGTTTAGTTCCTCTCAAACTTCTTGAATTGTTTTGCATGTACCTGTCTTAATAAAGATCCTCAATTTGTTGATGTCAAACCCAGAAGGACGTCCATATCTTCATGGCTGATTTTGAGCTATACGTTGATATCGCGAGCAGTGCCCACTGCTTCACATCGTATTTTGAACAACAAAATTTCTCGAATTTGCTTTTTTACCATCTCTGCTTTAACAGCCTCAAATAAACAATAAAAATAATAAAAGAAAAACGTTAAGCTTAAATAAACAGAGCGAAAGCCATTTTCTATCATGAACATAGTTATATAATAGTTTATTTAAGAAATGAACATCTAAGTTAAAAAGAAATAAAAAACGCACGTACTTTGTACCAACCTAATAGGTCGTACAGAAAATTCGTTCTTTTACTAAGGTTTAATTAAAAAAAAAACCAAACCAACAGAAAAAACGTTGTATATGGGAATAATAAAAGCTATGACTAAATTTTGATCGGATTAAAAGGATGGTTAGTTGATTGCAGATCGGAAGACAGGAATTGCTGTTGTCCTTTCTTTTCTATCCTGTTTTATTTTATTTAGTTCGTTTTAGGTCTTATTGTCATGCATTCGTTAACGATATTCCGACTTGGTTGTATGCTCTCCCCACTCAGCCTCTCTTCACCTTTCTCCCTTTGTATCTCCCTTTTTGAAATTATTCATCACTAAACTCTCATAATTTGCTATCAACGATTGGGACAAGAAATCCAAGTTTTATATAAACATCATTTATATGTACTAACCGCCCGCCCTGCTTCGCTTTCCCGAACGTGGCTCCACCCGTTTAGAGGGCAATATTTTACAAATGTATAATGTAGATGTCATTCTTGTTGTACATTAATGAATACGAAAATAAGAGCTAATAAACAAAAGAACGTGGAGAATCCTGAATATTCATGGGGTCGAGCCCCGAGTAGAATCATCTTGAAAGCGCGATAAAACGTGCGGACCATAGCGATGATCTGAAAGGGATGTCATATAAAAAAAGAGGAAAGCCAATTCAGGAACTTTCTTCTTAAAGTTCGTTGTCATTAAATTCTCTCTGTTTTATGAATTCATTCATTCTTGATATCTTTTTCTTTTTATTTTTGTCTTTCCTTTTTTCCTTCATTGTTGTCGTCGTCTTTCTTTCATTCACTTTCTTTTTTTCCTACTTTTGTGGGAGATTTTTTTCCATTGAGCGATCGTAGCCACCAAAGGTGACGAAGGGTTTTATCCTGTTTTATGGATCCCCATGTTTGAGTATATGTATCTGTATTTGTCCCAACGCTCCTGGCCATACCGTTTTATCTACAGATTTGTGAAATGAGCATTAGTATTCCACTGATAAAATTTTCTTCCCCACCCCCATTAGGATTTTAGTGTGGATGAGCAGGTTCAATTTGCTATGTACTTGATGCCAAATCGATCCCCATTTTGTGCCCGGCTAAATTCACTCTCGTTTTTTTATTCAGACTTATATTTAGTGTTCACTACCCGATAAAATGCGAGAGAAGCAATTTACTTCTTCTTCCCTATGTTTTAGTTGATCATCCCCAACATGACATACTCCTTAAAGACCAGCCCATTGCCATTTTAGCTTTCTAATTGCTTCCATGATTGTTACTATTCAGTGACTAACCAAGCCTGTCTTTTTTCTTTTTTCTTTTACTTCCTGTCTTTCTTTCTCTCATATTTCATTCTTCCTTATTCTCTTTCTCTCTTTTAAATCCCTTTCCATATCTTCCTAAATTCCTCTTTCTATATTCTTCTTTCTTTCTTTCTTTCTTTCTTTCTTTCTTTCTTTTCCTGCTTCTTCTATTCGTGTTTTCTTTCCATCCTTCTCCAAATACATTTTTCGGCTCTTTTCTCTCTATTTTTCTTTCTTTTTTACTTTCCTTCCTTCTTTCTCCTTTCTCGCTTCTCTCTCTCTCCCTTTTTTTCATTCATCGATTTCCTTTCCATCTATTTTCTTCATTCTAGTCATTCGCACTCTTTTTGTTATCTATTCTGGCTTCTCTTCGTCTCTTACTCTATTCCTTACTTTTCTTCAAAAGTTCTTTCAATCGTTCTTTATTTCAGGTCTTTTCTTCTTTTGTTTCTTTCTTACTTTGTTTCTTTCTTCTCTTTCATTCTCCAATTTTCCTTTCCTTCTTTAATTCATTCGGCTCTTTTTGATTCCTTCTTTAGATTTTTCCTTTTTTTCTCCGAAATGGGACACATTTTTCTTTCTTTTTTTTTCTCTTCTCTTCACTCATTCCCACACTTCATTTTTCACACTCTGACTCCACGATCATTCATTGGAGATTTTGTCTTTCTTATTAGCATTTATTCTTGTTTTTTCCTTCAATTTTTTCTTCATTCATTTCTTTCATTCTTTTTTTTTTTGTCATAATCTACCCCCCCATTTTTTTTGAAAAATAATGTTAAGAAAACAAAACAAAACTTTTGTTCATCGTTGCCCCGCCATTGAGACGCCATTAGCGCATTCTATAAACAATATTTCCCCATGACGGTGAAAGTCAAGGGTGTTCCTAATGTTTTAACGATTACGACGGTCATTTTGCAGACAATTCATTCGCAGTTACCAATCATTTGCAATTCGGGATCATTCCTGATTACGTTGTGGAGTCTCTGCAAAGTGTTTGCATTGAACTAAGGTTTCCCAATCTTTTTCATCCTATCACCCGTTCTGGTTATATTTTTTTTAAAGCAATCCCAAATGAAACTGAAATGATGTTAGACACCGTTAACCAAAACTGTCACCAAAATTGTTAAATTAGGTTTCTCCAGATTTCAGGTTGGTTTGGCTTTTCGCGAACATGACCATTAAAGACTAGACAGATACAGATGTGGTATCCTGACCGATTGGGGTTTTTATTTCATGAGGCGTGGTGCTGTTCTATGTAGTCAAGTCCAAAGGGCTCATGATTCATCCTGAGGACTAAAGACTAGCGCTCTCATGTCCTTTCGACAATAGTAGACACGTCAGTGCGTGTAGTATCCCCACATTAAACCAACCTTGTGTCACACTCTGTTCTTGCAAGGAATTGAACTAAGATACTAGCCGAGCATCCTGCTTACTGGTCGCACCAATGGAGATAGAAGGCTGAAATCTTCAACATTTTATCTTTATTATGGCCAGAAAAAAAGCTTCTCATTTTTTAACCTTCCACCCGAATAGTTTTTTAGTTGATGGGGGCTCAATTTTCAAAGTAAGTTTATCCCAAACTGATCCTTTAGTTTCTGTTCAGCAGCAGTCACAATCCATTGATCACCCTTTTTTCCAATTCCTAATTGATCATTCCCAACACAGCATGCTTGACGTTGATCATCTGACAGTCTCGATTGAGGGACAAACCAGACTTGTTTCATTTACTATTAGTTTCATCCGTTTATTTTGTCAATATTTCGTTGACGTTCATTTAAATATAAAGTTGGAAAGCATAGCAGCACTTTAACCTTTTGAGACAACATGTTTGAATAGATCTACTTAATTGTATTTAAGAGTCGCAATTCAGTCATCCAAAATGCTTTCTGTCAAAGCTGACTTGGTTTGTCTACTGTAACAAGAACGAGAACAACATTCACCAACGTGAGAAGTGTAAACTGATATGTAAATTCCATACCAATGCCGTGATTTGAACTCAGGACCAGCTGATTGTGTCTTTCTGACTGAGCTAAATTGAAAGACTTAGATATCTAAATATATATATATATCATACAGATACGTACAGGCTTATTTACTTCAACAAAATTTTTCAGTTTCAAGAAAATCTTTTTTTCATTATAGATACAATTCAAAAGTTGCTGTCATCATCTTCAGTTTGAATAGATAAGAGAGGAGTTTGATCTTGCAGCAACCAGACTTGTTTAAATGAGAATCGATTCTTTGTAGATATGGAACGCTCAGCTTCATGGCGTCCTCTATACTATTGTCCTGCCTATTTTTAGATTATATATATATATATATATATATATATATATATATATATATATATGTCTGTGAATGACACAATTATATATATATATATATATATATATATATATATATATATATATATATACATATATATATAATTGTGTCAATCACAGACAGGGGGTTTCGTTGTATTACAACTCTTAAATGTGGCTATAGACTATCTCTTCCAGTACCATGAGGTGGGACCGAAATCTTCGCTTCTGACCCATAGGCAAACATTCTACCCCTGCCCTACGCATAACTGGATGGTCTGTAGGAACAGATTAAGCGATATATTCATTTACGCACTATTCGGGAGAGACCTGCTTTGTGGTAGGACCCTGGAGGTATTATTTAGAAGAGACAATCATTTTTCTATTCATATTTACGAAGGTGTATAGGGGGGTAGTCTGCCCCTCACAAACATGGCTGCTTGATTTTGCATCGGTGGAAAACGAAGGCCGAGTTTGTATTCGGAACTAGCTTCCGCTGATCGGTTACATATTAAGGCTTCTCATTGGTCAAAATTTGTCCAATAGAAAAATCCATTTTGTAACAAAAATAAAGGAGATAGTGATGGAAAGAGAAATGGAAGCAGAGAGACGGAGAAAGAGAGATGGCGAGAGAAATGGAGAGAGATTGGATGAGTGAAAGAGGAAGAGAGAGATGGAAAGAAATGTGGAGAGAAAGGGGGGAAAAGATGACATATCAGTTAATATATGTGTGTATCTATGTACCAATTTATTCGTGCCACTATCACGCTGAAAGTACCGAGATCATTGACCATATATTTGGCATGAAGACTCACAAGGTATCAAGTTGTGACATATGCTATGTAAGTCATTTCTTGGTATTGCTTGGCAATTGAAGTAATTTTAGCATAATACTGAGTTTTCTATGTAGCAAAAAAAATGTTGACCCCACAAAGAGTAGAGTGGATAATGATAAATTCGATAAGATAACGGTGCTGACCTTCAAGGTCATTGGAGGTTACCAGCGGTTAATTCTGGATTGAAATAAATTCTTTCAGGTATAGTGCAACCAAACAATTACATTCTTGGGGGTAAATTTGTGTGTGGCGTTAACTGGAACAGAAAAAAATTGATAGTGTGTGTGTGTTAGTACGTGTGCACTCGCTGGCGTGTGTGTCTCTGTGTGTTTTGAACGGGTGAAAAAGCAGGTTTCTTCCACTTTCAAATATACAGGAAGTGATGCAGATAGTTCAGTGATAAGTCTTTAAGCACTGATTATTCTAAAGTAAGGTCTCAAAAAGCAGCATTCGAAATCTTAGCAATTACCAAATCGTGATTACTGACGCCGATGTCATCTTCGTCGATTGAAAAGTTTAATTCAAAGACAGAAAGATTTTGTCTTCATACATATGTATGAGTCTTAATATAAGCATATAGATACGAATAGTGGAATCTTAATTTCAGTTGCTTTTTCCCGTATCTACCCAAAACCGCTATTCTACAGACATTACAAACAATATATTATGATGGTATAATTGTTTTTATTAGCCTAATTAATAAACAAAATAGTTACGTATTTTTCACTGTGTTTTGAACTATGTGCAATACAGTATTCTGTCACTGTGGCCATGTGCCAAACTAGGTAGTTAAATAACTATATTAATTCTTTTCATGCATATCAAGATTGGTTGCTCATGAGAAAATACCATTCATATGATAGTAAGAAAGGTTCGCCGGTAAGACATGGTCGAAGCTGGCGACCTCACGATTGATATGGATAGATTTCGGAAAGGCCTCTGTCCAGCAGTTGACCCTATAATGGCCGATGATTGATGAGGACGTCATCATCATCATCATTATTATCATTTTTGTGGGTCTTCAAACGTTGACTTTTACTTGGCTTCTGCCTGATTCCAGCGTTGCGACAGCCTCGTGTCACTTGATCTCCAAGAATCACCACAGATAAACGAAAGAGACTGTTTATAATTACATGGTCTATTGATATAACTTGAGGCGCCAGTGTTAATACCACAGACAAGTTTGCAATTAAGACGCGGTTATCTAACTTTAAGCGGGACTCCAGTCAAGTGGGTGGCTTTTTTTTCTGGCTAATAACTTGGCGTGCCGGTCTTGTTAGGATGGGAGGTCGAGACATTGAACGACGGTAGTGGTGCAGCCGGTGTTACGGGGGTTTGGCAAACGGTGGCCCAGGGAAGTGTAGGTGTGGCTGGAACATGTTTATTGCTGATAAGACTTATCATAGATCAGTATCAAATGGTAAGTCGAAAAGAAACAGTGCGAATGGAGCGGAACAGTTGAAGCTCTTTTCTATCTTAAAAGAAACAATTCATCTTTATAATATGTTATTTTGGTCGATGGGTTGGGGGTTGGCCTCGCCGGCAAAGGCACCGTGTTCAAACCTGGGCTGGAACAGTGTCCGCTCACTTTGCACTAATGTCCTTAAGAAAAACATTTATCGACCTCTCTCCCCTCCCAACAAATACGTCATTGGCCTGCTGATCACCCAACCCAATATCTCCTTAAGAGTGGCCAATATCCAATACTTACATTGGACTGGCAAACAGGAAGTGGATTATGATATTGCTCAAGTGAAATAAAGGAGGGTGAAAAAAAGGACAGGCAAAATTAGTGCAACCACACGTGCTTTGCAGGTGATTTTCATTACCACAGATATAACCAGAGAACACTCATACGTGCTGAAATTCTAAAGAATGAAAATATCCAAATTTCTTCGATGAAAAATTCATATCATCATCAGTTGAAGATTAGTACTCTTCTCATCTTATTTTTACTGCTTTTTATTGCAACGATCATAAAATAACGGTTGGGGAATTTCAATAAAAACGTTGTTATAGAAAAAGATTGATGATAATGACAATACTTCACCTAAGAATTTCATCATCATCATCATCATCATCAGCAGCAGCAGCAACAACCATCTGTCGTGGGATATAGACCTTCTCATAGATTGAGATAAAACCTTCTCATCAACCCCTTTATCATGGGCGTCGCGAGTTGATATTTTCTGAGTGTGTCTAGTTCGTCACACCATCTTATTTTTGTCGGTCACTGTTTTGCATATGATCTCTGCGATGAGGCATGTTGTCGAGTGCTTGTCCGATATACTTTCAGCATGACCAACCCATTGCAATTTGAGTTCTTTAATGGATTCCATGTTATCTTGGACTCCCGTTTTTTTCTCTCCTATACTGTGCTGTTTTGTCATCCCTCCACGTGATGTTGGACATGATTCTCTCCTGCATGTGCTGGTTAACTGTTGGGCTCAAAATAAACTTGATGCTCCGGTGGATGAGGGATTTCTGTGTAAACAAATATATCGCTTAAATTCAGTCTTATTGACTGTCCAGTTCCGTAGTTCAGAGGTAGGATATCGGCCTGCGGGTCCGAAGTCAAAGTTTCAATTCTGCCTCGCAGTCCTGGATGGAATAATGGAAAGTCTATAAACTGAAGAGATGTGATACATCGAAACAGCTGTCTGTGGATGACACAATTATATATATATATATATATATATATATTCCAGAAATCAACTAAATAATGGCAAGTATGCATCAATTATAAAAATGTCTACATATATATAGAGACAACCATGTACATATTTATATTTACGTCGTCTGTAATATATTTTTTAATTTGCTTCTTTTTTGTATTTTCTGATCTTCAGCATGTATAACAGTCTCAGTTACAGACAAAAAAAAAATGATATCTTTTCATATTTTCTTTTTTTACAGATGAGCACTTTTTTCTTGACAAGCCCGGTCTTCTCCCTGGACTTCCGGCTGCTTGGTCGGTTTGGCGACCGATTACCTCCCCTTTGATGACGGCAGCAGCAGCAGCGGCGGCAGCAGCGTCTAGCTCCTCCGGGGAACGTTCACTCTATTCCATCTACGGTGGTTTCTACGGACTGGCCCACACGGCCGCTGTCCAATCATCTGTGGCTTTGGCCAATGTCAACCAGGGACGAATGGTCACGTCTTCAGTAGCCAAAGACATACTGACTGCATCGCCTACAACGTCACAATCCCAGTCAGCAACTCCAATGACGGCTGGGGTGTACCACCCCGGTTTTTATCGGTACCATCCCTATATGATACCTGACCGGAAAGCACTGTCTTAAAAATATAACTACAAAACAAAAAAAATCCGAACAAATCTGTAAAATACCGATACAATTTAGAACTTAATTAGACTTAAGTTGTCAGAATTTTGTAGATGAAGCATTGTCAATTTAATTGTTCCTCTTTCTATCTTATATTTGTTACTTTTTCCCTCTAATCTCAACGCTCAGATCATTTTACATTCTGCGACCATTAAACAGGCAGCATAGATCGAAAATGAAGAATTGATATAGCTACTTGGCCAAATTAAACTAACATCGTAGCCTAATCGGCAAGGCTCCGTCAACGTGATACAGGCTCTTAAGTTGAACCGAGCTCATATAGCATTGCAAGCCAATTTTTATATAAGCATCTAAACGCATCTCATTAAGACGATTTTCGGTCAGTTGTTACCTATTACGTTAAACAACGGAAAGAAGAAAGGAAGGGTGTCTCTGTTTTATTTACTAGCTGCTATTATGTCAGAAGAGAAGTTACAAAGTCACTTAAAGGTGTGATGTCATTAAAAACATTCATTCTAATTATTTAGCTGCTGACATGATGTAAGAATAGAATGTCCGAGGTCCACATTTTTGTATTTGAGGAAAAACACGAAAATGGCAAAAAAGATGACAAAAATTGCCATTTAGAATTTTTATTGAAATAATCTTTGCTAAAATATATATTTATTTAACAACAGTGTAAGAACTAATACCCAAGACTTTTAACAGTTGAGGTTATCCTTGAGTAATAATTTTATCAATAGGTTCCATGGCGATCGGACGGACAATATTTTACAAGTATGAGATTCAATTGGCCCAGAGAAAGACTACTTACTCCTCTTCCCTCTCTTGCTACCACTATCACTACCATTACTAGTAACGTTACCTCTTTTTTGTTTAAAATCGAAAATAACAGATATAGGCGCAAAGACGGTGGACGCATCGTTGAGCTTATGGTTCTTGTTTAATATTTTCGATCTATGCTGCTTGCTCAACGACTTTAAAGTATGGAAAGGTCTTGGTGTTGCGACTAAATTATAAAATGCAACAAAAATAAGATGAACAAAAAAATCATAAAAATAGTTAATAAGTCTTTATTTATTTGTATCGAACTGGGGGCAAACAAAGTAAAGAAAACATTCGCGGTGTCCATAAATATAAAACAGAGATATGGATTGTTTTCAATGTGGTATATATAAAAAAATCACATTTTTGAATGTTGCAAAAAAAGTAATTAAAACTCCTTATGGGAAATTAAATACTCACGATGACCAATGATGTGAATGAATTGGTCAAAGGGTCGCTATTTCTGTGTACAGGAACACAGTAAGCGTAATTACACATGATAACATTAATAGAAATTAAAATATATAATTGTATACTCTCATATAAGAATCTTATTAATTATTTAAGGTGCATAATAATCGACGCTGAAATACTAAGGACGTCTCATTATAAAACTCACTTGTTTTGTCGTCAATGGGAAATCAACAAACTATCAAACAATTTCTAATTGATTTTCACCCGAAGCCTTCATTAAATCCAACCTAGGCTTAAATGAGTTAAGGAGGTGTCTGAACATTTTTGCTCACGTCTTAATTCCTCTAAAACTTCCCTAGTAATTCACGTAGAGAACTGTCTAGAATTATGTTATTCTGAGGACAAGTCCAAAGGAATATATGTTCAAATTGCTCCTTCATAATGGCCCAAAGATTTTTGGTATGTTGAACTCAGGCGGATTTCTTAGTCACCTGCCAAATCCATCGTTTTTCCTAGCTGTGTGCAGCTACAAACGCGGTACAAACCACCCATTTCTTCTCTTATGAATCAGTCATCAGAACAAGAAACAAAGCAACCCCCCCCCAAAGCAAAAACAAGCTCTAATATTCGTGTTAGCGTACAGAAACCACGTTTAGGATTTTCAATACCTTTAGGTTCTATCAAAAATAGTATTTAAGCTACTTTTCAAACGAAAACGAAACATCCAGCTGCCAAATAATGACGGTTTTATAATGAGACAACCTTTAGATACACAAGATTCTAATTGATGTACAAATTTAAACCCAAGAAATTTACACATGCTCAATTATATACACACATATGCACAAATGTTTACTCATTTGTAGCAGACATCTTCGAATTAGTGGTACAAAATATTCATAATAAACAATTTGTCTAAAAAAACAAAATAAACTCGAAAAGTGAACTTGTCTGTTTGTAAATGATCAATACGAGAAAAAAATGGTCTTCCATTAATACTTCAGCGTACTCTCAAAATATTGGGCGGCACAAAAGTTGCAAAGGTGTTCAAAACAATCATACGTTTTTAGTTTTAATGATCTTTAAGGGAATTGTTTTTGAACCAATGAAATATCGAAACAAAGAAAATTTCTTTGTCCTATGTACGGAATTTTTTTCGACTTCACGAATCCTAACTCTTTCTGTAACATCCTGCATAACATCTTGAAGTGTTACTCTAACTTTGCAACCGTATACAATTTTTAGCGTTTCAGACTGAACGTGGTCTCCCTGTTCGTGAACGATCGCTCATTATCAGCGTCAGAATCATCATCATCCATCTTTTATGGTCTGTCGTTGGAAACAGACCTTTCCAAGATTCGTCAGAACTCTCTATCATGGGCATCGCAGAGCCAATACTCCTAGAACTTGTCTAGTTCGACTCGCCATCTTATATTCTGTTGGATTCGGTTTCGCGTGTGATCTCTGGGGATCCATGCTATGGGTCGTGATGTCCATCGGTTGTCTGTCATTCTTGCAACATGACTAGTCTATTGCCATTTGAATTTCCTGATGGATTCTATGATGTCTAGGGGTTTTTGTTTTTTCCCCTAATATATTGTGCTCGATTTTTATCTCTACATGATGGTAGTGATGTCCAAACGTTCAAAAACCGAGAATATGTTGCGTGGGTTAAAGTTGAAGAAAATTCTATCATTTCAGTTCGGTGCTCTGTTGTGCACTTTCCAAGGGGGGGTCATTTATATATCTGAGAAAAGAGAAAATCAAAAAAAAAAAAAAAGTTTAAATTGAAAAAGTCATGATTGTTTTAAATCTCCTTGCGACATTTGTGCTACCCTGTTCTATTAACGCTGTAATATTACTAAAACTGGTAATCAAATATTAATTAGATTAATGCGGTTACCTTAACTTTCATACGATATTTGATGACATAATCGTCTGCGTTGAAAAAAACAAATTGAGCATATATAGACAGTGGATAAACAAAATGAAAACTTTGAGTTGAAACAGTTATTCGGGCCTTTGCATTACCGGCTATTGTTTAGGTCAATGATAAGAGCAACGCTACGTTGAAGCGGCCATTTTATCGGCCACAGATTTGATTCCTGAAGCAACTCCAGTTCCTTTCATTGTTTATTTCATTCACGTTGTCTTAGCCAAATGATACATTCACCATGTAATAACGGAAGATAATTTCCAATAGAGTATCAATATAAAATAATGCAATTCATAATCACTCTGACGGACTATATATCCATTTCTTAATAACTTAATTGTCTATGTTGAAAGATAGAAATAGAGCAGATATAGACCGAGAATAGATGAAATGAGAATTTGGAGTTGGAACAAGCCCCCCCCCCCAAATAACCTTCTTTTCGTGCTAAGCGCGACACCCAAACGAGGCCTCCCTCTTATGGTTTTCTGATACCTTGGGACACATTTTGCTAAGAGATTGAGAAAATTCATCTAGATAGACCACAGATGCTCACACACAATTTAGGCTTGAGATCTTTTGTAAAAACGAAACTGAAAAAGCAAACTCATATATATATATATATATATATATATATATATATATATATATATATATATATATATATATGTGTGTGTATGTATAATGCCCAACGAGAAATCTTCTGAAGTAAATCTCAAATATGAGGATCAATTCTAAGAATTCTATGAAAAGCATTAAAATACATTTCTCGAATACAATTTGTTTTACCTTCAGATTTGCTCTAAGCCATAAGGACCCCTTCTATAAACAGTTATGAATGAAAAGCCAAAGAAATAAAAATACTTCATATTAAACTTATTTTACTTATATCTTAAAATAGTGTTTTCATTTTTTTACACGTTCCTAGTCGATCTATTCTTCGGGCAGTGAATCAAATCGCAGGAATTCGAAATAAAGAATATTTCCGAATGAGACTTCTCGAACCACTGGAGCTTGTCTCACTCCTTCCGTTTTGTAGTTATTCCGAATTTGTTCCTCGCCTCATTGTCGACTACTTAGTGGTAGCAGTTGGAGTTGTAATACTCCAAAATTGATGAATGTATTGTTTCTTGGTTAAGTATTCAAAATAGAGAAAATTGCGTCAAAATTCGCACCTTGTGACATTTTACAAAAATCCTATATATCGTAACTTTTGGATGAACCATACACTTTGCACTTGTACAAGTCAAAAAGCAACAGGTCTGGTTTATCATTCAATGGAAACTGTCATGTTACCAACATCTTTTGGCGGCGTGCCGTGATCAACTAAAAAATTGAAAAGGGTGTGACCAATGGATAAGTTACTTCTCTTGACTTCTGTGATCACTAAAAATGTCTGAATTTTCAACAACAAAAAAAAATACGAACTCGAATGCTGCAAGACACGAACTAACGAATCAATTTAGCATAAACTTGTATTGCTAATTGAACTCCGCTAAAAAAACTGGTTTAGGGGTTTTAAAATGGCAAGAAACCCCGTTTTTTTCTAGACATGGTGAGGAATGAATGTTGAGATGTTTTAACTCTCTTGCTCCTTCGATATGACCTGTGCGCGTGACCTATACACACAGACATGGATAGCCAGTCAGCCAGCCAGACAGCCAGACCAACTTAAAAACTGAAAAAGAACATGTTGCCAGTTTCGGTGACACTTTTGGTGACACTTTTGATTGACGTTTTCTGAATGTAAATATACTTATATCAGCATTTACGATTTCGATGATAATTCATGACAACATTTGCTGACTAGCATTCATTGAGAAATTCTGTCAGCTTTATCCACTACGAACTATTTTTTTCTAATGGCCGAAAAACATAAGTTCATAGATATGAGTTGCTATACACAATTTCTGGGAAATTCAGGCGTAAAATGGCTTCCTAAAAAAAAACTAACAGACAGAAAAAGAATGATGGAAAATGAGGTTATTATTTCTGGTGGAATGATTTCGGAAGAGGCCTGGAATATCCGATGAGACACGAGAAACGCTGAGTAATTTGACTGAGCACTAAGATGATGATAAAAAGAGAGGAATCACACAATGAATTCTGGGAATTTTATTCACTCCTTTGAAGCAGTGATAAAGAATATCATTTGAAAACTTGAGAAATTCACAAAAAACTGAAGTGACAATTCGATATTATTCAATGAAATCTGTATAAAAGAAAAAATGCTGCCAAAATATACTATATATAAATATATATATATATATATATATATATATATATATATATATATATATATATATATATATATATATATATGTTGCTGTATGTATGTGTGCTAAATGTCAAGAGTTTGTTCGATGCAAATTCTTAAAATGGAAAAGCTAATTTCAACGATTAGCGCTGAAATTTTTTTCGACAATTTTTCGTTAATCAATTTAAAAAGAAAAAGTTGAACCCAAGTTATTATTTTACAATTTTGTAGTTTTTGTCTTTAATAACTTATTAGTATAACCTATCCATCCCATAACTTTGAGTCAATGACATATTTAAAATGAATCTTTGAGATTTTCGACGTCATAATGTAATATAATTTTCAAACATCCAACTAAATATATTTCTTCGATAAAAAAAAGGAATAAAAATGTACAAAAATGATATAAAATTGAGTCAACTTCTATTCTAATCAAATGCTACCTCGACTCCATAATAGTTGCTACATTTGCATATGTGAATGTATATGCAAATATGGCAACTATCATGATTCAGAGGGTGGAATAATAATGAAAATTATCTTGCAATCCCCAATATCTATCCTTTTTTTTAAAATGCATGTGATTATATTTGTGTCCCTTAAATGAAAATAAAATTGATGATACTAATTTCCCAGTCGATAAGACGTTCGCCATTTTGTTTTTGATTATCGAAAATGTATTTGCTTCGTTATTTTCTGTGCCTCAACGGAACCGTTGAATTATTTCGTAGTAGCAAATAGTAGTGTTGTAAACTGTACCAAATGTATTTTTTTCTCATCGGAGATACACAACGAAAGATTGACATCTAACTGGGTTCGCTGTCAAGACTTATTCATCTTCGAGAAAATATTTTTAAACAGTGGTTCCCATCCGGGGTTAAGTCCTCCGAAGGTGGGGATTTAGGTAATCCAAAGCGGAGAATAAGGCTATTATGCAATATTGAAAGTCGCGGTGAATGATTTAGGTTTAAGGTGGGAATGTGTTTCTTACTGATAGACTCACGAATCAAAGAGCTATTAGCATCCCGCTAAAAATCACACACAAAACAAGAACTGGGATCACATTGATACGTATATCAATTATGATGGTAGAATTCTTTTTTTGTAATGAATTGGAATTTTAAATGATGTCTTACAAATAATTTTTTGCTTACTTCATTTGGGTAACAAATACGTAACAGCAGCTATACAATTATAAAATAAAACTAATTTTTTATTTCAAAGCTGTCTAATAATACGCAAAATAAAGTTAATTATCTCAAATTATTCTTTGTTTAGACGTACTTGAATCGAAGGGGGAAACTAGTAATCCTTTTGACAAAAACGGATGACTTTAAAACTCTCTGTGCTTCTATCTATTAAATTGAAGGCCCAAAATAAACCTTAGGTTGAGAATGATTAAAGATGTGATCTCCCTCAAACAGACTCACCAATCAAAAAAGAAAAAGGAACCAAGATCACATTGATGAGCATATCAGTTACGATAGCAGAATTCTTATTTTTCTGTATCAAATTTAAAATTTCAAATAAAGTGTTTCTGATTATTTTTGCTTGATTTCTTGGATCAACAAACACACTGTGGCCGTTGAACTATCACAAAATGTAACTAAAACCTTTTTATAAATCCATCTAATTATACGCAAAATAAAACGATCATCTAAAATTATCAACTGCAACTTAATTAAATGAAAAGTGGGGATAGTATTCTCATCGACAAAAATTGGGAATGGCGTTGAAAAGGTTGGGAACCACTGTTCTGAAGAAATTTACGAAGACCATTTGGCATTCAGTTTTATGATCCAGCGATGGATTATATCCGACCCAGGAACCTAGGTGGAGCTTTAGTAAGACTCCTTCTGACCTTGTCCCCTGCACTTACCTTCGTTGAATAGAATAAAGTGACGTTAAGTCACGTTACATAAGTTATGTCTTTGTACTATGAAAGTATTATGGCATTTAAGAAAGAAATATTTCACGTTTCTTTTATCCGGCTTTGTCAGAGATAATGTCGGAGAACAAAAGTTTTTTTTAAAAAAGCGTTCAGCTCACGTTCTGCTGAGGGGGTCGGATAGGCGAAATGTGTAAAATAGACTTTCCTAAATGTCATAATACTTTAATATTGTCGGATTTTATGTCCAAATAATACACATCGTTGTACTATGTAAAATGTACTACATGTATAATATCATAAAGTTATATGAATCAATTAAAACCCTTTTATTTATTCATTTTTCATTTTCATTACTTTTGCACTTTGAAAAACATCCGTGTTTACAGGAGCATCCACGTATCTCTATACGACATTTTTTGGTCGATCGATCGGTCGGTCGGTCTCTAATATGCTAAATATCAATTTTCTCAGCCGTATCACGTTGGGTTGGTATGAAACTTGGTTCAGGTCTTCGGGTGAACCATCCTCGTCTTCCTCTTCTTCCTCCACCTCCTGCTACTACTTCTGTAACTAATAATGTTGACTATCTATTTTCTCAACCATATCATATTAGATTGATATGAAACTTGTTCCAGACCTTTCGGTGAAACATCATAACCTTCCTCTTCCTTCTTGTTCTCGTCCTCCTCTTCATACTTCCACTACAATGGATGGTGAAAGCATCGTTGAACTTCTTCTCTAAAAGTGTCGATAACAACGTGTGAATTGATCGATCGAAGCATATTGAGCAGGTCGCGAAATTCTGCTTATGACGACATTATTACGTCACGAGTTGGTATTGCCTCTGCAGTACGAAAGCATTACTTCCGAGTATCTACATGTCCGCAGCTTAATTTAGATAACAGTATAGTTTGTTTTTTTTATTACTTACTCAAAGATACTTAAGGATCTTTCCCAATAAGACTCCCTATGGATCTCCTCTACGGGACTCACAGATTTTAAACTCTTTATTGTGTTTGCGACTTCCGGTAGTTATTTCGATTTCTACCTAATAATTATCAAATAAAATATCCTCATTTTACCCCAATTTATTCAGGCAAATTTTGAAAGGGGTTCATTGTCTTTGCTGTAAAAACACGTTCCGACAGGGACTTCCATATCTTTGCTGATCAGACAGAAAAAGCGTTTCATCCTATAACATTTTACACTAGATAATTCTAGATGTGAAAAATATAGGCTTTGGTCAACTCAGCCTAACGGTTAATCCGCCTCTGTCATGATTCAAAATTAACCCATTATCAAAAACGTGCTTTTTTTTGTGTCTTCCAGAGGATTGGAAAAGTTCGTAACTTTTCGTCAAGTTCATTTTGCCGTAACATGACGAATTCACAATTCTGAATAAGCATATAGGCATCATCAATTTTACAAGCATATGGCCAGCTGTTTAGGTGAGGAATTTCTCTCTCTGAAAAATATATTTTATTTTTCTGAAATACGTTGTTCCTCTCGCCAATTTCCGTTAATTGTCTCGAGCAATTGGGAAATATTTCAGACTTTCTATTCTTGCAGGCCGATGTTAAGAGAAAAAAAGTAAGTTGCATATTGTGACCAGTTTCATGGGTGTCAGCTGCCATTCCTTCGGGGGGTGCCAAAACATAAATTCCAGGATGGGGGCTAAAGGGAAGATAACTTGGTGGTAACCTTGTTACACGATCGGCACCCCATCTGCCATTTGTAAAGTAAGCAAGTACGACCCACAGTATTGCCTAGATGTCAGAAGGTGAACTTGACCGTTGACGGAAAAGCATGGTATAGCCTTGGGGTGCCTCGATGGAGTGGGTCCCTATGAATAATAATACTGTCTTTTTATAAGGGAACATTAATTTGATTTAATTTAATTAATTACACTAAACAATTGTACTGCATAATTATATTTCATTGACTATAAGGTCAAGACGTCCAAACCTCATCGCCATCGGTGAGAAGGCTGGACCCTAGGGGATGCAAACGCCAATGAGGGTACATTGTTACCAATTTAGCACCGTTCAGTACAAGATCATAGAAAAGTTGCACCTAGCGAATATTGAACTCAGTAGAAAGTGGATAACCAAGAGGATCGAACCAATTAGCTATGGTTTATGAAAGACTCTAACGGCCTGCCTATGTATAGATGGCTACCAAATAAGGATGAAACTCACTATACCAGACATAGCGAACCTATGACGCGCGTGTCAGCAGTGACACGCTGCCCTGTTTCGGATGACATACGATGAACTTAAAAGGAATTTTTTTTCATTGTACTTCTTTATTCTAGTTTAATAAGAATACTTCGAAATTCCAAGTTATATATCATTCAACTCCTTGTTTTATAAATATATAAGAACGCTTATCAATAAGCATTTACTTAAAAGTAAAACACATGGATACTTATTAGTGACTCTCTGAGAACAGGATTATAAAAAAGAAATTCAAATTTGGACACACCATATTAGAAAGGTCTGTCATCACTGTACTACATTGGCAACTGGTCTGTGAGGCTGTATTGCAAATCATCACCCCCTTGCAGGCCCCGTTGGTCTGTATTAGTAAAGTGGGAGTACAGTAAACACTAATTGTAATAGTACTCATTCAAAAGGCACAGCTTATCGGAACACGCGTTCTAGTGACACGTTTGTTTTTTTTAATATAATGGCAAGACTATTGTTGGAGATTAGTTTGCAGCAACAGCATGTGGAGATTTCAGTGCATTATCCTTAAAACTTTTCGGTTCATTCGTTTCAATTACAGGCCTGTAAACCGTATATGGGACATAGGACTTTGAAAGGTTAATAAAAAGCAATTTTTGTCTGTACTTTTTGATTTCTCATTATTAATACACTATGTATATATATACACCCATTATATATATATATACACCCATTATAACGGTAACTTCGTAATAACGACACCCTTAAATCTCTGAGAGAGCCACAATAGCGGTAGTCTAACGTATTTCTTTCACTTAATCCAGTGCTGATCAAAAATGAAGTTGGTTGTTTACCTAAAAAGGACAAAACTGTATTGATGAATGATCGGTGAGACTGGTTGAATAATGGTCGCTCTACAGCCTGCTCTCCTAATCTATCAAATGGAAGTATCTTTTGTTTAATCCAGCTAAGACTTGCTGCAGCTGTGTTAAAAATTCACTCTTACTCCAATTCCAAGTGAGGATGATTATTGCAACTTTTGTATTGTGTATATAATAAATGATAAAAAAATACAAGTTTTTTCGTATAAATTTATCTATTTATTGGAATTAAATAAGCCCGTGTGTGTCTGTTCGATAAGTTATTTTTTATCATTCAAGGTTTATCAGTTTGACTCAGTCATTAAGACAGCCTGCTGACAATCAGTTAGTTGAGAGTTCGAATCACGGTAGGACGGTGTTGGTTTTACATATCGATGTACAACCCTCATTTGCAGTGCCAGCAAGTATGACCAACTTTATGATCCAGAGGTCAGATGGTGCCACTTGACCGTGGACAAAGACACATGATTTTACTGCATCGAACGTACCCAAGAGAATAATAATATAGTCTATCTATATGAGAACATTTAGTTGCAGTAATGTAAAACAATTGCATGACACCACATTATTCATTGATTCTATGCTTAAAACTTTCTAACTTCCTCACCCTCGCTGAAAAGGCCTGATCCAGGAGGAGGTGGGGCAGACCTCCCTGCAGTCGCCAAAGCGTCACTGCATGTCTAGTTTTGCTCTTCAATCCGATGCTTCAAAACAAATATAATGAGATTGTTGGGTGTTTAAACACGTAAGCAGGAACTGAAAAAAATTTGTCCCTTACTTATATGAAGTTGGATCTTGATAATGACTCACCAATTAGCTGAAAGCATCGATCAAAAAGCTTTAAGACAGTTTTTCATTTAGTAAATGAAGACTCATGTTCCCTTATATGGGAACAAGAAAGATTAAGTAAAAGATTGAATGATTAGACATGTGGCCTTTACTTAAACATGCGGTAATGACGGATGGCTACCTAACACAGACACACACACTTCGACACACAGACACAGACACACCCACACACAACTGGATCAATAAGTCTACTACATGACACTTAGGTGTTACATGAATTTTGATTTGAAATTTCCATCGTCTAATGTTTTTTCTATACACTGAATTAAGTGCATTGACAAGATAGAGATTATTCGAAAAAATTAATATTTTAGGTAAAATGAGTGTACTTTTCTTCATTAAGATGCAGGATTATTGATCTACTTATATATATATATATATATATATATATATATATATATATATATATATATATATATATATGAAATTATGAATCATGTTATATTATATTGAAATTCTATTTGAAATGATCTCCTGTCATTAAACAGTTAATATATTACGAGGCCCAGACAACAAAAATAGGACAAATAATTGATGAGAATGGGGCTGCCGCAGGAATGTAGCCGCTACAACCTAGCGTTGCTCTCACCATTTAGCTAGATAGCCGCCAGTTATGCTAAAGCAGAAATAACTGCATCAACTACGAATTCCCAATATGCCGATTTGTTGTCTTGACCAAGTGATATATTAATCATGTAATGATGGGAAATATATAATAAGATAATAAAAGTTTCAATATAATATAACGTAATTCATGATCATCCCATCGGATCATGTATCCATTTCTGAATATATATATATATATATATATATATATATATATATATATATATATATATGTATATATGTATATATGTATATATATATATATATATATATATATGTATATATATATATATATATATATGTATATGTATATATATATATATATATATATATATGCGTGTATGTACATGTGTGTCGTTTTTTTTTCAAGAGATTGCTTTATCTTCGACGATAGAAAGCAATATTTTGAAAATTACTAAAGGGTGTAAATAGATAAACTCGCTCTCTCTCTCTCTCTCTCTCTATATATATATATATATATATATATATATATATACACACATATATATGTATACATATCTTTGCAATGTTAAAATAGTAGGTTAGTGTTGGCTCTTTAGCCTTTGGAGGCAACCAGTTTGGGAGAAGGACATCTCTGAATTCTAAATCAGTTCAGTAGAAAATAGCAACGGATAAGCTCAGTCAGTCACTTCCTTCCTTCAAAAAACTGTGAGTTGGGAAAGTCCTGTGTCCAGCAGTGGACCTTAAATAGCTGACGCTTATGGACATTGCAATGAATAAACATATAATGAGAAGAAGAAAGGAAGAGAAACGAGAGCAGACCCTATCCATAAGCATAAAGTTATTTGCGGCGAAATGTTATTGTCGAATTGTTATTAGCGGAAATAATTAATTCGATCAAATAATCAATTGATTTAGTTTTGCGATCTTTCTTGGAGGTCATAAATCAAATTAGGTTTTTCAATCGATTATGATAGTTCAACAAAATGCGGCTAAATTGAAACCTACACACACTTTGCAGGAAAAATGATTGATGTAAATTAGTTTTATGGTCTACGTTTACACTTGGAAAAAAAAGCAGTGAATCAAAAAAAAAACAAAAAAAAAACGTTGAAGTGTTCGATGTGAAAAAAAAAAAAAAATAAACGGAAGAGACCTATTGGAGAGACTCTATTTTTTCAACCATATGATGAGCTAGCATGCAAATTTTCTGTTTATCTATTTGTTTGTTTGTTTGCGCTCGAATGGGATGATATCATCGGTTGATTTACCTTCCTATTATGACATAACAATACACATTATGTCATGGAAAACTCTTAAGACTTCATATCAGATCACGCATTAAAACAGCTTTAAAATTATGAAACCGGAATCGTCAAAAATAGATTACAGAATAAAATGGCCTTAGACCCCTTAGTACCGATCCAAATATAAATAACTCCGACATTTTGGACGAGCATATTCTAGTGGTTACTTAATAAGCTTGAAGAGGGCCGCAGAAATGAATCAGCCGAAATGTCGTGACAATATCGAAGATGAAAAGGTGAGTTGAAATAGTGTGTTAAAAAAGTGATACTATCAACGTTTTGCAATGTGGGAGAATTAATCAGAAATGAATCGTTAGGATTCTTTTTAATTGAGTTCATTACGTTAGTTGTTTTGATGCATGGCTTCTAAATAAATTTGACAAAGAAAAAAAGAAAAAAAAACTTGTGCAAATTATTACTTCAAATGTACCGAAAATACTCTGTTTTTGAAACAAAGTGTAACTGTCGATGAAAAGTGGATACATTACCACAACATGGAACGCAAGAGATCGTATGAAGAGCGAAATTGACCACGACTGACCACAACAAACGCTCTCTTCATTCAAAATTAGTGATGCTGTGTATATGGTGGGATTGATACGAGTCCTTCCCTAAGAGCCCTGGAAAGCCAGACAATTGATCAGAACAAGTGCTACTCCTAATTAGACCGATCTGCCGAGTGCAATCGACTACAGAGTCTGGAAATTGCAGAAAGGATGCAATATCCCGTCAATGTAGAACTACATTGTCAGAGCTTGACTGAGAAGTTTTCATTCGTCCATCACATTCACCAATATATATATATATATATATATATATATATATATAAAATTGTGTTTAGGCAGTATGCCGTGTAAGGGTTGACAAAAAAAAATTGGGAAAAAGGTTCGATTAATGAATTATTAACTTTTCTCGCATTTTATTGGGCAGTAGTCACTAAAAAATCTGAATTTTCAACCAAAAAAGTGAATGCTGCTGGACACAAACTAAGGGATCATTTTTAGGATAAACTTACATTGTGAATTGAGGGATTTTCGAAAATCGAATAGTATTTCCTCTACTAATTGAGGGCAGCATGCATGCAAAAATTCAAGTTTTTATTATGAACAGTTAGAGTAAGGCGAATGTCCAGATAAATATGAAACAAATGAATAGCCTAAACCCAGCAACAATGTTTAAACTTCTGTTCTGGGTTGCAGTGATTAACAACGTCAAATTTGCTGGGCTTTATTGATATTGTTCTGAAATTAACGATGGAAGACATTAAGTAACATTTCCAGTATTTTTTCTGCATTCTAAGTAAATTAAAAATATGATTCTACTCAAAAAAAGATTTATACAGCTAATGGAGAAGGTACTGTGAATCACCAAATGTGTCAAAAGTGGTTTGAAAAGTTTCTTGCTGGATATTTCTTGCTAAATGATACTCCCAGGTCGACTATGCAATTTGAGATTGATACCAATCAAATGAAATGTTCACTTCGGAATTAACAACGTTATACGATGTGGGAGATTGCTAGATTACTTTCAACGGCTTGGTTATGTCAGTCGCTTCGATGTATAGCTTCCACATGAGCTGAGCGGGAAAAATTGGTTCGTAATTACGTGTGCAGTTTGTCACTAGAATGTTACATAGGTGTTCTGTTTCTTGAACAAACTGTAACTAGCGTTAAAGAGTGGATACTTTGAAAATAACAACATGAAACGCAAGTGATCGTTGAGAAAGTGAAATAAACAAATACTAATCGTAGCAAACGCAGTCTTCATTCACAGGAATCGGTGATGTTGACTCAAAAAATATTTTCGCTCTAGATTGACAGGCAAAAATCACTGAAAAATGCTAAATTTGAGAAAAATGAAAAATCGCCTCTCCCAATAAACACCATAAAGTTGCTAAAAATGATCAAAAAACCTCCAGAAGATGGCCAAAATGTCAAGTCCACCTGCGCTAAATGAGCATTGCCAAAATAAGAGAAATCGCTAAATTGGCAACACTGAAAGTAATACTGCGTATATATTGGTATTGCAATGGAGGTTCTCCTCTAGAGTTGTTTTGAAACTTTTGAAGGGCCAAGGATCCTTTCTATACAGAAAACATTCTGGCGAATCCTAATTTTCAGCATTTAGTCTTTATACAAATCGATGAACTACAATGAAAAGTAATTTTTGACTTTTAGAAAACATATCAATTTAAGATTGACTAAATTCATTCGACTTACAATATATGAAACAGGTCTGCCTGTGTTTTTTGATAGTTGTCGATGTAATACTGCCCCAAGATTCACAATGTCCGGTTCAAAGGGAACACTGCTGCAGAACCCCCGGATATCATTCGACAGACCCTCAGTGGTGTGTGGATCCCAGTTTCGAAACCCCTGCTTTACTATGAACTCCTTCCAGAAAACCAAACTTTTGATTCAAACAAGTTCTCCTACTCAATTCATCAATTGGAAGAAGACAACAATGGACGTAAATGCAACAGGAATTAACAAGAAAAGCGTAAAATCATATCAAAGTAGCGCATGACCTCAAGTCTCTTTTGACTGTCCCAATGGGAAGTTTTCCCATCATTCGCTGCATTCACTAGATAGGAACCATTTCTTCTGTTATTAAAGAAAATTTTTTCAGCCAACATGGGCCGATAGGCCTATAATCAGATCACCGTAAAAATTGCCGTAGAAAATACACATGTATATGAAATAGGATCATATTACGAATTGATACTCTCAAGATGATAAGAAACATGATTTCAGTTTTCGTTTTTACAAATAGATTTGCATTACCATGCTGATATACTTTCATTTACCCTATATTTCCATTTATACAAAAATCTTTACGAGTTAATCTGAAGAAAAAAAAAATTAGATTTCAGGAAGACTGCAAAGGGCTCCGAGAACAGTCATTTGCACAGAAATCTAACAAGTTCGAGAAGGATGGGATAATGAAGTTCCATGAAAGGCAACAGAATATTCTGGAACAAGACAGTAAATTTGTTGTTCAATAAAGTTAATGTCGAAAATTGAAGAAAAATGTTAGTTTTATTTTAACAAAGTGAACCGAAAAAACAGCTTTTCACGATTGACTGTTAATGGTTTAATTGGGTTGTATTCACAAACATTTTTAGTCATTGATATTATTGTTTGTTACTTGAGAAAAATAATGAATGAATGGAAGGAAATATTCATAGTTCTTCAGAATATCTTTTGTATAAATTTGCTGTTCCGAACTTTTGTTATAACGCTTTTCATTCAATGATAGTGAATCTACGACACGCATGTCTGTAACGACACGACTCAGTTTTTTGGTGACACGAAATGGACTTTATTTTTATCATCCTAGTTTTATAAGTATATTTTGAAATTTGAATTTTAAAAAGGCTGATTATCAATAAGAATTTATCTAAAACTAAAATACAGGTATGCGGAACCCCGTTAACAAAATAATTGAAAAAAAAAAAAAAAAAATTCGACACAACGTGCAGAAAAGTTTCGACGTCGATGTCATATTGTGTTAAAAGGGACGGTTTTCTTTCGGTGGAGTTTTCTCAAATTATAAACAGATACAATACGATGATTTTTATTCACATTTACTTACTTAAAAGTATGATGTGAGTGACCCCAATTCGGGTTTTAGTTTATTTTGTTGCAAACTTTGAAGAACTAGCCAAGATGAAGAAACTTGTTATACGTGACACCTGGTTAGGGACGGCTGAATTCGTAGCCAGCATAAGGGAACTTCACTTTATTTCAATAAATAACACCTCAAGATAATGAATATTTTAAAGCAGTTGGGTTTCACGGTGTGCCAGAGTTCAGCGAAAAAATCAGAGTCCCATGAAATAAGGTATATTTTAATAAAAAGAATAATCTTATAAAAATAATGGTACTCGCCCTTTTCAAATCATAAGTTATGTCATGTTTTTCTACAACAATTACACATTTTAATAATCAAAATCAGAGTTCTTTATTTATTTTAATTTTTGATTTATTACGTTCTTTTTATATGAATAAATTCTCTACCCCCCCCCCCCATGTTAATTATGGTGACAGGGACTGTTCGTAAAATATAGGTTTGGGCTGCGTGATTTTTGGATAATTGTGTAAGGGTTCAGCGACAAGGGGACTACTTCTCTAAAGGACTAATTGAGAAGAAAAAAAAAATCTCATTTTTTCCGTCCTCTGTCAAGTGACGTCATTTATTCATTTCCAAATTAACTGACGTCATTTATCATTTTTTTAAATCAATTCTTTAGATGGAAAAATATCTCTGGTTTCACTTATGGTGGTAGGTTCTTTAATTTCATCTATTTTTTTTTCTCAATCAATTTTAGTGATAGATAGTGCCCCCTATCCAGGATTTACCTTTTAGTGCCCCCCCCCCCGCACCATCCACATTTCCATTTCTGAGGTGCCCGGACACATCATCAGGATCCCGCTCTTGTCTTTACAAATCTTTCAATTTCATTATTAATTTATCGATTGGTTATAATTTTTTTCTTCATAGGTCAAATATAATGCTCTTCCATAAGGAATAGAGCACTCTGATGAATGAGGAATTTCTGTGTAGATACATATATCGCTAAAATTCAGCCTTACTGACAGTCCAGTTCCTTAGTCCAGAGGTACGATATTAACCTCCGGGTCTGAAGTTAAGGTTCAATCCTGTCTCACGGTTCTGGGATGGGATAATGGAAAGTCTACAGCCACATTGAAGAGATGTAATACATCGAAAGAGCTGTCCATGGATGACACAATAATATATATATATATATATATATATATATATATATATATATATATATATATATGTATATGTATATTTATTTGTATATATACGCAATTTAAAACATCAATTTTAATTTCAAAAATGCAAATTATGTTCTTTCATTGCGTGAATCTAGTGAAAGTCATTCACATTCTCAGATTATTATTTTTTTTTTGCTTATCTGATCACCGTAGTACCGCAAATGGCCCACCCGACCAACAAGCCAGGTAGGCTACGGATTCTTTTCTCTTAACTCATGTGTGTATGTATGTGCATGTGTATGTGTGTGTTGTGCGTGTGTCCGTGCGAGCACTCCTGCTTACATTTTTTGGACTACAATCTTGAAAATTTGTATCTGTGAACAACTAGGCACTAAGTAAAAACGGTTTTTTTTTCAATCTCAGAACAGTGTCTTTTGGGATCTCGATAGTCATTTTGGACCCATTTTGAGGGAATTCTAAAGAAAATATTAATCTTAGAAAGAGTAACCGTTTAAATTTTCAGCCCTCTAGCTTCTTTGGTCCGTTACACGAACCTATGTTTTACACTAAACATATGAACGTCACCGTTACCCATGTAACCCTGGTGATTCTTATTTATACTTGGGGTGTTTCTTTATTCCTCTTTGATGAGCAAGGAAGTGCCTTGCATTGTGGGAATGATCCAAACCGGCTGGTAAATTAGCTATCATTTTCTGTTAGCCGTCGTAATTCTGTCGAAAAAATTATACTCTTGAAGAAGACTGTAGAATTGTCCGTCGAACCGTTCTATTAACAACATCAATAACCCAAAGAATGGGTCAAAGTGTCTGAACAAACCTTGTAATGTTAATAATTTTTCACAAAAAAAAAATTGGCGAAAATAGATGAACGAATCCCATTTTCGTCCATAAAAAACCTCAATTAACATACGCGTATACAGGAGCGTGATGTGACTGAAGAGGGTCAATGTATGATACGCAGAATTATGTGACCAACAAAGCACACGTCATGTGCTGATATCGATTTGAGGCATGATAACTCGTCCCTTATTCCGCTCAGACCCGAAATAGGTACGCAAGTGTCGAAACTGAACGTTGTATCTATGAAAAAAAATAGCCTCGTTTGATGAGTCTGACTTTCTCCTGAACTCGGTCGGCAGTAGGGTACATGTGCGTCGTTATCCCGGGTAAGCGATAGTACCAGCGTGCATTGTGGGAAAAGCCGCTGAAGTCAATGTGTTATTTTGAGCAATGTGATGCTAGGAAATTCTGTGTCCTCTCAGAGAACAATTTTGAATATACAACGATCATTTGTATATACATTAATGTATTAGGTACATCGTTGTTCAGAGAAAATTCTTGATATCATCAGTAGAGCGAAACATTCGAAAATCTCTTATAAGCGAAACAGAATGTACAATCTGTAATGTACCATTGAACAAATGTTTACTCATTATATATATAGATTCCTTCTTCAATCGTTTATCATATTTCAAGCTGTCTAGACCGTATGTAATAACAGGAGATAATTTCAAATAGGGTTTCAATATAATATGAAGCATTTATCGTTATTTCTATCGGATAATGTACCCATTTCTTTATAGTGTAATTATCCGCGTTGAGAAACAAATAGAGCAGATAAGGACAATGAATGAACGAAATGTGAATTGGGAGTGGAAACTGTCATTTAAGCTTATGCGTTACCGGTGAATGTTTAGCTTAATGATGAGAGCAAGGCTACATTGAAGCGGCAACCTTATCAATCGCTGGTTCAATTCCTGCAGCAGCTTTATTTTCTCAATCTTTTTTATTCTACTTTATGCTGTCTAGACCAAATGATACATTTGCTGTGTAATTATTGAAAATCATTTCAAACACGGTTTCAGTGTAATATGACACATTAATAATTATTTCTGTCGGATTATGTATCTATTTCCCAATAATGTAATTGCCTGCATTTAGAAACCCAGTGAAGACATGGTCAGAGAATGAGCAAGATGAGATTTGGACGTATGGCAGTTATTTGGACTTTTGACTTACCAGCAGGCTTAGTATATTTCTTTATATATATATATATATATATATATATATATATATATATATATATATATATATATATATATATATATATATATATGTATATATATATATATATATATATGTATATATATATATATATATATATATATATATATATATATATATAGCATAAACTTTTAAAACTTTCGAGTTCTGGCTTCATTCAAGCAGCTTTTTGATTAGATGCCATTTTTGATTAAATGATTTCTTAGTTCTTGTTCGTGTTTTATTTTTTATTTTTGGGAAAGATTCGTTTTATTTTAAGCCATGAGATTTTATTTTTCCAAGTTTCCAAACTTGATCTATTCTATGTAATCAAGTTTTCTATCAACAATGCTTTAAGTATCACTGACTGATATATATATATGTATATATATATATATATATATATATATATATATATATATATATATATATATATATATATATATATATATATATATATTATTGTACCCAAGCATGTAAATGGCTTACATTGAATAAACTTACATGATATAGTTTATATACTTTGAACAGTTTATAAGTTATACACACATATAAAAGTTTTTCAATGTTTAGTATTTAAAGCTGTAAAGCTTTCTAAACTACACATACACGCACACACACACACACACACACACACACACACATATATATATATGCGTGTGAGTTTGTGTATTCATGATTGTGTATATATTTAAGTATATTAGTACATGTGTGTATGTGCATATATATGCAAATATGTATGAGTGTATAATATGCATCTGTTTGTGAGTGTTGATGCACACACAAATATATGTTCATATGCTCATATATATCTCTTCGGATAAAAACAAGCACATAATAAGACACCAACTCCACTCTAACTTACACTTAAACCAAAGATGATTACTGTAATTTTTTAAGTGTATTTATAACTTTAAATTCTTTTTAAATACCTATATTTCATACGAATGTATATATCGATTCAGATGAAATAAGCAGTGCCTGTTAATATCTAAAACTTCCCAATTTAGCTCAGTCATTAAGATAGCCCCTTCCAGTAATCAGTTGGTCGTGAGTTCAAATCGCAATAAAAGAATGCGAATTTTACTTTTCAGTTCATAATCCTAATTTTTGTTGAGGATTGTTCTTGTTACGGTAGAAAAATAAAGTCAATTCCAGTTCAGGAGTTTGGCAATAATGAAAACGATCTTATCAATTTTATCCAAAAATCTTTGTCTTCAAAAGTTTTAATACAGGTAAAAAAAAAATTCAAAAGTTGAAGATAAAAATCTCGATTCCCTTGCAGGAAAATCGCTTAACTTAACTGATTTTGTTGTCTGATCAGATCTGAGCGTCGCCCTTCCATAAAAGATAAAAAGGGAACATTGCAAGCTAAAAATATAGACATGCAGACTAAATCGGTAATTAAAAGTGTTCTAAACTTTATTGAAATCGAGAAAAAGACAGAGAGGGCCGTCGACTGCTGGCTGGCTAAAATTTTGTATCAAAGACTGAATCGCGCTCGAGAATAAAAGCTGTAATGTTCATAAGGAAACTGAGATATTCAATTTAGATAGAAAATCCCTTTAACCCTTTCGTATTCCAATTAGAAACAGCAAACCACAACTGTCACCAACATGGGTTTCTTCAGTTTTCAAGTTGATCAGTTAGGCTGGCTAGCCAGCTGGCTAGCCAGCTGGCTCGCTGTGTGTACGTATGTGTCACGCGCACAGGCCATGCCAATGGAGCTAGAGGGATAAAAATTCCAACATTTACTCCTTGTTATATGTACAATTTCTTTTCGTTTTTGACCCCAACCCTACAAATAAGTTTTTATTGGTAGTTCAATTTACAATAAAAATTAATGCTAAATTGATCATTTAGTGTGGCAACGGCGACATTCGCAATTTTTTCCTTTTGAAAATTCAGATATTCTATTGATCACTGCTCAACAAAAGATGAGAGAAGTAACTTAGTCACCTCTTTCCCCTATTTGTTAATTGATCACCCCCAACACGGCAGGCTGGTTAAATATGTTGGTCACGCGACAGTTTGTATAGAGTGACTAACCAGAACAGTTCATTCTTTCTCTCTAACAGCCATTTTTGGATTTGTTTTTTTCTCAAGAAAATTGCCCTTCTTCTTCTTCTTCTTCTTCTTCTTCTTCTTCTACTTCTTCTTCTTCTTCTTCTTCTTCTTCTTCTTCTTCTTCTTCTACTTCTTCTTCTTCTTCTTCTTCTACTTCTTCTTCTTCTTCTTCTACTTCTTCTTCTACTTCTTCTTCTTCTTCTACTTTTCCTTCTTCTTCTTCTTCTTCTTTTTCTTTCGTAGAAGAAGAAGAAGGAGAAGAAGGAGTAGAAGAAGAGGAATGTTCTGACTTTATTACTGGATAAATTTATACGGGCAGCATATCAAAGATTTGCGATAAAAGAGAAAAATGCTTACATTGGATCAAGAAAACTCAGGCAAGTATATTGGGATTAAGCACTAATAAAGGTCCTCGGGGTAAAGCTCCTCGGCAGTAATGCAGAATCTGGCTTACTTTCCGTGCTGTTCTGATGACCCTTAATTCAACGTATTTGATTTTATTCCCACGGGTTCGAGCAGTGGTTCCCAACCAGGGGGAGAAGCCCCCTAGGGAAGAATTTACATTTTCCATGGGAGGAGGATAACGTTATTTAGTAAAAGCAAAAGTCGCGTTGAATGTTTTTTGTTTAAGAATAGTCGGGATGAATAATGCAAAATGGAGTATAAATGTGAAACCAAAGGTCTGAATTATACTTACCAATGTCCTTTATCAAAATTATTTCAAATTTAGTTATGGTGTTAGATTATTGTTGTGTGTTTAATTACTTTTATCAACTTGATTTAATTTCTAAATTTTTTGTTAAGGACGTTTGCACCCCTGAATTGATGTTGAAGTAATTCTTTTTCTAATATAATTAGTTGCCACTACAATTGTAAGGTTGAATTAATTCTTATTATGAAGCTGTCTAATTATACGCAAAATGAAATAATCATTTGAAATTATTCTTTATTGCAACTTACTTGGATCGAAGCAGAGAAACATGAAAAACCAACAACTTAGGGTCACCCTAGATGAAGCCCAGGGGTTACACTAGGTATAGGGTTAAAGTAATTCCAGGTTTACGAAATATTAATTGATTCTGGATTTGGAAAGATAGATATCATATCTAACAGGAAAGCACTCTCAGGAAGTTTGTTCCTCAAAACAGCCGTTCGGGAAAAGAAGCTGTTTGAGTGGAAATTGCAAGGAATACGGGCAGTGGTAAGGAAATATGAACATGATCAAAAATTGTGTAGCCATCAAAGAAGAATTATACATATATATATATATATATATATATATATATATATATATATATATATATATATATAACTATTTTAACGAAATGTCGAATGTATAGAGCACTTGAAAGACACACATATATATATATATATATATTTATATATATATATATATATATATAGAGAGAGAGAGAGAGAGAGAGAGAGAGTAAGAGAGAGATACATAATGAACAATTAAAGAAAAGGGGGCTGCGGCAGGAAATTTATGGTTTGTTTATTTACGTTGTCTGGGCCAAATGATACATGCACTGTCTAACACAATTCATAATTATTTTACAGGATCATATATCCATCCTTATATACATACATATATTCCTTTAGCAGCCCATTTCTTCAGTTGTTTATTTCACTTACGCTGTCTTGACCAAGTAACACATTCTCCGTATAATAACGGGAGGTAATTTCAAATAGAGTTTTAAGTAATACAGTGCACGCGTAATTATTCAGTTGGATTATATATACATTCCTTATAATTATCTGCGTTGAGAAACTACAGTACAAACCTAGAAACATGGGACGTGAATGAACAAGACGCGATTTGGACATATGGTGATTATTTGGGCTTTCGACTTGCCAGCGGGTGGTTTAGCTCAATGTAGAATCTAAATGTTATCAATAAACTCCCTCAAAAAGGTGAAAGGCTCCTTTTCCGAAAATCTGAAAAACAAACAATTTTTTCATAGGTTCTCTAGAGGTGTTCCGATGCAAATTCGCTAGTGTTTATAAAAAAATAGCATTGCCTGGGGCGCTAGAACGCACAAGCACTTGTATCTATAAAAAAAAAATTGCCACCTTTGGAGCCTACGGTTATTCTATTCTTGTGAATATCACAAGCACATAAAATCAATCATTAGTTGTGAATCATAAAATGAATAAAAATTGTAAAATGTCTTAAATCATATTTAAACGAACGAAGCAATTGTAAATTTCAAAGAATTTGAAACAAAAAAGAAATGTATGAACAGTTTATTTTCAGAAGAATGAAAACGTTCTCTTCAAGAATGATGATTTTTTTCCAACTGCTTAATCGCATAGTGATTTATTTATTTTTAATTGATGGATTAATTTTATCAATCCTGTTCAGTAGATTAGCGCACAATGATTTAATCCTATTTCGACGACATTTTTTGTTTAACGATTATAATTAACAACTAAAGCCCCTTTATTTCTGAAAAAGGATGGATTCATGCACGAATAAAGACATCCCCATAATCACGATCAATTTTTGAAGCTTTGAGGAACCACTTACTATAAATCATTATCATCGAAAAAAAAATTATGACTATTTTACTTAAATTTTAAGACGAGGGTAAAAAGTAGGCACGAAAATCTAAACATGATAATGATTTATAATAATGCATCAAGAAGAAAAAAATTACAGAAAATGTTCAAATGTATTGAGAATACTATCAAAATGCAAACAAACAAATTACCTCTCTCGCCTTTTGTTTGGTAGTGATCAGTAAAAAAGGTCTGAGTTTTCAAAGAACAAACGTGAATGCTGCAGGACTCAGGGATCAATTTGACGTAAACTTACATTGCAAATTGAACCCCGTACTGAAACCCTATTTATCAAGGTTGGGTGTAAAGACAACTGGGAGCCTGATGAGGTTCAGACTCACTTCAGAAATAATCACTACTGAAATGAGTTCGATTCTCACTCGTTCCCCACATCCTGTACCTTTTGTCGTACAAAGTCAAGTATAGTAGGTTCGAATCAAAGAAAAGTCCTGTTATGCACACTACTAGTAGTTGCAAAAATTGATAGCCATTTCTTCCGCTTCGCACAAATTCAAGATGTCTGCTTCAATAAAATTCTCATATTCTCCTGAGTCGAATACATAGAACTTCTTAAGCGTTCATTTCAACTACTAGAATCCTAATGTAAATAGTGTAGAGTCTTAGTTTCTGAAGATTATTAGTTTCAGATTAATGGGGATAAGTGTTCAGTTTTAGGGGCAGCGGACTTTCTAAAAATGAATAAGTATGACAAGTTAATAGCAAAATCTCACAAAAGCTGCCACGGAAGCAAAAATTTCAATTTGGATTTTTAAAACTAGTAATACTGCATGCATACGTGCAGATATGAACGTGAAACATCGTTCAGGCGATTTTGTTTCTACTTATTTAAGAATGGATTTGAATTATAATCTGATTAGAGTCAAAGTCACACCTTGATTTGAAGAAGAAAAAGAATATTTTCTGCTGCCTTCCTTCAAGACAAAAATGCACTGGCAAAATTAATGGCGGAAAGTGGAAGCCCCTTGCAATGACATAAACCGCTGGAATATCCATTTCGTACGCCATAAGCAGACATATAAGTCTACAGTATTTGAACCGAAACTAAAATACAATTAAAGAAATGATCAAAATCGTACGTCAGCGATGGGCGGACCTTTTGGGTCCGGCGTGCCGGAATTTCAATTTTTTTTCAACAACCTAGTTCTTGTAGTGTCACTTGCACGTATACATATATCTCAGTTTCAGATAAACGCTGAGAGATAAGCAGCCTGTTTTTCTTCAAATATATTCCTAAAACTAAGAGTTTAACCAGATATTATTTGAAATCAGGAAATATACTAATATTGTTAATGAATTTAGCGAGCTTTTTATAACATGGTAATACAAGAAAAGTTCTCTTCAAATATCTGTTGCTAGTCACTTGAAAATTCGTATCACTGACATATCACGGTTGACACACGTGTTATAAGTGAGTCATCACTATCCGACATTATTCCCTAATGGCCTCCTTTATGAAAATTAGCCGAATACCCAACGTACTAATGGGTTATTCGGTTAGTTTTAAATTAAACTAAAATTTCAATTTTTTAAGATTCAAATAAGTCAACGAATGAATAAGTTGAATCTTTTGCATTGTATAATACAAATATTTTGAGAAAATAAGTACACAGTTTCATAGGTAATACCCGAATGTCATTTTGATATGATGCCTGTCGGCAAACTGATAATCACGGAAGAAATTCGACAAAAAGGTTTACGTAGACAAAATGCTCATCGATTAAACGGCCCAGGGTTTTATCATAGCAGCTGCCATCACATATCAGCAGCAGTTTTTGTCACACATACTTATCTTACCTCCATTATTCTAAGGATTATTGCCTTTTTCAATAAGAGTATTGATATTCAATTTTTTTTTCTAGTCATTTTACGATCATTATAGATATTTATTAGGCTTACCTTAGTCAGACCCAAGACGAAATATGTAGAGCGCCTAGAACACGTGACAGTAGTCTGGGTCCGGTGTATAACATTTCTTGAGGACCTTTCTATTTTTCTATTTAGCTATTATTTTCTGTCAAAAAATGATATAGGCCAGCTTCAGGGTTAAACTCAACCCCTATTTCTTTTCCGATTGAAGATAAAAACAGAAACTTTTGTATTGTATATACAATAATAAATCCATATTGACGACTTGTCTGTTTGGTTCAGTTCTTAAGAGATTCGCCAAGCGATCACTCGGTCGTGATTGCAAACCACAGCGAGGAAATAAATAATTTTATACATCGGTTTAGCTAAAGGCGACGAGACAGTGAAACGTTTACTTCTCTAGATTAGATGAGGATTGTTCTCATTCTTGCTGTCGTTACGGAAGGAAAATAAAGTAAAATCCAGTTAACAGTTATGATATTTGATTTAATGAACATTTCTTTATGGGCCGATTATCTCTCTCTGTGTAATACATCAAATCTTTCAACAAGTTTAGTCCAGACATTTTCCTCTTTAACAAATTAATCTAAAATATTCTTTTCTGTCAGTTTGGTCATCACTTGGCCTATTTAGCCAGACTAAGATACGTTTAGTTCATATCCAGGTCTTCCTGATTTTGATAGAAAGGTACATTAAGTTGAAAACACATAAAATTATATACTATGGACTCGTTAATTTACACGCAAGATTCTTTGCAAAAACGTATGCTAAGCGGAATGAACTTCCATCTGAATAATTTCCCAACCTGTACAATATCGGTATTTTCAAATCCAGAGTGAACAAGAGCCTCATCCCATGTTAGTCTTTTTTAAAAAATAATCTTTTATTAATCCTCAATTTTAAGTTGTTTTTTCTAACCTTTATAAATCATTTAAACTTTTTTTAATTTCTTTTTTAGTCATTATAGTCTTCATTTTAAATACGTCATATTTTAGTTTTCGACTTCACAATTTCAACAACAACTATTTAAAAATATTTCTTTTTAAATTGTTTTTTTTTTACTAGTCTTTTCTATGGCATAAATAACTCATCTTACTAATTCTTTGATGTGAAAAGTGACAGAATAAGATATTCAATTGATATATTGAATTAAATGCAAGGTCCTTCCTTGTGTCAGTACTCTGTGTAACATAATGAATCCTCGAAAAAGTTGGGTCGTGACATTTTTTTCTTTCTTGCTAATTAATCCTGTGCCATGATAAACTAGCCGTTATTTAAAAAAAAGTGTTGACAAAGTCACTGGAGAAAGTTAGCTACCGGATTAAAACAAATTAGAACTGCGATGACGGA
>OY735227.1:42494241-42504241 GCA_963457665.1 Thysanoteuthis rhombus | reverse complement strand
ATTCTTCCTCTAGTTATGTGTAAAATAGTGGAGCAGATTTGGGCTCTCCAGCCTTGGTGGGTAACCAGTCTAGGAAAAAGGCTGCTCTAATTCCAAACCAGGCAACAGGGCTGTTTGACGTCCTTCCACTAACTCCTGTAGCCGGAAATTGATGCCAGACGTATCACTCTCAGCTTTTCTCTGGACTACTATATATATATATATATATATATATATATATATAAATGAATAGTGAGGCCGAGAAGGGGGTTTTGACGACTGAGCACCCCAGGATCTCCATACACTTCTTCCAGGCATGCGCCCGAGAGTATGCATTCCACTGTCTTCAAAGGTATCTTAGATTTTACAGGCATTTAGATTTCAATACGACTTGTTATGTGTAAGTATCAATTATCTTTTTATCATTTTAACACCGATAGATTATAATTGCATTTTTTGGATTATATCTTGATGCTACCTATTGTATCTTTCCCGACCCACTCCCCACTTTTTGTCATCATTCGTCTTTCTTCACTGAAAATCGTAATAGGAAACCATCTCGAATGATACGGCCAGGAAGTACAAGCCTGACACGAAACAGGATTAAAAAAAAGAAAAAAAAAAAACGAACAGGTCAGGTTAGTCATTCAATAGAAACCGTCACACGACCAACGTCTTTTGGCAGCATGTCACGTTTAGGATGGACAATTGGAAAAAAAATGGGAAAAAGGGGTAATCAATAATAGGTTACTTCTCCCGCCTGTGATCACTAAAACAAGTCTGAATAAGGCAAAATACAAAACGCGAAAACAAAAACAAAAAAATAATGATTTAGCCTAAACTCACATTGCAAACTAAATCCTCCATTAAAACAGTTATTTAAGGTGTGCATGTGGGGAGTGAGTAAACATAGATACTTTTCTAGACACAATAAGAAGTAAATGGTGTCATATACGCGTAATATATATATATTTATATATATATATATATATATATATATATATATATATATATATATATATATATATATGTATGTATGTGTGTGTGTATATATGTGTGTGTGTGTGTGATAATTGTTGAGACAATTTATTTGGAAGCATACTTCGTCCCGTACCGGAATTAACCGAGTAGGAAATCGAATAGCCGACCACGTAAGTAAAGAAATGAGCGCATTGCTGGAATCGAATACACGTCCACCAGGAGAGAGCCTCAACTTGACTCTGCCTCCACCGAGAATCATTTGAGTAGAGTTAAGACTGCTTCCTGTTGGACACAGGTTCGAGTCCTGCACGATGTCCATTTCGTTATTCATTTACGCGGTCGGCAGTTCAATTTACTACTACGTTGATTCCAGAGTTGGAAGAAATATGTTTCCGAATTTCAGTCGTGAAAAATCTGTCCAATTTAATTATACTCATACATATATATCCAGCCAGACCAAGTTGAAAACTGGAAGAAAGCTATGTTAACTGTTCTGATGACAGTCTTGGTTGACAGTTTCTAAAATATGGATGCCAAAATAGTAGCAAGGAAATTGATGTACGAAATGTAATAAAATAGAACATGTCAACCCCTCCAATGCTCCAAAATTTGAAACAGGGGAGAGAAGCAAGAGGGAAAGACGAGTGGCGAGCGAGAGATAGAGAGAGGGCTGTGGGTGAAAGAGGGAGAACAAGAGAACGAGAGAGCAGGAGAGAGAGGGAGCAAAGGGAAGAAGCATGAAAAATAAAATAAAAAATATGAAGATTCTATATTATTAATAAAATAACAATAACGGGAACGAAATTGAAAATGAGAATGTTTTTTTTTTCTCTTACAATTGCTCTTCTCTGCGTCTTGGACATTTTCGTTCGATTTGACGCCGCTGGGACGACACTGTAGTTTATTTCATCGATCGAGAATTTTATGGTGATCTATCTATCTATCTATCTATCTATCTACCCTTTCTCTCCCTATTCATATATATATATATATATATATATATATCAGATTGTTCATATCTATCAATCTATTAGACTGTTCATAACTATCTATGTTCATATTTATCTCACCTTGTTCATCTCTCTCTCTCTCTCTCTCTCTCTCTCTCTCTCTCTCTCTCAGTATATTCATATCTATCTGTCTGTCACTTCATATCTATCTATGTGCATATCTATCTCAGGTTATTCATCATCCGTCTATATCAATCTGCATATATATATATATATATATATATATATATATATATATATATACATACATATATATATATATATATATATATATACATATATATATATATATATATATATATATATATATATATATATATATATGTATCCCTCTTTTTTATATATATATTAGAAAGGTGAACTGAAAATTCAAAACATAGTTGATACATTTCAATTATTATTATTATTATTATTATTATTATTATTATTATTATTATTATTATTATTATTATTCTGTGGGTGCATTTCGATGCATTTCGACGTGGGCCAGCCATCTTTTTCAGTGAAGAACATTTTCGACGGTTTCTCTGAGGAAAAATATGCAAATTAAGTTTCGATGCTGCGGAGGGAGGAAGGTGTTGATTTTTCTTTGTTTGTTCTTTGGGAGAAGCAAGGGGGGTATAAACTTTAAAAGATGGCTGGCCCCCATCGAAATGCATTGAACTACACCCACGGAATAATGTATGAAATATATATATATATGTATATATGTGTGTGTGTGTGTGTGTGTATGTGTGTGTGTGAGGGAGTCCGTCTGATCATGACTATTTGCTTATCTATCTATCACAGTACGTATCGATTCATTTATCAATTTCACTCTAGTCATATCTTATCTACTTCAATCAGTTAATATCTACCTACCTATTTATAAGACCGTTCCTCATCTATCTATTCTACTTGGTTCACTCAATAGAAACTGTTATGATAACAACGTCTTTTGGCAGCATGCCAAGTTGGGAGTGATCAATCGAAAATTGGAAAAGGGGGTGATCAATAAATAAGTTACTTGTTACACCTTTTGTTTGATCAGTGAAAAGATTCGAATTTTCAAGCTGGCACAAACTGGTGACCAATTTAGGACAAACTTGAATTATAAATCGAACATAAAGCTATAAAATTTGTTTGAAAAAACCCCCAAAAACGAAAAACATTTTTTCTGAACGTATTAAATTTTTAGATTTTCAGTGTCCTTGCTACATTGGCGCAGCCTGTACGTGCGACACATAGTCAGCCAGACAAGCTTAAAGACTGAATAAATCTTGTGATACTTCTTGTTGGCTGTTGCCGAAAAAAGAAAACAATATATATATATATATATATATATATATATATATATATATATATATATATATGTATGTATATATTTATATGTGTGTGTGTGTGTGTGTGTGTGTGTGTATATATGGTACTTTACCAGATAAGAATAAAAATAAAAACACAGGACAATGTATTAAACACTGTATTGCAATGACAAAAAATATTTAAAAAAATATGGCTGCCATAGGATTGTGAAATGAGTTATTATATAATGAGGGTGTTATTTAAACTTCTGAGACCAGTTGAAGTCTTGTTGGCTTTGTCAGTAACGGTGCCCCCCTGGCTGCAGTTCTGTGAGTTAGAATCCCATCCAAGCTTATTCTTTATACTCCAATTCACTGGCTGCCGGAGGGTAATCGACCTGAGTTGCAATTATAATCTTTCGAAAGACACCGAATTACGCCAACTTTGCCCCTGTGGTTTCAAAAGGTCAGTAATAAAGAAATTACTATTGGAATTGTAATAAGTGACGGAATTTAATGAGGCCGACCTATCTCTGAAGATTTAATATTCATATAAGTATTAGAAATTTAAAGAACCAAGTCTATCTAGTTGCACTATAGGAACTGGCACTTGACTGACGTCATTTGGCTGCCTTCCGTGTTGGGGGTGATCAATTCAAAAATTAGAAAAAAGGATGATCAATGAATAAGTTACTCCCCTCGTCTTTTGTTGGGTAGTGATCTTTAAAAGAGTCTGAATAAGAAAAAAAAGACGAGTGTAAATGCTGCTGGACACACAGTAAGGGATCAATTTAGCATAAACTTACTTTACAAATAGAAGAAACCTGATCAAATACCTATTGCAGGATTTTTTTTCAAAAAAGCAAGGTTTTTTTTTTCTACACGGTAAGGAGTAAATGTTAAAAATTTCCACCCTCTAGCTCCAATGGTGTGACTTTTATGCATGTTACATATATATATATATATATATATATATATATATATATGTGTGTGTATGTATATATATATATATATATATATATATATATATATATATATATATATATATATATATATATATATATATATATGGCCAGTCAGCTAGCCAGATGGACCAAATCAAAAAACTAAAGAAACCTATTTTGGCATTTTTTGTGAGTTTAATTGGCGATTTTTAATTGAGTAAAAGGACTTTCCTTATCATGGAAAATTATGGCCGTTCGAAAAAACCTGACACTCAATACATAATATAAATCATCACAACTAATAATCAATTACCTCATCGATTAGCAGTATATCATTTCAAAGAATATGATCAATAGATATCTAACAGCTACCATTGTCTTCATTATAGTTGCAAGCCATAATCGTTCATTTCAACGTCATTGTGTAATGACAAACAGTTGAACTGAGAACATGAAAGCTAATCAATGTTTCGGATAATGTGGAAACCATAAAACTCACCACAAATCAAAGTTTACTTTTAACCCTGACTATTTATTAGACGCGCCTCGTGTCCGTGGCAAAACATTTAGAAATAACGAGCAGGACTGCCTCAGGGACAAACTCCACTCTATTCTGACTGAAGATGATAACTGCAACTTTTGTAGAGTATACATAACAAATAGATAAAATCATTAAAAAAAACAAACTATTTTCTTATATGCACAAGATGAATGATACACTTGAGATTCAATCTGCAAAAATTGAAAAATGAAAAAAACATGAATCAAGATGACAGGATCTTGGTAACCACACATTCTTTGCTCCCGCTCATAGAAATAAGGACTGTGTTATGACAATGACAAAACAACTCTTAACATAAAATTTTATAATGCTTCTAATTCAGTTTGAAAATGGTGCTGAGTAGTAAAGCCGAAATATCACGAATAAAAAAATTAAACAAAGTAGTACCATCACCGAAAAGATACATATATATATATAAATATATATTCGGTGATGGTACTACTGTGTTTAATATATATATATATATATATATATATATATATTATTGTGTCATCCACGGACAGCTGTTTCGATGTATTACATCTCTTCAGTGTGGCTATAGACTTTAACCCATCCAATACCGCGAGGTAGAATTGAAACCCTCATATATATATATATATATATATATATATATATATATATATGCATATCTAGTATAAATGTATTTATTTATTTAATGTATTTATTATCACAATATGAGCAGTTAGTAGCCAGTTTAGCTCAGTCGGTAAGACACCATCTTACCACTTAGTTGGCCGTAATTTCTAATCAAAGCAGGAAAATATTAATTTTATGAATGTATTAATTCATTAGAACGAAATGAGCCCTTGTGTATTTTAGCATATATTGTTGGAGATATCAAAGCCTTTTCACCTCAACTCAGTCAGTGAGAGATATGACTACCAATCATAATTGGTTATAATTTCAAATTACAGTAGGGTAATGCTAATTTTTACTCCACTAAATTTGATAAGGAATGATTTTGTTGTACTTGGTCTTGCTATGGTAGCAAAAATAAAGTCAGCATCTGGTTGGACTGGAGTTTTACAATTTGAAGGAAAATACCTCTTTCTGTCTCAATTGACAATGGAAGAGGTTTCTCCAGGGTGCAAGTCTAGATGCTGTGATATTCAGTCGAGGGTTCTCCAACACTGATATAGTCAAGATGAAACAGGCACGATATGTTCGGTATAAATTTGGCTGCAGGAGCTGCCAGAAGGATATCAAAGTTGGCATCCGATTGCCTCAATGGGGGCTTCACTCCCTGGCCTTTTTCTAAACTGGTTGGTTTGGCTAGAGAACCAAGTTTGTTCTGATATTTTTCCTACTTGTCTCATCTGATACAACGGTTCCCGTAAGATTCCCTAAGTTAAGCAACGAGGGGCCTGTATATTAGCCAGATTAGAGGACGTCTGAGGGTACCAGGTGACGTAAGCAGGGTCAAGACTGTTCTGCGGACGTTTAACTATTGTTCCCTGCTTAAAAGATCATCTTGCCAAGCTTCGACCGAACTGTGAACCCGGTCTTTTCTCACGCACACTACATCCTTTCCTGTGACCCGTCATACTGGTATTGAGTTGTAGCGATCATCAATTAAGAGAAGAGAAGAGATGAATTCAATAGTGAACGCCTCGATGAGGATTTGAACTCGGCTCACACACAGTCCACTCAGTTAACCACTACGCCATTCATTTCTTCTATAAGCATTATTACTTCCCCTTGATTCCTTGCTCTCCGTTTCTTGGGGACCATTTTTTTTCCTTTTTCCCGTGCCACCGTTTACCTCTCATTCATATTTCCCTGTACATTGGCTCTTGTAACTTTCCGTGATTTGTGTTTCAAAGCTTCGTCCGTTTTGTATCTAGTCAATCCTCCATCATCTAGCGGGTATGATTGCCCCGTATCCATCGACGGATCATTCATTTTCCCAGGCGGTACTTCTTTTTGGATCTCACCCCCATCCCTTTGCATCTGCTCTCACCTCACTTCTCTCTCTTCAACAAAATCTCTCGCCCTCATCTGTCGACCCCTTCCTCACTTGATAACGCTCTTGTTATCTTCTTTCTTCTTGATTCTTATATATATTTATATATATATATATATATAAGAATTCAGAACAATTTATACAACACACACACACACACACACATATATACTCACACTCACACATACATATATATATATATTTTCATATGTATATATATATATATATATATATATATATATATATATATATATATATTGGGTAAGATTTGCTTTGAGAAAGCATTACATTTGTATTTATTTGATTATATAGCTCTATTTTATAATTATTGACCACTATATTCTTACAGACAACTAACCCCCCTCATATATATGTAACAAACATGGATATATGACCCGACAGAATAATTATGAATTGCGTTATATTATATACAAAACTGTTATTTGAAATGATCTCCTGTCTTTACATGGTAAATGTACCACTTGGCCTAAACAACCTAAATGGAATAAACAATCAAAGAAAATGTAGCTGCTGCAGTTTCTTTATGATATAACGCAATTTATAATTATATCTATTCGTCCATCTATCTATCTATCTATCTATCTATCTATCTGGAAACAATGATATATAACAAATGTGTGTATATGTATTAATTTATAAAGTAGATCCTGATTCAAAAGTGTTCAATACCAATAGTAGAGCATGTAAAGATTTTTCTCAATGATTCATTACAGATTGTACATTGTTTTACTTTAAAAAGATTTTTAAGTGAACCTGCACAACTAACCAGACTTGTCATTCCCTAAATTCGATCGTATTTTTCATTTTCTGTGCTACATTTTTTCCAAGGGTATTTTTCTCACCTTCCCTCAGTACCCGGAACCGATAACCGCCATCTCTCTGGTTAACTGTAAACGTATCCACCCTTCAAGATATCATTCATCTTTTACAAACACGGACTTTGTCGTATAGAAAAACTGAACCCTGTTTTTTTTCTTTCATTCGAACTCATCGCACACACGCAGGTGTGTGCATGCCCAAGCAGAAAGAAACATATTTTTTCTTCAAATCTGTTTGGGTTATTTGTTGCACAGTGTCCATTGACCGGTAACGGTAACGACAATGGAATCAGCGTCATGAGTTCAAACACACCTCGGGGATAGCCATGTTCGCTTTGCATTAATACCCTTGGGAAAAGCATAGATCTATCACGTTTCCCCCATGTGCTTTTGATCTAAAATTTGTATTGTATAATTTTTTGATCTATGTGATTGATGGAGAAGTGTTAGGGCTAAGATTAGTGACAAATAAGGTGATTACGTTGAAAAAATGAATGTTTGTTATGTATATAGAGCCTTTGTTCATAATTAGGCTATATATTTCTTGTTTTAACCTACGTATATACAGTGATAAGCAAAAGCATACGACCTACTTTGAATTTTTTTTTCTTGCATTACATCTGATCATTTGAATGAATGTTCAAAGATGAATCATATCATGGACCAATACAAAATAGCCCCAATTGTAATGTTGAATTATCTTAAAAATCTGTCTTGTTTTAAAAATCATGATGAATAAAAAGAATGAAAACTAAATCCTGCAAAAGTACTGGAACCTTTTGCTATAAAATCCTCAAATAAAAGTAAATGTGACGATAACCACCAATAATCATATGATTAGGTAAATAATATCCATCTATGGGCAATCAGAGTATCACATGATCAGTCACATGATCTCAGTATATATAAACCTGCTGTGAATGGCCCAAGAGTCTGTTACACTAATAAACAATGGATATCATAAAGCAAGCGCCGTTAAGACGACCAAGGAACTCTCTGAACAGGTCAGGGTTAAAATTGTGGGGAGGCATAGACCAAGTTAGGGTCACAGAAAATAAATCACAAACTTACAACATCCCATTTAGCACTATTAAATCCAAGCATATTTTTATATATATATATATATATATATATGTGTGTGTGTGTGTGTGTGTGTGTGTGTGTGTGTGTGCATGTGTGTACGTGTGTGTGAGAGTGAGTGTGTGCCTGTGCGTACATCCCTGTGTATTTGTATGCATATATATATATATATATATATATATATATATATATATATATATAGAGAGAGAGAGAGAGAGAGAGAGAGAGAGAGAGAGAGAGGAGAGAGAAAAATAAGATTGGAAGATTGGAAAGACCAAAAGAGAGATAGATAAAGTACATGAGAGAGACCGACAGATTTGTGAGACAAAAGGAGAGATGAACAAGAGAGAGAAAGAGAGAGAAAGAGAGAGAGAGAGAGAGAAAGAGAGAGAGGGAGAGGGGTACAAGAGAGAAAGACAAATATGTATATAGCGAGAGAGCAATATATTCCTTCAATTATGTTTCTGTTATCGAACAATCGTAGCCATCAAAGATGGTGGAAGGTCACATTTTTCGTTGTAGGTGCCTGTGTTCATGAGTTTGTTAGCTTGTTTATGTATTCATGTGCACTCCTGGCCATACCGTTTGTTCACTGACTTGAAAATAGTCATCGGTACACCACTCTACCGCTTCTAAAAGAAACTTCATTTTCATTGCAGGAAAAAGGGCTTTTTTAAAACCTTTTTTCGGAACTTATTCTGACGGTTTTATTGATTTCTAAATTTCTAGCTGTTTTGTTTTCTCTTTTTTAGATGTTTCCCTGTGGAAAACACCAATGATGTCGTAAATAGAATTAATTCTGATCATACTTATTATCCGATGATTTTTTTCTCATGCCGCTATGGTTGTTGGGTTATTGACTGTGATGGTGAGTTTCCATTTTCATGAATCTTCAAATCCATCTTATCTATTTCCCGTTGTTTTTTCTCCAAGCCTTTCATATATTTTTTATAATTCCATTGTTCCTACACAACTCAATATTTGCACGTTTTTCTGTCCTTGTTATTCACAGGTTTTCTGTTCGCTTTTTAATTAACAGACTAATTATTTGACCAAACTTAGTAGTGCTAAGTCAATAGAGGGAAATGGAGAGGGAAAAATGTGTCTTACCAATCTTTCAAGTCACGGAGAGCCTATCTGGTTACCTTGAAAATCAGCCGTTCAAAATTCCTGGCTTTTTACCTTGGCTCATGAGAAAATACTATTTGAGCCACGAAGCAAAAATATCCTCTGTTACCTTCTTCAGCCGTGTACTTCGATGCGTTTTGTCAAACTCCTATAGACAATCAGGAGTTGCCTTGGTTTTCCGACGTAACAAGAACAAAGAGAACAATCCTCACCAAAGTTAGGGGTCCAAACTTA
>OY735227.1:42374241-42489241 GCA_963457665.1 Thysanoteuthis rhombus | reverse complement strand
CAGTTATAGTTGTTTCCTCCGACGGACAGTGTCTTGATAACTAGCCAACACGTTGCTGGAAGCCATTGTTTTGTTGTCGAAGCGAGGAAGCGGCATTCTCGTCAGTATATCCGCGCACCCTGCCGCACCTCGACTTTCCCTCTCTGCGGAGATACCGGTTGGGGTTGGTGTTGTCTGGTATTAAGGAATTGTTGGAAAGAGATTAAATGAGAAAACATGTCACAGCCAGTATAAACGCCGCTCGTACAGCACTGGGACCTTTACCAAAATGTGAAGGAAATAATAAACTGGTGTCTTCATTAAAGCCAGAGGGTGACGTGTTTCAAAGTGTAGACAGTTTGAGGCGGCTAAAAACAGAATCTTATCCCAGGGAGCTTGACGAAGGGAGTTTAATAGGTTTATAAGATTGGAGTTAGGGTGTGGTGTAATAGGATGGCTGGGGGAGGGGGTGACGAGAAAATTAATGAAAAGGAAGGTGTTTACTTCAAGAAAGAGAGAGAGAGAGAGAGAGAGAGAGAGAGAGAGAAGAATTTGAAAAGTTAAAGAAAGAATTTATTTAAAAACGAACTAGCAAAAATGATTAATTAGAGAACAGGTCTGGCTCGTCGTTCGATAGAAACCGTCACGCTGCCATGTCTTCTGGCAACACGAATTGTTGGGGTGATCAATTAAAAAAACTGGAGAAAGTGGGGGACCGACGAATAAGTTACTTCTGTACATCCTCTGTTGGAAAGAGATCACAAAAAAATCTTCACCCGTGTAAATGCTACCAGGCACCCATTGAAGGAGCAATTTGGCAAAAAATTATATTGCAAATCGGACTTAACATTAAAATCTATCGGGGATTCGGGGGTCCGACAAGACAAAAAAAAATTTCTTGAAATGATAATGAGTAAATGTTCAAATTTTCAGCCCTCCCGCTCGTTCAAATTTTCAGACCTTTGGCTCTATAGGTGCGACCCAGACTTGCGATGCATACATGCATGGTCAGTCAGACCAACTTGAAAACTGAAGACACCTATGGTGACAATTTCAGTTGATGGTTCCTAACAACGAAGGGCCGAGCGGAATCGAATTAAATTTACCCGTCAACTTCCACGAGTCACACAATGAACACTTCCACCCAAAGTTACGGATGATTTTTTTCTTTTCGTTTCTGTTTCCGTAACTTCAAGTGGACAGGTCCATTATTCACAAATTGAACAAAAAATTGTTCAGATTATTTTACGCCACCCTGTATAATCAAAGTTCGCGCTGCATTTGGAACACAGCTCATGCCACAGTGATTGGATTAGGTTTGAAGAAGGCCGTTGGGTGATGTAAGTAAGAAGAAACAGAGAAGGGGGAAAAGGAATAGACAAGAGGAGACAAGAAGAAGAAAGAAGAAGAAAAAGAATAAGGAAAAGATGTTTACTTTCTCGCAAAGGCAGAATATGACACAACGTGGGATTCCTTACGCACACATGACAGTAGGGACAAAAATGTTATGTTCTCGAATGGGCTACGTAATGTCCGGCCGGAAAACATAAACACAGAGATTCATTAACAAAGTTAAACTTTCTGTGAGCCAGGGAATTGTGTCTTTCCAGCTACCATTACCTGGAATAAAAACCACAAGCAAGGTATCCACTTCACAACTCCAAGTGTAAAATAATCACTTTCTAGCTAAACGGACGCACATTTATCGCTACCAAGCTAAGATTAGTACGGCAAAAGACCAAAAGACAAAAGCACCCAGATAGAATCGAACGTACTACAGCAGTAATCATCTTCAAGACTAGCTTATGGTATGTATACTTTTATAAGTACATATATATATATATAATAAACCTCTCGTATCATCTCTCTTGCTTGTTTACAGCAGTTGTAGTATATTGATTTATGCATTTATTTCCTTTTGAAAATGGGATTTCACTCCTTTTGGTCGTGGCTTTATATGTCCTCTCGGATAGTGAAATGGTCATAGCGTCTCCCTCGTATGCAGAAGGTACCGGCATTGATTCCTGCGATGATAAAACTCTTCATTATAAATTTCACTGTGCAATCAGCAGTACACTTTAAGTTGTGCGATTAAGCTGGAGGTAGACCTTCATTTTGCCAAGGGGATCATAAAAAACCTAAACGTGTCGTATAAAGTCCTGGTCTTGACCAGACTTGCAAGGATCACTAAGCTGATGCACGCTGCAGAAACTGGGACGTCTTTACGGGCCATCATAGATGGGAGTGTCTCTTGAGAAACTGACTCTTCACCTGACTTTACCCTAAAGAGATATGGTAATTAAGGAGCAACGAGTGAAGACCCCACTCTACCCAGATGATGAATACTTTTTAAAAATTTACTTTCTTCACCCTCTTTCCTTTCCTAATACGTAATTGTTTCTTCACAAAGAAAGCTGGGCATCTTGTTCCTATTTATTTTTCGTGTGTGTAAGAATTCTTTTGCGCCTTGCAACTATTGTCAAAGGGACAAAAGAACGTGGGTCCTTAGGACGAATCCAAACCCCTTAAACTTGACTTTTGTGTCCGTCTAGTCTTAGATGGTTTCTTGATACAACCGTAGCAACCCGTTTTTTTCCTTTATGGGTGCACGTGTTCATGTGTTAACGCATTCCAACGTTCCTGGTCATATAGTTTTGTCTACAGACTTGGAAATTGGCATCAGTACTCCACTTGACCCCTTCTTTTTTTTTCAATTTTTACTTGGGGGGAGGGGCTTATTGACAGGTTTATTAATAACGTCTAGATTCTCCAGAAGTTTATAGATTAAAAAAAACAAACAAACTATATTTTAGATGTTTTCCAGTGATAAACGTTTGTGATTACGTCATAAATATAATTTACTCTGACCATATTTATACTTCAATGGACTTTTTTCCACATGACTTCAAAGTTTGACGCAACGGTTGTTCGATTATTGTCTGCGATGGCGAGTTTTTTTATAGTATTATTACAACATTTCCTTAACAATTCAAGTTGCTTTGTTTCGTTTTTCAACCTTAAGACTGTATTTCCCTGCTTTAATGAGGAAAGAAAAAAAAAACAATCCTACCTCCCACCTTAATTAGGAAATGTCCACAAAGACTGTCACTGGAACTGTCAACACAGGTTTCTCGGGTTTTAAGTTGATCCAGCTCTCTGACTGACTGGCTATGTATCATGCCTACATGCCATACCAATGGGGCTAGAGGGCTGTAACTTTAAACATATACACCTGACTATGTTGAGGAAAATGTTCTATTTTGATTTTTGAAAATCTCCCCACTATATTGTTTTTTTTTCTATAGTAGTTGAGTATACAATGTATGTTCATGATAAATTGATCCACTTTTCAGACTTCTAGTTTTTAATTTGTTAAATTCAGACTTTCGAGTCCCCCCCGCGAAAAAGACGAGAGAGTGAATTATTCATTGGTCATCTCTTTTCCATTTTTTAAAAACTGATCACCCGAAATGAGGCATGCAGCAAAAAGACGTTCGTTATGTGGCAGTTTCTATTGAATAACTAACCAGAACTGTCACTATATCTCTTTAAACCACCACCAAAAAGAATGGACTTCTGTATGAATCTAAACAAATTATACTGCTTTGTAAATGAATTGATAGAGAGTGTTTGAACCGGAAACAGGAAAAGCCTAGTTGTAATCGAGGATCAGGAAAGATGGGGTTGGGGCGTGGACTTTAACTAAGTCAAAACTCAATGGAAAGAAGAGAGAAAAAATATCTTAGTTGGGAGGAGAGCTGTTTGAGACTCTAGCTCCAATCTGCACAGGCAGCCAAAATAGGGTACTCATCATGCAGGGATTGTAGAGGCGTTCAGGCAGCTCGAACATATGCTCTCGTGGTGAAACCCAGACCAGCTCTCCAATATGCAACTGCAAGCTGTACTGTTGACTCACTCCTCAGAAGGGGCGATGGGTCTCTCTAGCCAGCTTGGGCTCAAATATGTATATATTACTGACAAAATTATTGCGCACTTTCTCTGAACTTGTCCAGTTCGTCATGCCATCTTGATTTCTGTTGCAGTCTTACATTTGATCTATTGGAATCCACTTTGTGAATTCTGATGCCCAGCATTTGTCTGATATCATTGCAACATGACCAGCTCTTTGCCATTTGAGTTTTCTAATTGACTTTATGTTATCTCTGATTCAAGTTTTTTTTTTCTCCAGTGTACTGTGTGATCTCTACATGTGTTGTTGGGTAAGGCTCTCTTCTGTGCACGTTGCATGGTTCGAGGGTCAATTTTCTATTAGGTTCTATGTTTTAGCTCCGAAGGCGACTACCAGGAAGATGCATTTGTTGCATACCCTTTCTTTTAGGTTGAGCTTGCTCTTCAGAAAGTTAAAAAAACTTAGAAGGATTCTTTGCTTGATTTCTTCTTCGTTTGAAAGTTTCATGGAGGTTCGTTCACCTAGGTAGATGAAGGGGTCTATTTTCTCCGGCCCTGCTATTTTGATAGAGCACAAAACCACGAGTGTGGAGCAACTGATGAGGGCTGAACTCATCGCGGTGTTAAAAGCCCTGCGAAACAAAGTTGCTAACCACTACACCAAAACGATTCTCCCGCAGAGAAAGATTTATAGACATTGAAATAAGCGTGGTAAAAACTAAGAAATAATTGATTGACTACGGATAGAATAGAGAGGAATCTTGGGAAGTAGGGGTAAAGGTTTCAAGCAAATTAGAGACAGAAGGGAAAATGTAAACCGGTAAAAGGACACGTCTGGTTATTCACTTAAAAGAAACTGTCACGTTACTAAAGTCTTTTGGCGGCATGCTGTGTTGGGGGTGATCAATTAAAAATGGAAAAATGTAACAATGAAAAAGTTACTAATTGTTGGGCAGTGATCACTAGAAGTATCTGAATTTGAAAAAAAAAAAAAGCTTGAATGCTGCCGGACACAAATTTAGGCATCAATTTCGTTTAAACTTACATTGTAAATTGAACCCCCCACTGAAAAACTTATTATGGGTGAAAAAAGAAAACACTGTTTTTTCTAGACATGATAAATTGTAAATGATGCAAATTTCAGCCCTCTCACTCAATTGATACGGCCTATAGGAGTGACAGCTGGAAACTTGAAAACTGAAGAAACCTATTTTGACAGTTTTGGTTGATAGTTTCTAAGGAAAGGAAGTGGTTCTACAGTTATCGAGTGCCAAAAAAAGATGAACAAATAGGTTGTGCTTTTCTTGCCCCCCGCCCCCAAACTGATATAAAAATCGACAGTAGGGGAAGGGGACAGAGACTGAAAACATCTTTTCCAGTAGGACAATAGATAAGCTGGATGAATTTTTATTTCTATCACACAAGAATTATGATATGGCTGTCTTGGATCGCTTTTCAGTTTCCACTCTAGCTGTAAGTATATTCATAAATCTCCTGGTTTTATGCACACACACACACACACACACACACACACACACACACACACACACATCAAGATTGTATGAGAGGGCATGTATACCTTTGTGTTTCTCTCTAATTTTCGAGGTAATTCTTTATTCTATACCTATTTATCCATATTTCTATTCATACATCTATCGATTTCTGTCTGCTCATATCTATCCGTCTATCTCAGTTTGTCACTGTTTATATATCTATCTATTTGCCATTGTATGTATGGTCATAATATTTTATCTATCGATCAATCAATTAAATCTAGAGAGGCATGTACTCATCCCTTTTCCCTCATCCTGTGTATGGGTAAAACAGCAAGGCAGCCTGGGCTCTCTAGCCTTGGGAAGGCAACCGGTCTAGGAGAAGGACAACTCTGATTCCAAACTATCTGACGCTTTATTAGACGTGCAGCAAAGTTGCTTTTCTTTGAACTACATCACCAAGGCCGAGAGGAGGATTCTGACCATTGGACATCCTAGGATCTTGGTACACTTTGCTTCGGCTGATGGTGAAGCCATCATAATGTCAGTTGTTTAAGCCACCCGGCGTTGAAAAGCAACCACCACGACACTCCAGTACACTTTTTACGATATAACCCACTTTAAAAGGCACTTGGTTTTACTCTGGATTCCGTTTCTTGAATTAAAGTTCAAATTTTTAAAAATTTCAATTGGATTTTCTCTACTGAAACTAAACAGGTGTTGCTCATCTAAAGAGTTCTGTAAAATCTACGGTAGGTGGTTGTCAAATGGAGCAAGAATCCGGGGAAAAAAAGAATTTTGAATTTTTCTCGCCCTGCCCACGTCTTCAATCTCTTTAGATGTAATCTTCGCATCTCAGAACCGTGTATTAACTTAATGGCAAACCACACCTTAGCAAATGATAATGACTAGAACCCTTCTTCTTGAAAGCAGTGTTCAAACACCCCAAACACTGATTATATACGACTATTGTCATCGTAACATAGACTATTAGATTACACGAACGCATTTCGACCATATACTTACCAAAACCTTTCTTGGATGGAGGTCCACTTTAGGTTGTGCATTAGCCTCCTCATCCCGTAAGCCATTGTCGTCTTGTATTCTTGTAAAATATCCATTTTTTACCCTCAGTCAATAATCCGTTTAAGATTGGGAGATACATATTTTTTATACAAATATCTTCATCATTGTTGTTTTAACCCAACGTTCCGGCCGATATTCTTCGATCTTCGTCATCTGGCCTATATTTTACATATATCTGTTTTAGACGAAAGCTGGCATGATACCGGGGAATTAAAAGAGATGAAGATCCCTTATGTGCTATAATGCAAATAGATCTCCAGAGAATTCCACCAAACTGTTAGAAAGTACAGGATGAGAAAGAATGCGAGTTGAAGGCATGAACAGGAGGAGGGACAATGGAAAAGAAACTTTCACAGAAAAAAAAAAGATTGCTAGAAGTAGCGAGACAAACAAGGAATAATCTGGACAGGGCACGCATGCACGAGAAAATAAGCAAAGAAGGGGCAGGAAATAAGGAAAAGAACAAAGAAAAAAAAGAGAGAGAAAGAAGAAAGTCAATTAGACTAGAAAGAAAGACAAAAAGATGGAAAGACGTAGGAGAAAAGATGGAAAGGAAAGACTCAGAGAACGTTCAGCTGTAAGATAGAAAGAGGGAGAGAGAGAGGCTGGAAGACATAAGAGAGAGAGAGAGAGAGAGAGAGAGAGAGAGAGAGAGAGAGAGTAGACCAGAAGGGAAGAAAGGAAGAGAGGAAAGAGGAAGAAAAGAAGGAAAACCTTAGGGATCATTGAGCTGTGAAATAATAAGAAAGAAAGGTAAAAATGAATTAATAAAGGGAGAAACAAAGAGGAACAAAAAGATAAGAGAGAGGGGAAAACGTGAGAGATAGTAGATAAGAAAGAAAGAAGTGAAACAAAGAATAGAAAGGAAGGAGAAAGGGAGGAAAAAGAAAGAGAAAGGGAAAACCTCAGGAGATATTGAGTCGTGAGAAAGAAAGAAAGAAAGAAAGAAAGAAAGAAAGAAAGAAAGAAAGAAAGAGAGAAAGAAATAAAAACAAGGTGAAAGCATCATAGATCATAAAGCAGAAAAAAGACGGAAAGAAGGGAAGAAGGAAGCAAAGGAAGAAGCAAGGAAATAAAGAGGGAAGAAAGTAGAAAATGAGAGAGAAAGACAGTAACAAAAAAAAGGCCCCATCGAGCTGTGTGAAAGAAAGAAAGAAAGAAAGAAAAAAGAGAAAAAGAAGAAAGCATCAGAGAACGTAGAGCAGATAAAGAAAGAAGGGAAATAATGAAAGAACGATGAAGCAAAGATGGCTGGACAGAAAGCATTACAAACACGGAACCAGCCTCCAGCCTTGCGAAAAAGCTTATCGTTGTTTTCAACTGTAGACCGTTGCAATGAAAGTGTGGTCACTAGAGTGGAACCATGTAATCCCTAAGGGCACTGCGACTTGGATTACTCTATAAACCTTTCCGGGCACCGCTGTTTCTCTTGTCCCGAGATATCATAGTTTTTTTTTTAATTCATTTCATTTTATTTTGTCATTCCAAGCCGATAATGACGAAAGGAAGAGCGTGAGGACGGTGGCAGAGAGGTCATTATAAAACGTTAATGAAAAAAAAAGGGGATAAAAATGACGATTAAAAAGTGAAAGAAAGAAAAAAAAAATGAAATCCTGCCAAATTGTGAAGATAAAATTGAACACAGGAGGAAATTAAAAGAAAATAATACCTCTTCCCAGCCTCAGCTCTAAATCAACATCTAGGGAAAAAAAAACGTATCATTTCTATAAGAATACTTCAACGAATATCTTTTTCTTCGCATTGCATATCATCATCATAACTATCTGGTCCGAGCGAAGCGTTTTCGTTCCAAAATTCAAATCGTCAACTACGATAACTGCTGTCGATCTGAAACTAATGCATTTTTGTCCGAAAATTTAAATCGCCGACTACGACAGCTGCTGCTGATCTCAAGCTAAAACATTTATCTTGTCAACTACGACAGCTACTACACTTCTCGAGCTGATGCATTTCATGTAAAAAATCAACTTGTCAATTACGACAGCTGTTGCTGATTTCTAGTACATAATTTCCAATCGTAATCGTAACACCGTAGATGGAAGACGTTCTTCCGAATTCATCAGTTAAAATGTTGACCGTAAACCTTCGCTCGGAAATATTTGCTAAAGTTTAGGAAAATTAATCAACACAAATAGCATTTTCTATTATAGAGATAACATTAAACACAAGATTTTTCCATATTCAGTCAGTAACGCTTGCATTAATTCTTGACCACCGACAATCCATTCTCAGTTATTTACAAATGATTTCTAATGTAAAATGATTAACATATCGATCAAAAAAAGATTTACAAAATTTGATAATTATTTGATTTTAAAAATCACCCGTATTTCTGAGATAACAATACATTTCTATACTAAAACAATTAGCGATAATTCGTATTGTAAAAACATTAGAAATGCGTTCACAGTATTCAAATAAAAACTCTATTCTTTCGGAAACTCTTGTCCATTGGCAATTCTTGACCATTGGCAATTCATCCTTCCCAATTTTCAATAAATATCGACGGAAAGTATTTTGGCAGTTATTCCTATGGTAAAATCATTAATAATGCATTTACATTATAAAAATATCAGCCCTGTTCTACAAGAGTGGACTGAATCCCTGGCCCCCAACAACCCCTTCTTCTTGGATATTCCAAAGAGTGTATAAGAAAATAATTCACTGTGCATTTCATATCAAAATTATAAGTAATTATTTTTCCTTATACAGCTGAGCATCACAAACTCGGACTTCAGAAACGCAGACTTCAGAAATTCAGTGACATCAGTAACCTGGATATTTACAAGTATTAAGAAATTACCAAATTTCGTAAATTTTTTATCTATTGATAAGTAAAATCCTCTTCTTTCTGAATAACTGTCTTTTAGAAACATGAACATAGCATGAACATGATAAATCGAATAACATTTTTTCAGCCGTTAAAAAAATTCCAGCACTTGTTTTTCGTAAAGCCGAAAAATGTAGGTAATTTTATTGACATTTCATGAAATTAAACTAGTATTTTGTTGATATTAGGGTACTCTTGAATTCTGGGCTATTTACATAACTTTGTGGTGCAAATGACCTGACTCAGTAGTACGTGAAAGTAAGCCCAGCTCATGCCACACCAAAAACTCGGGAATTTCTGAAACTCAGGACGCCCTCAATTGGTTGCCGAGTTTGTGAGGCCCAACTGTAATATGGACAATGCATTTACAGTATTTGTATGGTAACGTACGCTCAAATAAGAACATTTACGGGGTGAAAGAAATATTAGGACACCCGGAAAAAATGAAAACAAAGATAGAGAAACGATTCTATTGAGAACCGTCTAACAAAACTATCACAAAACTCTCAAGGTAAGTTTCTTTAGTTCTCAAGTTGGTTTGGCTGGCTGGCTGGTTGGCTGGCTGGCTAGATGAATGGATGGAGCTCAGAGGGCTGAAAGTTTAAACATTTATTCCTCATCAAGTCAAGAAAAAATGTTTCTTGTTTTTCCAAAGTTGGTTTTCAGTGGGTGAGAATCAATTTACAATGTAAGTTCATACCAAATTGGTTCCTTTGTTTTTATCCAGTAGCATTCACACTTGTTTTTCAGATTTTCTGTGGTCATTGCCTAAACAAAAGACGAAACAAGTAACTTATTAATGATCATTTAATTGATCACCCCAACAATGCATTCTGCCGAAAGATGTTGGTCTCGTGACGGTACAAATGGTAATGGTTCATAACGAGATCTGCTTTGTTTAGTGTTTGTCCTGGTGTTTCTTATTAAATTATCTGAAAAGTGACAATGTATGTCATCGCATTGTCGATGTTTTGCCATTAATTGGAGAAAAGTGCATTTCTGAATCTGGATAGAAGAAAAGAAGAATGATCAGGTCTGGCTGGTCACACAATAGAAACTATCATGCAAACGATGCCTATAGGTAGCATTCTGTGTTAGGGATAATCAATAGGAAAATTCGAAAAGGGGCTGATCAAAGAACAAATTATTCCTCTCAGCTTTTCTGTTGGGCTGTGATCGTTAAAAATGTTCAAATTTTCAAAAACAAGCGTGAATGCTGCCGGGTACAAAATAAGGGAGCAACTTTACTTAAACTTGCATTGCGAACTGAATCCCCCACCCACTGAAAACCTATTTTGGGGGATTTAAAAATAATAAAATAAAAGAAAACATATTTCAAGACATAATGAGTAAATGTTTGATTTTTCACCCCACCAGTTTCATTGGTGCAGAATCTATGCATAATACGTACATTGTCAGTCGGTCAGATAGACTAACTTAAAAACTGATGAAACCTATGCTGGCAGTATTGGTTGACAGTTTCCAATCTCCGGTGCCTGTTATTGCAGGAGGTGAAGGCGAGAAACGAGACGCGATGATGTGTCAAGAAAAATGGCTGAAGTTGAGAGCAGAGAAAGAACACAAAAAACCAAATGGAATCCCCGGTGAAAAGCATCTTGGGTAACTCAAATTTATTTCCATTTGTCTCGTAAAACCACAGAACCAATCAACGTCCCATCATGACATCCCGGAGGGGGTTTAGAATTGTTGGAGGTGGGGGGAAAAAAGACGGGGCAAAGAGTGCCAGAAGCTCTCACAGGCAACCGGGCGTGACGTCACGATAACAGAAATGCCGGTCCATCACGTGACGTGACACGCTTGGAAATTTCGTTGATAACCCGGAATGATTTAACAGGGTGACAAATTATGAGCGAGCACCGGCCGATAATAAGTGCTTTGCTTCCTTCAGCAACGAATTCGGGTTGGGTGCTCTTGGGATAGCCATCGGCTGCTTGATGGATACGCTTCAGCAAAGCCTGGCTGGTTAATTTCAACGAGACGTAATTACAGATTACCGCCCCTTGATGCATTTAATAAGGTACTTCTCTATGAGGCGTAACTGCAATCAATAATATTCGAATTGAATTTGGGATTAGACTTTCTCGCTAGAGAATTACAACTAAGACTCATCGTAAATACTGGAAACGTCTCTTTTAATTATTTCTTATTTCTTTTTCTTTTTCCTTCCATTGTGTGTCTTTTGTTATCTTATTCTGTTTATTTATTTGTTTGTTTGTATTGTCTCGTTTATGACTTCGAGAAAATTTTTTTTTTCAATGCTGGTATTCGTATTATTTCGAAGATGCGGTTGTGTTCATCAAACGGCAGATTCAGGTCAGTCAATGACTGACATATTTAAGAGAAGTTTGAATACTCTTTTTTTCACACACACATACATACACATACATACACGTATATATATATAGATACATATCTCTGCTCAGCCATTCACTTGATTTATGTACTATCCCCACCCACCACAAGTCACTGACCACTTATTAATACACCATCTTTTTCTACTACATTCCTTGAAAAATCCAAGTTGAGCAAAACGACGAAATCAAAGGGATCATTTGTACAGCAAGCCTTCTGATATTGTCATTTCACTCTGATATACGTGTGTGTGTGTGTGTGTGTGTGTGTGCATGTGTGTGCGTTTTTAAGATGATTGATCAATTAAACCTCATACTAATTATTTGCTGAATTATGATCTCGAAGTTTCATTGTCCAACGTTTGATCAATGAGATTAATGGGCAATACCTTTGCGTATTCACAAAATCTATTACACCATTAACTCTCTCTCTCTCTTTCCCCAGCTTTCTCTCTCTCTCTCTCACTCTCAAGCTATTATTTTCCCTCCTATGTATTCTTTGCATGTATATAACTTTCTCTCTAATTCCCAACTTTCCTCTGAAGATAAATACGTGAGAGAGAGAGAGAGAGAGAGAGAGAGAGAGAGAGAGAGAGAGAGAGAGACAGACAGACAGACAGACAGACAGACAGACAGACAGACAGACAGACAGACAGAGAGAGAGAGAGAGAGAGAGAGATAAGTATGATATTCTTGGTACTGGATGAAAAAATAATTCATCCATATGATCAGAAGTACACAAGTATTGACCACAGTCAAGGTTGACTATGAGTGTAACAGCTTTTAAAATTTATTTTTCTCGCTGTTACTACCTGAATAAGTTGAGGTAGTGTGTAGGATAGTGATTTCCGTAAATGCTTGCTCGCCCACTCTTTTCTCCATGAATCATTGTGGCATGCCAATGACGATACATCTTGTCGATAGAACAGGCGAAAGAAAGCAGGGAGAAGTAGATTAATGCATTTCCCAAGTGGCTTCAGTGTGACGTGAACGTAAGTAACCTCAACCAAAATTCGAACATGCTGATTTTGTTTTTTTGTGCTGGTAAAAAAGACAGCAGTGATTGTCCCAATGATTACCGTGTGTAGGCCTAAAATATACGTGTCTATGTTTGTAAACGATACACGTTGTGAGAAAGAAGAAAAATAACGAAGAAACATTGACAAATTGTAGAAATGAATTTATAAATATAAAAGAAAGAACTATAAAAACAAAAAATGAAGAACCATAAACACATCTATCTATCTATCTATCTATCTCTATATATTTATAAGTGTGTGTGTATGTATATATACATACATATATATGTATATATATACATTTATATATATATTCATGTATATGTATGCATATCTATCTCTCTGTCTATCTATCTATCTATATATATATATATATATATATATATATATATACATATATATATATATATATATATATATATATATATATATCTATACGTATGTATGTGCATGCATATACGTATGTATATGTATATCTACGTACATAAGTATATAAATTCATACATGTATGTATGAATATATGTATACTTTTTGCTGTGGATACGTGCATGCTAAGTCTTATATATGTGTGTGTATCATCTAACTTTGTACAGGCGCACGTACGACTCGTCTTATTCGATACATTTGTACATACATACACACACACACACACACACACACATATATATATATATATATATATATATATATATATATATACATATATATATATATATATATATATATATATATATATATAAATATCATGCAAAGATATATAAATATATATATATATATATATTTATATATCTTTGCATGATATATATATATATATATATACGTATTGTATAAGGAAGGTTTTCGATAAGATTATCGTCACGTCGTGTGATGTCAATTGGTGCTGACATGAAGTCACGTGGCTGTGTAACAAGATTTTCCTGTGTTTCCTGATGTTGATTCCTTTTTTTTTTCCCAGCCGACATTGATTCTCCGAAGACGAAAGATTCACGTTTACACTTCTGTTTCTGCTGTCAAGAATCAACCAGAATGAACAACAGAACAAAAACAACTGAATATTCCTAAAAAGAAAAAAATTTCAAACGAGCAAAAGTAGTTGAATACATTCTATGTCAGTGATGGTGAATCTTTTCAGCAAGGTGTGTCAAAATTTAATTTTTTTGAATAATCCTGTTATCAGAGTATCAGTCACAAGTATATATGTATTGTAGCTCTAAGTAAATGATTTGAGATGAGCGGCCATATTTCTAATATATTAGGAAAACTAGTTGTAGACTTCAGGAGCTTGGCTACATCAGAAACTTGTACATTTTAATGAATTAAATAATTGTCAAATTTTGTAAAAGTTTTCTATTAATCGATAAATAAAATACCGTTCTTTATTAATAACAATGTTTCAGAAACATGTACGTATCATGAACATTATTGATTAAATGAAAATTTGTTGAGCCATTAAAAAAAGTTGTTTCAAGGTAGTAAAAAAGGCAATTTCTTCGTAAAACCAAATCATGGCGGCAATTCTTTATTAGTGGTACGAAGGTATTTTAATGATATTTCATAAGATTAAATGTTTATTTTGTTAATATTAATGTACTCTTCAATTCTGGGCTATTGACATAACTTACTGGTGTTAATGACACAACCCAGTGCTACCTGAAAGTAAGACTAGTCTATTCTACACCCAAAAAACATGGGAATTAAAAAAAAACTCTAAACACGTCCGGTTCAGAGGTTGCCGAGTTTTTGATGTTTTACTTGACTTCTAAAACTATGAACTTAAAGTTACCTTAAATCAAATGCCTTTTTGTTCTTTGATTCCAGAAGAAAGTTGCTGTTTGGGTGTAACATAGCGTGTACATTTAGATGCTATACAAGCAGCATTGAAGTCATCACTCATTCTGTTTCTCTCGTTGGTTTTCAGATGATTCAGTGCCGAGAACGAGGTTACACATGAACGCCTTCATGAGAAAAGGTTGGGAATGCTTTTGCAAGAATTTACCAACACCATGTTCATTGCATTTCTCCTCAACACCTGCGTCGGGTCACTTATATTATGCGCCACGTATGAGACATTTCCAAGGATGATAAGTATTAAATGCTTATTATGGAGTAGTCTCCCTAAATTTTCTTATTTTATTTTATTTTATTTTATTTTTTTTAATTTTTTTTGGCAAATGCATAAAAGATCCATGTTTATACTGGTTGGACACAGACAAAAAATGCGGAGCAACAAAATGTTTTTAATATTTTTTAGATGTATTCCACCCCCCAACCCCCACTTACACATCTGCATTAGACGCTATTTGGTTGGTCTGTCGGTTGGTTTCACTTACTTTGAACAACAGGAATAGGAAGGAAGGAAGATGTGTAATGTCATTAAAAGGTGTGATGCATCAAAAGAAAATATATATTATTTTACTTGCTGCTCATGATGAGAAAATAGATAAAGCCCAAAATGCCGGAAATGACCATTTACGATCTTTTTTGAAAATGATACTTGCAGAATATTTCATATTGTAATATTTTACAAGTATGAGAATCAAGTGAATCAAAGAGAGACCACTTACTCTCCCGCCTGCTCTTGCCTTCTGCTACTACTACTACTACCACTACTACTACTACTACTAATAATAATAATAGTACTACTAGTAGTAGTACTACTAAGGATGGTTGAATGATCACCGAAATTATGGTTATCGTGTAATCGCTATCACAAAATTATCGAAATACTGACGTAATCTTTTGACAATGCGGGCAAACTATAACTTTTTACAAGCTTTTATAAGTCAAACCAATATAGAAAAAAAATACGCCAACCAGAATAAAAAATACGCCAAGCAAATTAAAAAAATACGCCATGCAAATTAAAAAGACAAGCACACTTAATCTGTGAACACAAACGGATCACAAATATGCACGGGAACGGTCACTGCAAATATTAATTTTTTCAGTGAAATTAGATGAAATTTGTGTCCTGATAAAATTCATAGGTCTTCTTCCTTAGTCATCATCAATAACTAACGTGCATAATTTTGAAGTTTGAACCCCTAACCCCAAAAAGATTAAATTGAATTTTTTCTTGTCCGAAAAAAAGTGTTGAATCTTCGTTGTTAGTCCCCACCACAGAAACAATAAGGTTTCGATTCTAATGCTACTTACTTTGACAAATGGAGTTGTGTTTTAGTCGAGTTGCCATTAGTCCTAAGAAAAGGAGGGTATTCAACCAATGTATCCTCCCGGTGGTCACCTATGGAGCTCACTTCATTCGGACGTAGAACAGAAAGACAAAGTGTGACGCGATAACCAAAACACCTCGCATGAAAGTTGAAAAATCTGGACGTTTGGCCATTGTTGATGCATTGGTCAGAAAGTACATGAGCTGATTCATTGGGATCTAACTGCCGACTGAGTAACCCTATGGGATAGTATCAGTTCATGATTGTACATTTGGGGCTGCCTAGACCGATTGTCAAGTTACATCAGGGCCGAACAACTTTTCATCAAGATGTTCAAAATAGCTGACTACTTTCCGGAGAGACCCCTGAATTAATAATTTTATGACGCTACGGGGTCCTTCAAAATATTTCCAGTTATGATTTTCTTTCTCTAATACTACCAACTAAAAGAAAATGTATTGATGAAAACACCTACGCAAATAAATGTATCTCTCTTGAACAGGGAGAAAGAAACCATCGTGAGTTCAAGGCCAACGTTAATCTCTCACAGTAAGGATGAATAAAGATAGTTGCAATATTTGAGTCAATAAAAAGGTTTCATCAAAAGATTAGTTTCAAAAATGCAAAAGGTGCTGACATGAAGATTATTTTCCACAATATGCCTGACAATACAAGCTCATAATTTGCTCAGATGACCAATGAACGATTGTTACGATAGGGTTTAGTAATTATGGAGCACTTCTCGATTATTAGACCACCAATCGTTACTTTTTGGAATTCCTGTGGGACTTGCTGAACGATCACAGATTCGAAACTTGCAAGAAACGCTCAAAAACTTCCCCAAATGAATCAATGGTAATGGCTTCTTCGATTTGCGTCTTTTCGACTTGCAAAGATCTTTTTTCACGAGAACGCTCGATTTTCGGATAACAGGGAAAACTGTAATACTCCTTCATGGCATAATACTTACATCCAAAATATGTCTTCCTTCCCATTAGGTTGGAACAAAATAAATGTCAACACGTGTTCACCAATGCAGACCAAGTCAAAAATACCTTCTTTCAGTTTGTTGAGTCCCATAACCCAAGCCTTTAACATGATGGAATAGATTCTCAGTCGGGTCGTTGAAACATCGTGTCGATTCTAACTTACTTAGACAAATGAAGTTATATTTTAGCCAAGTAACAATAAGTAATGAAAAACGGTTCACAACCAATGCATCCTTGCGATAGTCACTTATGCTATGGGGCTGGAACATTGAACCTGGCCAAAAGATTGATTTGCAAACCGTGAATTATGCAACGTGCACAGAAGATATCACAAGACAACATATTATATTAGAGAAAAAAAAATAAGCAGTTAGAGATATTGGGTCCAACAGGAGACTCATATAGCAATGGGCTGATCATCTTGCAAGAATGTCAGACAAAAGCTGAACATCACAACTCACAACGTGGATCCCCAGAGATCATATGAGGAACTGTGGATCACTGAAAATAAAATGACGTGACGAGCTGGACAAGTTCAGGAAGTATTGGCTCCGAGAAATCCATGATAGAGATGTTTTTCTGATCTTAGGGGAGATCTATGTAAAACAATGAACGCTAAAAGGCTGCTGCTGCTGATGATGATGACGTTTTCAAAGCGGCCATTCATTTTGTTCCAATCTTGTATATTACTTGCATTAATACGCAGAAAAGTCTCTATTAGCAAAACTGAGCAAATGACTGTTTCTTTGAATCATTGCGAAGGCGCGTTTATGACCAAGATTGCGTACGAATGTATGGCCTTCGGCTCATGTCAGAACTTTTATATTAATCCTGTTTATTTCATCAGTTGCTTGATTCTCTGATGGCGTTTTATTTATTCTTCATCGCCACGCACGTATCAACAGAGCGCTTGATCGAGCCTCGAGGCTGTCAACAGATATCATAAAGCCTTTGATTTATTGACAAACGAGCACAACATTCGCATATATCACTTTCGCAACCACAATAGCAAAAAAAAGAACGAAAGATTATCGCTATTTTACACACATGCTCTTCTTACGTAAGTGAACGTCAGCAATTTTCTCTCTCTCTCTTTCTCTCTCTCGATCTATACCCTCTCTCTCTCTCTCTGTGGTCCATTGTATTCATCTCTTATTCTCTTTCACACTTCCTCTCTCTGACGTCATTTATCCCTCTCTTTCTCACTTTGATAGATCTCATTCGGTCATAGTTTTTTTTTTCTTTCTGGAAGTCTGCTAATCCCTGCTCTCTCGATAGATCGATTGCTCTTCATTCAGTTTTTTCGATGATCTCTCTCTCCAAATGCCCTCTCTCTCTCTCTCTCTCTCTCTCTATCTCTCTCTCTCTCTCTCTCTCTATATATATATATATATATATATATATATATATATACATATATATATTTATGTTGGTGTCTCTGAGGGGATAGGATATATATCCGACAGAACGATGTAGAAAAGAGTACAATATGGAAAAAAGGAAACTGATTTGATACTTGAGACTCCTCACTCCTGCTATCAACCGGGCACTCTCAATAATTTTCACTATTTTTCTCCAAAAAACCTCCACCCTCGATGCTTTGACGAATTCCAAGAGTTTCCACCGGTGAAACGCACATAAGCTTTGATTTTTAAAAAATTGAGCGTTACTTAGTTGTCTCAAGTCTTTTTTCTCTCTTCCATACCGTCAACTTTTCCACAATATATATATATATATATATATATATATATATATATATATATATATATATATATATATATATATATGTGTGTGTGTGTGTGTGTGCGTGTACTGAATGACAATGTGGAGAGAAACTTGAATCGATTGTAAATATATATAGTACATATATATTTTCTTACAATCGATTCAAGTTTCTTTCCATATAGTTATATATATATATATATATATATATATACTCACAATCGATCCCATTTTCTTTCCATATTGTTATTTAGTATATATATATATATATATATATATATATATATATATATGCATATATATATATGTGTGTGTGTGTGTGTGTGTGTGTGTATGTATGTATATTGAATGACATTGTGGAAAGAAACTTGAATTGATTGTAAGAATGAACAGTTTAATTCATTAACATGTTTCACCTTGATAAGTGTACCAATCGATGGCCGAAGTGTGCCAATGGATGTCGGTGAAATATTCAATTAGCCTGCCCTTAGTTATCACTCCTATTGGCCGATATCCGGTATTGTTTTAATATCAATCTAGTAAGATGTATCATTTTACTATATTGCTATCCAAAATTATTGCCTATTCAATACATTTTCGTTTGTTGTATTCTCCTGGGCTATTTGAGCCTCTCTGGAATCGAGGTTAGGATCGGTTAAACATGCTAGTGAAATAAATTGTTTATTTTTACAAACAATTTGAGTTGCTTCCTCCATTGTCATTTCATATATATATATAATCTTGCCTACTCATTCTCATTTTCCCCTATATTTACTAAACTTGATTTGAAATGGAGCAATGCCAAACGGGACTGGTGCTTCCCCTCTCTCTTCTCAACTCAATGAAACCCTTGATTTTGTGTGATGCAACAATATAGATTAAGCACAAGAATTTAAGATGAAAGAATCGGTAGAAAGCTCATAAAAGTGATCTATCTATCTATCTATCAATCTATCTATCTATCTATCTATCGATATATATATATATATATATATATATATATATATATATATATGTCCAAATCAGTAATGCAATGTCACATAATATAATGCGATGTTCGAAATATGATGGCTGTATTTCATAGAGTGCTCAATAAATTCAATCGTAAGTGTAAAGTGTAGAGCTGGAAATATAGCAGAATAGGGATTCGCAACACAAACACGCTTATGTTTCTGCCCTGTTTGAGCTTCTTCAGACGGATAATTGTGGTTCTCATTGACCATTGAAATGAAAGTATTAGATTTTAACTGCTGGGGAAAAGTCGCCATGAAGTCTCTTAGTTTCATATCCTCGGCATGAACACTTAATGAAATCTGTATCGTCGCTTCTTTCAAATCTTCTAAGCTTTGCTCAGTCTGTTACACGATCAAAAGCTGCTGACATTGCCTGGTGTTTTTAATCAGTCACCCATCGAAGTATTTGCATCGCTTGCTTTACGAAAGTTTGCTTTACGCCATTTCACCCTTACAAAAGTCGCCACAGCTTTTCATTGTGTCTGTGATCATCTGTGTTTAACTTGATTTCATCTCTCTAACCTTTAGGGTCTTAAGGTATCAGGAATGTCCAACATAATTCTTAAGGGTGTTACATTCAGTATAAGACTGACAGACGTAGAAAAAGGTTATTTAGGGTGTCTGGGAACGATCAACAGATTTTTCCCTCATAAATCAATAGCAATCGCTTCTTTGCATTACGCCGTTTTGGCCCTTGGAATATTTTTAAAGGGAGACTCTACTCCCACATGACCAGTGGGGTGCATGGATGATAAGGTCTACTTCAACTCAACGAGAGTGATCAGGTTAGAACCCATGCTTTTTGCGTGACACCATATGCCATACGCAAGCCTTTGTCGATTTTCGATATTACGTATTGATTCCTATTGTTACATAAACCTACTTTGCTTTTCTTTGTCGAACTTTTTACACACACACACACACACACATATATATATAGAGAGAGAGAGAGAAGGGGAGACAGAGAGAGAGAGAGATTCAGTTTAACAAATAGATGAAATGTCATCTCGTAGTTGAAGAGTGTGGTTCCAAAATGCCATAAGTGTCATTTAAAAATGAGTGTTTTTAATTGAAACCAGAAATACTCGATTTGAATATTTCAGCCCATCGGAACTTTATAACCTGCATGCATATATATATATATATATATATATATATATATATATATATATATATATATATATATATATATGTGTGTGTGTGTATATATATTATTGTGTCATCCACAGACAGCTGTTTCGATGTATTACATCTCTTCAGAGTGGCTAAAGGACATTCCATTACCTCATCCAGTACCGCGAGGTAGAATTGGAACCTTCACTTCAGACCCGGACGCCGATATCCTACCTCTGCACTACGGAACTGGACGGTCAGTAAAGCTGAATTTAAGCGATATATCCATTTACAGAGAAATTCCTCATCCACTGGGGTGCTCTATTCCTATGGAAATATATATATATATATATATATATATATATATATATATATATATACATATATATTCAACTCAGAATTTGATTTTTGAATTAATTAAAAACATTAGTCTTTTACACGGCACTTATCACGTTTTGGAATCTCACTATATATATATATATATATATATATGAAGAGTGAGATTCCAAAACGTTATTTATGGTATATATATATATATATATATATATGACATACTTCTATTCACCTTCGTTTATCTCCTTCAACACTTCACTTATCTTTGCACTCTCCTTACATCCGCCCCACCAACTTAATTTTAACTTTTTCTATTTTCATCTCTTGTAATCCTCGTCTATTGAAGTGTTCAGATTAAACATTTTTTCTACTGCCTGACAAGTATAGACATATATGTAACAAATGTCAATTGATAGGTAGATTATCTTTGGAGACGATCTTAAAAAACCTTCTTCTCTTCTGGTGTGAAAGACCTCAATGCAGATGTTGACGTGTGGCAAGTAATCTGCTTCGAGATGCAATGAATGGTTCGATGGATTTCTTTACCAAGAACAAAATTGCAAGACGAATAATCAAGAAATCGAATTTTAATCGTAGATCACAAATCACAATCGTTCACGGAGAGTGTCAATACGAACAAATGAAATATACACATGGGCAAAAATATACAAACACATTCATATGCTTGCCAATACACACACACACACACACACACACACACACACACACACACACACATATATATATATATATATATATATATACATGCATATATATATATATATATATATATATATATATATATTATGAACTTGGCATATTTCTGCTGAAAAATAGATTTTATTGATTTCATAAATACTATAGTCTCAAATCATCCCACGATGTTATGTCATGTAAGGTAGTTATTTTCCAATCTCTGCTAAAGTACTTAGTTCTGTGTTATATACAGAATTTAATCCAATTCGTGTTAATCAAATTTAGATCCTAATGGATGTCAAATACAGGATAAAATATGTAAGTAAACAATAATACATACATGTAAGCATAGGTTTATGCAGAGATGCATGTATAAATTTAACACTATGTAAAGGAGACTGGGGTTAGTTGGACATAAAGGCTTTGTTGAATCACTTTCTTTAATTTGTGTTTCCACCACTTCATGGTGCCACTGTTAGTCTCATCTTTCGGTCATTTTACTTCCAAGTTTGGGTCATATATGTTGCAAACATGAAAAGCTTTGCTTAAAAACGTTTTTTCACTCTGGTAACTGACTTCATCACTTTGAAAAACGAACACCGAATTCATGCTATATTGTGTGGAGAGTGATAGCGTTGTTTATCTTATTAGAAGAGGCAATAAACTGTATATATACATATACTACATTACAAGCAAATTCTGACAGAATCCTCTCTTGGAATAGGATGTAAGGAAAACCATGTGTTTAAGGCTGGTTAATACATTAACGTTAATACGTTAATATGAGTAGGGCTACTTACTCTTCTGTAATTGTATGCGATTAAGGCAGAGGGGAAACCTCAAAGTCCGCTAAATAACAAAGCAAACCACAGCCAATTAATTTGTATAGCAATTCTTTACTTAGTGTTCTTTTATCCATCTTCCATTATATTACAATGTATCAATGTCCTACCAAGTCGTCATTCCTAAAATCTTTCTTGTTAGTCAAGTATATTTTTCTGTTAGTTTCAACATTTCATATTTTCCAATAACAATATATTAATCATATCTGCACCTACTCACAAGACAACTGACTTTCTCGATCGGATGGCACCAACTATTCCAACTGGTGGGTGGATTTATAAACATTTTTCCGAATGTTTAAATGGTGATATGATAAACTTAACAAATGTTTCAGGAAGTCTCTTTTTCATAGTACCTTTTAGTCATATGTGTTTTTAATGAATTGATTTTATGAGAAAAGTGACAGCCATCTGAGTGTAAAGTGTAACAATCAGCCCCTGTCTTACCGGCCAGATGTGTTCATAAAGAGATGGAACTTTTAAAATAGCGCGCAAAGAAGATGGTTTAGCGTGTTCGTGACTAAATTGATATATAACAATGACCTTGACTGTTCATATAAAAAAAAATTGCATCAAGTTACGTTATTTAATTCCTTAGCTACACGTTCCAGGGAGAATGTCTGTGTAGAGCACTTGGCGCTTTCCCACGAAAAGTTGTCGATTTCAGACGATAGAAGAGAGAGAAGGAAATGCGCTACAAGTTCTGTGCACAGTCCCCCAACTGCGTTGAGACAATGGAGAGGGCTATTTTGGGGGAGACAAGTCTCATAAAGTTGTAAGCATAGTAACAAATTTGTTTTTAGCGTTTGTTTTTGGACACACCTCGTATGTATATAAAGTTAAAGATTCAGTATAACACGTGTATACTATATGAGGTATTATGTATTTATATACATATATGGATATAGATATATATAGAGAGATAGAGTGATAGCACTCCAACTCTCTTTCTCTCTCTCTCTCTCTCTCATTCTCTCTCTCTCTCTATATATATATATGTACTATTTGGAATGATAGAAACTCAGGGGTAAATGTATTGTAAGACTGTATTCGTGATTAATAGACAAATTGATTGATTAAAATTCTACACATGTTCTGGGAGGGATTCCCGTCTTCATCAGCATGTATGTACCTTACAGTGGTTAAGAGAATAATTCTCCAAAGAAAATGAATTTAGCGTCAATTTTTTTCACTTAAAAAGCAAAAATGAAAATCGAAAATGAAAATCCAAGGAGCAATAGTGATGTTGTCGTTGAGTATCAGGATTGTTTTCTCTATGAGAAAGAATATCATAGTCAGGTTAGACCTTTTGGTGGAAGTAGAAGCAGCGGCCGTGGGTATTTTATAGGTTGTTGTGGACAAGACAGGTAGGTGCTATTAGGAATTGGTTCTCATGGTTGCTGGGAATCTTGGTCATGGTTCAGTGCTAAGCTACTTGGGCACTTAGTAAGGTAAAATGAAGCACTTGCATATATAGCTTTATATGGTTAATTACCCATAGGTGCATGCATATATATATATATATATAACTACATCCATATATACACGCATGGCCATACATATACTCGTGCATATAGTGTATCTATCTATATATATATATATATATATATATATATATATATATATATATATATATATATATATATATCAATCTATCTATATATCTATCTATCCGTAGTTCAATATACATATATATATATATATATATATATATATATATATATATGTACATATATATATATATATATATATATACATATATACATATATATCAATCTATCTATATATCTATCTATCTATCTATCCGTAGTTCAATATATATATATATATATATATATATATATATATATATATAACATCAAGTAATACGCAATGTTATATAATGTAGTAAAATGTAACAGATGATGTTGAACCATTCTATTTAGTGGACTTCTGTCTGGGTAACTATTGTATACTTGTAGAGAGTACATTGGCTTTGGTGTGGATAAGTTTAAATATAAGATATAGATGGTGTGTGTTTGTAGATGTGGATATCCATTAAGTATAACATAATTTCTAAGAATGAAAGGTGGAGTGAAAGTTACTTGTCAGTTTTTGTAGATGGATAGCAATGATGGGGTATGATTGTATTTATAGTATATCGCTGTAGAAGGTGGGAGTTTTGATGATAATAGGAGCGAAGTGTTGAAAATTAACTTTTTTCCGTTACTGGGTTCGAAGCTATCCTTAGTAATTGTCGAGGTGATGTGGGACATAAGTTAATGGAGGTCTTTGTAACATAAGATCGAGTATTATTGGGAAATGTAAATCATGTAACTTTAATAGTCGTTGTAGATATTATGATTGGTCAGATAGCTTTGAATAGTACAAATAAAATTGATCATACACAGGTGTCAATTGGTAGGGGTCTAGGTGACTATGTGTGACGTTCCCAATTATCGATATACATAAAAGAAAAGTTAGGTATGGATAGGTAAGATATGTTAATGATATTAACTACATGATAAGTTAATAATATAACTATATGTGGGCCGGTGCCTGATTGTACAGGTTGGGCTATTGTGGAAAGTAAGAGGATATGTGTATTGAGGTATGTTATGGTGTAGGTGTGTTATGGTGCTTATTCATATGCTGCGATTGAAGTATACTATCAGGTGCAAGCATAAAGGTTGTGATATGATAACCATAGAGTAATTAGGAGTGGGAGGATTATAGACTTAAAGCTCGGTGTGGTTAAGACTGTTAGGTTCAGTGCAAAGCCTGTTAGGATAAAAAGTTTATTAATCTGCATATCCTCACGTAGTTCCAGGATGTTGGTCGTGTGGGGGGGGATTTTTATTTCTACCTTTTCGATGATAGTATATCTGGCATCTGTGCTGAAAATGCAACCAGGGGTACAGAAGTTTTGTTTTGTTCTACTGGGAGTAGTTTAGGATGATTGGGTGATTAAATCCTGGGCCTATAGTTATTAAGACACACGTACTAACATTGCCTATCACCATATACTCAATTTTGATCAGAGATTTTCACTTTATACTGTTTGATCTATGTGATTATTAATCAACATCAAATTAAGTGCATTGGCCAGGAAGGATATTATGTTGAAAAATAAATATTTGCTGTTTAAAATGGATGTTTTCTATCATTAAGACCTAGATTAATTATTTATTGCAATATTCCTCGAATAATTGATTGATGAAGTACACGGTTGGACGATGAAGTACGGTCATAGAAAGCTAACGGGATATTATGCGTGCTATTTAATAATGGCAAGAATTAAAATGTATGAAATAATTCTTCATCGAAACGCTGGAAAATTGTGCATCAACTCAACCCCGAGAAAGTGAGTGAAGTAGACATCAGTCCAAAGGAAAACTCACACATGCACATCAAGCCTTGGAAACGATTTACGAGGCCTTTATTACCTATGAATCGTCGTACTGTGTGATTGGCTTGTGGGTTGGGCTGTGACCTGGAATGTTGGCGAGCAGAGGACTTAGGACAATGAGGGTCCTTGTGCATAAAAAGCAGTCCATTTATTGGGCATCATTAGGGTCTCATGTTTGCTAGTTCTGTAACGTCTCTAGCCAAATAATTAGTTTTAAAAATAAGTGCTTCTGCTCATATACTTCGAGATAGCCAGCTCGACCTGCCTCACAGCACGAATTAAATTATCTTCATGGCGATGGTGTAATGAAGATAGCAACTTCAAAAGGATTACCAAAACTATTTCCTTCATATATATATATATATATATATATATGTGTGCGTGTGTGTGTGTGTGCGTGTGTGTGTGTGTGTGTGTGTGCGTGCTTCCGTAGATGCCACCAGGAATGATTCATGATGGGGCACTTAGACAAACTGCTATCTGTCCGATTTGATTTCAAGGGCCGCTTTGACTCCGTTCGCGACTGGCTCGTTTGCCGTATCATTATGAAATAAAAACCGACCCGTGCTGCCAAAATAGCCCCTATTCCGACCTCCACACGGCATTCTCTTCCTAATGCCCACAGGCCTTCGCACAGGTTGTATTTTTAATGGCAAACTAATACGACTGTAATTGAGGCATGATTTGAAATGGTTCCAATTGCATTTGAAAGGAGCCCCGTTGATGGAAAAATATCGACCTATCATAAAGGAGACATATTTGCATAACTATTATCATTTTTCTCAGCAACTAATTGGCTTAAGCGGCAAACACAAACACGTATATATATATATATATATATATATATATATATATATATATATATATATATATATATATATATATATATATATATGTATGCATTTGTGTGTGTATATGCGTTCAAAATCATGTTTACATTCATGTATATATACATTTAGTGCTCTTGTGTTTATATCTTCATACATAATTAATATATTTGCGAAGATATGTTTATATGACTGCTTATATCTGTATACATACACACACACATACGTATATATGCATGTGAGTAAAACGCTGATATTATTGTATCGTTATGCATATCTAAATACACGTATATTTATTTATATCATCATATATGTTTAATGCTGACACACACACACACACACATATATATATATATATATATATATATGAATGTATGCTTAATGCTTTCGTATTCATGTTCATGTATTTGTAACTGTGATATAATTTTATACACGTAAATATGAACTTATATGATATGTATTTGTTTACTATGTATATATATATATATATATATATATACATGTATATACATATTGTGTATATATGTGTGTGTATTGCTAAACGTGCATGTGTGAAACATTGAAATAAGTATATGATTATGCGTATTATATATATATATATATATGCTTACACACACACACGCACACACACATACACACGCACACACACACACACACACACATATATATGCATATATATATATATATATATATATATATATATATATATATATATATACGTCATAATTGGGCCTGAAGGCATTATAAACCGATATATTTAATACACTAATTTCTGTAATAATGTGTAGCTCTCTATTCAAATCTTCCGATAAACGAACCTTTGTATTCGATCACGTAATGTTCGATGGTAACAAAGTACTTCTGTCGTAATTTATTCCTGAATATATAGCAAAAAACAACATTCACATGCACTCTAAGGTCCATCTCTACATTCGGGCACATATAGTGTTAGGGGTGGAGGGCTTCTGGCTAGGTTAGGGAGTTGCGTGTATTAAGCCGGTGTCAGAGGTCAGCGTTCAAGTCGAATTGAAAAAACATGATTTCGATCGCAGATTTTTTCAGACAGAAACCCACAAGAATGACGCAGCACAATCTTTACATCTTAATTTACCCTATCCCTTTTGATCTCACTCTCTCTCTCTTTCCTTACCCCTTCTCTCTCTGCCTTTCTGTATCTATCTATCTATCTATCTATCTATCTATCTATCTATCTATCTATCTATCTGTTTATCTATCTATCTGTCTATCTATCTATCTCACTTTCTATAAATATATATTTCGTCTTGTAAACTTTCCATTTTTATCGCTGAAAAGGAATACTTATTTGTCAAAATTCACATAATCTCCTGAGAACCATGCAACGTGCACATGAAAGAATAATGCTGGGCCTCACATGGAGAGACCACAAAACAGCACAACACATCCGGGAAAAGACAAGAGTTAGAGACATCATAGAAGCCATAAAAAATCTCAAATGGCGGTGGGCTGGCCATGTTGCAAGAATGGCTGACAATCGATGGACATCACGACTCACAACATGGATTCCCCGAGACCATATGCGCAACCGAGGCCGGCAAAATATTAGATGGAGAGATGAACTAGACAGGTTCAGGAAGTACTGGCTCCGTGACGCCCATGATAGAGAAGTGTGGCAAATCCTGGGGAAGGTCTATGTCCAACGACGGACGCTAAAAGACTGATGATGATGATGATGACCCACGACTACGTGCCATTCAGGTCACTCTTAATCTAATCAGTGGTATTTCAACGTGTCTTCCTCTAACTATATTTTTGAATTGATCGATAAGGATCCTTTGCATGTAATTCAGTTATTACATTTTTATTCCTTTATTTTGAGTTCAACGCTCACAAAGTAAACAACTGATTATCCCAACAAGAGAAATTTACACATTATGCAATAATATCAAATTCTGTGTAAAACATAGAACCTATTGAAAAGCTTACATATATTGCAATAACAGATGTTTGGAAATAATTGATTGAAATGACGAAAATTGAAAATAAAGATACATCATCGTCCTAAGCTGTATAACTCTCCAGACTTTATACATTTACGTATAGATAGATAGATAGATATCCCTGGAACAGTTACGTGGTAGACAAGTGATGATCACCACGAGAGGAAATTCCCATATTGTACCACAATAACAAAGTAAATGTAAATCGAAAAACTCAGAAGAAAACTCCTAGAATTAATAGATATCGGAAAATAAGTAACTGAAGCGACACAAAAAACAAAAAAGTTGAAAAAGCTTTTTTAATATGTTCAGCTCCCGAAGCTGAACGGCTTTCTAGAATATATATATATATATATATATATATATATATACGTGTGTGTGTGCATGTGTGTGTATGTGTGTGTCTGTTTGTGTGTACGTTGATGAAAGGAAGTTGATCAGAAAAAACCGTCGAAATGCAGTGAAATATATCCACGTGATGATAAAAAAAATTCGTGATGTAATACCTGCTATTCTCTTTAAATTTTATTTCCACCTTACAAATGTCACTTTCATCAACATCCTGTCAGATCACACAACAATATATATATATATATATACATATATATATATAGAGAGAGAGAGAGGGGTGGTAGGGAAGAGAGAACAAACATGGATAGATCGATATGAACAGATCCAGATCAATATAAAAACGAGGCATAAATATATAATATATATATGTTCATCCATTAAAGATAGATATGAAATGACTGAGATAAATAGCAGGCAAGATACATAGATATTTTGTATGGTCCTGTTTTTACAACATTAGGACTGTTAGATTCAACTAATTTGATTTTTAAAAAATGCTATGATTTTATATTGACAGCTGGCATATCCGTGTGAATTCTTTTAATCTTTAAAATAGGTACATTTTTTCAAAGGGTTCTCAGGACGACTGAACTCTTTCTTGATGTTTGTGTTGTTAAAATGACATTTCAGCTTTCTTCGTGTGTACTCTCCAAACGCAGCGGTGGTAAACAGAATTTTTCTCCAATGCTTGCAACGCTTATTACGTTGGATTCGGGTGACATCTTTTTCTGGATTTTCATACCTTGCCCATTGTGAAGGAGCTGTATTGGGCACAGAGTTCAACCCGATGTGGCTGCAGGGTTAAGCACAACTCCTACGTCTGTTCTGACGGGAGATGATCACTGCAACTTTTGTGCTGTATACATGCATAATGAATAAACACATTCAAATGAATGAATGAATGACATTAACCCTTGCGTATGCAGAAGATGAATTTAGGTAATATGTAAAACTTCAGCAACATGGTTTACCTCAGTTGGTGATACACCAGCCCACAAATCATTTGGCCATGATTTCAGATCACGGTAGGGAATTGCCAATTTTATAGATCTATTTATTTATTTATCAGAATAACTTAAACCCTTACATATTTCTAACATAAGTTATGTAAGATATGTAAGACTTTTCAATTATTTCAGGCGGTATTTGACACGATTAGCGATCAATTTGTGTTTTCAAATCGCTGTAGGGTAATGTTAAATTTACTACCATAAATTTGGCGAGGAATGTTTTTGTTGTTCTTGTTTCTGTTACAGTCGGTTCGGATTAGTTTGGAATAGCTCCCTCATAAGAGAAAACAAGCCTTGAAATCAAACTGTAAATAGCTCGATCTTTATGAATTCAAAGGCCCCTTCCTTCAGAAGCCCTTTCTTTTCAAAGCTCTCCTCTTTCTTCTGACAGGAGTTTCATTTAACACTAATATCACAGTGAGATAAAATTCGATTAGCGCAATTGATGACATACTGAAATAGAATTTCAGGTCTTGATGACGTATGAATAAAATGAGTGACATCAGATTCATAGAAGTGGCAGGGGCTGCTTCATATTGATGGTACGAGGCGTTTGCTATGTCGGTTTGGACTAGTTTGAAAAAAATGTTGTCCCGCATCTTTTTCTGATCTGACTATTGCCAAGTCCCAAGGTCTTTCTATTGAAAAGGCACAATTGTATTGTTCCCTCGAATTAATCGAACTTATATCCTCATCTTTAGTGCTTAGATACCGGGTCATTCTCCGCTTGTTTGTCTCATATGCTCATCTCCCGTAGGAATCAATCAATTCATAAAAATAATGAAGATAACAACTACAGAAAGTCCAAAATCCGATTCGAGATGGTGAAATCTAGCAAAGCAGATCACATATGTAGAGAAAATAGGAAGAAACTTAAAAAGATGCCTCTACGCGCACTGTTCCATTGCTGAATATTTTGACAACAAGTCTGGTTAGTCACTCATTAGGAAACCATCTCGTGATCAACATCTTTTGGCTGTATGCTGGATGGAGGGGGGTGATCAATCAAAAATTGGAAGAAGGGGTTTTCAATGAATGAGCTACCCATTTCACTTTTTGTTTATAAAAAAGGCAAAAAATGCGTCACTACGACCGGACACGATGTAAGATACCAATTTAGCACAAAATTACATGGTGAATTTGACCACTTCACTAAAACTGACGTTGAGGGATGGGGGGGATTGAAAACGTTATTCACAACATAAGAAAAGAGTGAATGGTTAAATTCAATTCAAGCCTCTAACTCCACCGGTGTGGCCTTAATGTGTAATACATGCATACATACCTAGCTCGCCAAACCAACTTGAAAACTGAAGAAACATATGTTGACTGTTTTGATGGCAGTTTTAGTCGACAGTTTGTTTGTAATAAACTTGGAAAAAGCAAAAAGCTGCAACTATGTCCAATTACCTGGTGATAAAAACAGTCTCGTCATTGGCATGCCGTGATGGTATGCGGAGAAAATAGCCAGTACGTGAGTGCTTGAGTGAATATTAAAGAAGGTTGATTTTCAAACGCAGGCTAGGAGGCAGGGCCCGAAATTGTTCCTTCAAAAGGGAAAACAAGCCTGAAATCAAACCGTAGATGCTCTAGTTTGATCTTTACTACCTTTTAAAGCCCCTTTCCTTTAGAAGCCCTTTCTTATATAAAGCTCACCTCTCCTTTGACAGGGCCTTCATTCAAAGGTAATATCATAATGAAATTCCATTAGCGTAATTGACATGTGTCTGTATTATGACATCGTGAATTATAATTTCATGCCTTGATGACATAATAATGATATGTCACTTGAGCGATATCAGATTCATATGAGTGAAAGAACCGACTCATGTGGAAGGTGTGAAGTGTTTACTATGTCGATTTGTCAGTCGGTCGGTCAGTGACAGCAATTGCTGCAAAAGTGGTTAGCGCATCTTGATATGACAAAAATTGAATTTTAAAAATTTTCTTATGATTTCAAGAGAGATGTGAACAATCCAGCAAAGCTTGGAAAACACTTGGTAACTTGACTGATGGGCAGACTGAGAAATCTGTTCACTCAAATCTTGGGTAATCTTGTACCTTTTTTTTGAATGAACGCACAAACTACTCCTGAACTAGAAAAAAAATCAGAAGATCGGACACCACCTCTCAAGATGAGCAGATTCTTCCCGATTGGAGAATTGACGCAATACATTCTTCTCCCCTATTATTATTTGTGTCTATGGTAAACTGGGTAGCTATCAGCATATCCGTTGACTTGCCCATTTTGACAGACGCTCCGAAATGCCTGCGTATCACAGCGGTTGAATAGATTCACAACTAGATGTATGCCGTAAAACACTTCTTTCTGTCTCTAAGATGTATTCACATATAGAGACGATTATAGTCAGGTGTACATCACAATCATACATGAAACATAGATCGAATACAGAGAATGAATAATCCTAATATATGCTTGTGTTGTGTTTAGAAGTGCATAGCCCGGTCACTTACAAGGCCTATGCCAATATATATATATATATATATATATATATATATATATATATATATATATATATATATATATATGTATATATATATATCATGCACATATTTTCAGCTCACACTATTCTCAGGAAACTTCCGCAGTAAATGCCATCCACTTTGTATAAACTCGCACACGTGCATGCACACTAACATACAGACATACACATATACGCATAAGCAACCCACACACATGCCTGCACACACACACGCACACACACACACACACACACACACACACACACACACACACACACACACACACACAGAAACAAATAACACTCACAACACTCGCACACATGCCCATAAAATCGCCACAAATGATATAAAAATATAATTAAAAAATACACACGACGAGGTATCATCTAGATTTTGGCACTGTCCTGAAAAAAATAAATAGCAAAAGACGGTTATTGGCGGAGATCAATGCAATCGGAAAGAGGGGAGATCTTCTCGGTCCCGAGTATTCCCACGAGGAAGATTCCGATATAGATAGTCTCACGGTTTGCCGCTCGATGGCGCCACACTAAGCTATAGTCACACACTCACCGTCATTGCGAGTGGCTGCCACCTAGCGGTCATCAATCTAAACTACACCGATGAAATAAGATGGGGAAGGGGAGAGAACAAGCGTGTGGAGGTTCGGATCAGATGGCGCTGGTCTTGAACGACTAAATTTCGGTTCTAATCCGGACGAGATTCTAGAAAATCCCAGAATGAATCGGGTAGAAATCTTATCTGCGACTCTTCGCCTTTCCCTGGACATTTATACTGTCTAATTGCGCGAGTAATTTTATGAACTAGAAGAAACGAGAAAGAAAAGAAGGGGAATAATAAGAAGAGAGGTCGGGGAAAGCTGGTTGTTTCTTGGGAGGAAGCAAGAAAAGGGTGAGTGAGAAATAGCGGGAAGAACTGAAAGGAGAAAATGAATGTGAAAGCGAAAGTGAAAGTAGAAAGTTGTAAGTCAAGGTGTAAAGAAGAAAGGACGGAACAATTAAATAGGAAAAACAACTGGAAGGTTGGGGGTAGTGGTTAGGTCTAAAGGGAGTGAAGTAAGAGAGCGTGGGAGGTGATGGTTACATAGGATCAGTGAATAATGAGCAAGAATAAAAAAAAACATGAATGAAAGGAGAGAAGAAAACAAAAAAGGTGACAAACAAGATAATACAATTATGTGCAGTTTTTGTTTGGTCTTATGTTCTCATTTTGGTTTAATTCTTGAAAGCAATATTTCGGCTGTTGTACCCTACGACCTTCTTCGGATGATTAACGAGCCTATTTTTTGACTACCGAGACAGGAAGTGGGGGCATCTTGGTGATCGTCTGGAACGGCCGAATTCCAATCGCTAATTTTGGGTGGGATTAATTTTGATACAATTCAACGAGTTTTGTCGGATGATTGAACCCCTCTGTGTTGTTAGTGTTGTTGATACGACGTTCAGGTCGATCCATTCTACGGCCTCCTTCAGGTGCACTATCCAAATGTGATGATGGTAAACAGAATTTCCCCAATGGTAGCCATGCTATATCGTAGACACAAATCAAGATACAAATAAGAAGATACAAATCATAAGATATAAAATGATCTGATTCAAATGAATATGAGGAGGAATAATGTATTACAGAGAGAAAAAATCATGTTACTTTCTATAGTTTTGAGAATAGTCAATATTGTTCAAAGTACCATTCAGTGTAGGTGTAAGGTGTACAGAAGAAAAGAAGGAACAATTAAAAAGGAAAAAGAGCTTAAAGGTTGGGGAACAGTGGTTGGGATGAGGGAGAGTATAGTAAGAGAGGATGGGAGGTGATGGTTACATGAGATCAGTGAATAACGAGCAAGAATGGAAAAATAGGGATGAAATGAGTGCTGATTTGTTATTAGCACAACGTTTAGGCCGATCCAATCCGTGGCTTTTTCCGGTAAACAAAAGATATACATTCCCATTTTTGTTGCTTAATCAGTTGTACTATATCCTTCACCCTGGTCCATGTTGATTTTCTTCCATAGCTGACAACTATTCCTAACAATACTTTTTCCATTGCCCTCTGTGCTATTACTTCCGTCAGTTTTACATCTGCACCCTTCCCGTTGAAACAATGCTTCATATGATTTACTTTCGATGAACAGGCTATGTGGTGAAAATAGAAGAATTTCGGCTGCTAAAAACCCTAATTAGTGGCCAACGGAGAAGTTGGGGCGTACAGAAGTGATGATACGATGAAATTTGGAATTCAAAAATATACATATGATTATATACTAGGCACGAACAACTTCGAACTGGAGTTTCCAACGTGAAATCGATACATGATTCTGAAAACGTGATAACAGATTTTGAAAATCCGTTCTTGGTTGTTTGAAAGTTATTTTCGAAAGTAAATTATCTCAATTTTTTTTTATGTAAGCAAAAGAGAAAAAAAAATTAATTTCAAAATATCTGGAAAAAAAAAAGATTGTCATCATTTTTTTCCGATTATTAAGACCAATCCCATTTTTTTGAGTGCATCTATCATTCTTAGTATATCTAACTTAGGCTGAAACTTATTCATAAATAATTTAACAAGAAAGAATAACTAAAAATATCGAAATGAAGAAAAATATTTTTCGGCATTTTTTCATATATATTTTTTCTCCTGTTTTTGTTGTTATAAATTGACTTTTATTTCAATTATGGGAGGTTACAAATTAATGCACACGATAACACTCGCATTTTTTTGCTTGACACAGCTGTGGTGTATCTTCATGTTGTAAATCCCATTGTATGGCCACTCAGTCTCCTAAATCAACGGAAAATGCTCTGTGCGTCAACATGGATCGATATCTTTCTTCAAAATGAACGAATTGATAGTGTTAAAAGTGTTCTTTCATCTTTAAAAAATACAAAATAGTGTACATTATAGCGCGCATCAGTTGATCAAAAATAAAACCAAATATTTTTGCTAAAATTATCTGAATTTGATAAAAACGTAAGATTTTTGACGACTGAATTTTAACTTTCTGAAAGATGGTTGCTGTCGTCGATAATGGCATAATTATTGATTTTTTGCCGAGTAAATGAAACACAAATTTTATAAGTTAAAATCTACGTAATAATTGATGGAATATGTTTTTCTTTTTGTGTAGACAAGTATATGGGCTAATTTACTTTTAGAAACAAACATTGGAAGAATCGAGAAGAGCTTTTAGAATTCTTTTATCATGTTTTTAAAATCATGTGTTGATTTGATGTTGAAAACTTTTGTCTAATATTGTTCCTGCCTGCTTCACGTTGGAATCTTTTGTTTTAGAGTGTTTGATTGATGGCAACAACAAATTAAAAGACCAGACACGAGATGGAGGGATAAGATTGAAATAGTTGCCGATCAGCACAATCGCAGTCGTCATAGAAGGAAATTGGGAAATTGGAAAGGCCTTAATCCAACAGTCAGCTTGAAATGGATGACGATAATGGTAATATATATATATATATATATATATATATATATATATATATATATATATATATATATATGATAGAAATATCGACCCGTATAACTGAATCTACAAACATGCGTATTACAGATTTGTTTTTCACGTTTGCTTATATTTTTTACTAATATCTGCTTGTGTGCACGTGTGTGTGTGTGTGTGTATTTGTATATGTGTGCGTGTGTGCGTGTGTGTGTGTTTGTCAGTGTATATATGTGTGTGCAAGGAAGAGTGCATATTTTTATTTTTATGACAACTTTGAATGCGAAATGATCTCAGCTTAATGAAGAGCTTCGATTTTTATATTTCTCATAGGATCTTTCCTGGCTTTATCTAATCGTCTCCCCTTTCTCTCTCTCCCTGTCTTTCTGTCTGTCTGTCACTTTCTGTCTGTCTCTCTTTTGTTGTATGCAAACGTATCCCTCCCGTCGGTATTTCTTACATCAATCTACCCTTTCTATCATAGTCACTTTATATATATTAGAAAACGTCAACCGAAACAGCAATCTAAACATAGGTCCTTTCAGTTTTTAAGCGGGTCTGGCTGGCTGACTGAAAATTTTAAATGTTTGGTTTTTCTTTGTTTTTAACCACCCTCCCCCGTATTAGGTTTTAATTGGGGTCCGATTTACAATGTAAATTAGTTCCTTGTTTTTTCTAAATCCATACTTTTTCTTGTATTCACTGCTCCACAAAAAAATAATAAACATAATTCTCAATTAATCATTCATTTTTCGAAAATTTTTCGGAATTCTAATTGATCATCCTCCAAACGGTACGCTTCCAGAAGATGTTGGTCACGTGACAGTTTCTATCGAGTGACTAAGCAGACGTGTTGTGTTTTTCTTCATACTTTCTACAGTAATATCCCCCGAAACCTTTTTCTCGTTCGAAGCGTCTTCCTCTTCGTCTACGTCACAAATGTATCCTAATCCTTCCGGTGCTCCGTTTCGTTTTATGCCGTTCGTAACTGAGTTATCTCCCCTTTCTGTTCGTCTCTTCTAGCCACAGCCGAATTTCATTCTTTAATTATACACGTTTTCCTGGGGTTTTTTGCGGGCTTTTTTTTTTTCCTTTTAATCAAAACTCATTTTATTGTACTGTACTGTAGATTTTTATTGGCTTTTCTCCGCTGTTTTTATTTTTTTCCCTTTTCCAAATTGTTTTTGATTTCTTGTTCGTCTTTAGATTTTCTGATTAAATTGGGAAAATGTTTCCTCTGTTGGTTTGATGCTTTTCAACTTTATGCGAGAACCTCGTCATTATATTTCTTTGCCTCTTCCAGAAAAAGAAGCCGATATGAATTGTTTTTATTTCTTGCAGCAACACGTGTTAGATTTTTCCAGTTTTCCATCATCGTCGTCGTCGTCGTCACCATATTTTCATCATCATTATTATTACTATTATCATTATTAGTTGTAGTAGTAGTAGCAGCAGCAGCAGCTGTAGTAGTAGTAGTAGTAGTAGTAGTAGTAGTAGTAGTAGTAGTAGTTGTGATTTCACGTCTGTTGTCCGGTTCCCAGTGGAGGTTGAGTGACAGCAAGTCTCCCCAAGTCTCCTGCCCTCATCTCAACACTCCCATAGTCCATTGCAATACTGTGGTTCATTGTTTCTCACCAGTTGCCCGGGGTCATTGCTGAAGGCTGAGTGACAATAAGCCTCTCGAGGTCTTCAGTCCCCCTCTCAACATTCTCATAGTCCACAGCTGTACTTTGGTCTACAGTTTCACAACAGTTGTCCGGTGATTATCGCTAAAAGCTTAGTGACAATAAGAGTCCTCAGGTCTCCAGCCCTACTCCCCTCTCATCTATCCCTCACCTATCACAGCAGTGCTGTGGTTCGTATCTCCACCACTATTTATGTTTCTTTTTCTTTTTCTCCTCCCTCCTGTTAAACCACTGCTAACAGCTGGGGTCGTACATCTCATATTTTTAGCACCTTTTAGCTGTTCTCTTACCAGGTCCTAATAATTTCCCATTTTTTCTATCTCTTTCCTATTTACTCTATGGTCTGCTGGCACGACCACGTCTATCATTTGGTAGATTCTCCTCTTTTTGTCTACAATTTTTAGGTCTGGTCTTCTCACTTGAATTGGGAGGTCAGTTCGGATGTCAAAGTCCCAAAGTAATTTATGGTTTTTATTTTCCTGAGTTGTCCCCGGTTTATGCAAGTAACACTTTTCTGCATGGTTAAATCCAACTCGTTTACTCAGTTCCCAGTATATCATTGTTGATGCTCTATCGTATTTCTATTTATACTCCTTCTGGGTTAGTTGACTACAGTCGCTAGTTATGTGGTTAATAGTCTCATCTTTTTCCACACATAGGCAGCACTTGCTGTTTGTCTACGTTCCATCGATTTTTGTTTTGATATAGTTTGTTCTTATGTATTTGTTTTGAGCTGCCATGATGAGCAATTCTCTTTCTCTTTCCAATTTTTCTTTTTCGTTGCCATGTCCGTGATCTCTAGTTTGCAACATCCTGGATCCGTCTTTTAAATTCTCTGTATAGTGTCTTCTGTTCCCATTTTTCTTTCCTTGTTTGCTGTGCTGCTCCATTGTTTTCTTTTTCTGTCCTTTTTTGTGCTACTTCGGACACTCTTTATGATGTCTCCGCTGTTTGCTTGCACATACATTCCTAGACATGCTTTGGCCCTCTGGACACGGTCCTCTGTGTTGATGTGTCCTCTGCCCCCTTTTTTTCTCTTCTATTCACATCACCTCAAGGGGTGTAAGGCTTTGTGCATTGTCATAAGCTTTCTTGTTCATCGGTCCATTGACTTGAGTTCTTCTTTTGTCCATCCAAGGAATGGACCTGCGTATCTTAGTACCAATATGGCCCATGTGTTCATTCCTTTTTATAAGGTCCCTGCTATTTAGTCTGGTCTCTAATATTTTCTTATCCCCCTAAGGTATTCTCTTTTTATTTTCTCCTGCATTTTTTTCTATTTTATTATGACACATTCGAGAACTCGCAGGCATCAGTATCGGTCTTGTGTAGTCATAGTTCTAATCTTCTTACTGTCCGGAAGTTCGATTCCTTTTGATGCTGAAAGCCTTTTGTGCATTATCATCTTTACATATTTTATATTCCAAACCCCATCCCAATGTCATCACTGAATTCCTTCACTTTGCTGAACAGCTTTTTGAGCTCTCCCCTGTTCTTTGCAAAGAGTTTTATGTCATCCATGTACCTGAGGTGGTTGACTTTTCTCTTTGCTTTGGAGAATTGGTATCCTTTGCTGTTTTTCCGGATTCTGCTAAGTGGTATCATAGTTAGAACAAATGGTAATGGAGACTGAGAGTTTCCCTGGAAGATTCCCCTTTTTATACTTACCTATGCTAAATTTTTTCCTATTATTGTCAAGTCTACGTTCCAGTTTTCATTGAGTTGGCGATGAGTCTCGCCACTGGTTCGCTGTTCTTGAACATTCAGAGGCATTCGAGTATCTAGCTGTGTGGAATCATGTCGTATGCTGTTTTACAGTCTATCCATCCTATTGCAATGTATTCCTCTCTTCTTACTTATTTTACGATCATCTGGTCGATGTTGAGCAAGTCATTTGTCCCCTTGGTTCCTCTCTTGCATCCTTTTGGTTCTACCAATAATAGTCCACTTCTTTCCATGTATACATGTATTCTCTCAGCTATCTGTTTGGCCAGGATTTTTCACATGAGTGGTAAGCACGTGATTGGATTATAATTGCTTGCCTGGCCACCTTTTACGGGCTCCATTTGGATGAGGGTGGTTCTAGCTCTGGTCGTCCATTTTGACCCCTTGCATTCATTTAGGCAACTTTTGAATTGGTGAGTGAGCCTGTCGTGTCATGTGATGAATTTCTCAAACCAATATCTGTGGATCCAATCGGGTCCTGGTGCTCTCAAGTTGGCGATTTTTCGAGAGCTTGTTTCAATGTGGTTTCATTCGATACTATTGGTTTCTCCATTGTCCATATCCTTGAATTCTTTTTCCTTGCTCTTTAACCATTCTGGGGGTCGCTGTGTCTTTTCGCATGTCCCCATATGCTACCCCAGTTATTCTTTGTTTCTATGGCATCCGACTTTATGTTCTGTCTTCTTTCTTTGTTCAGATTTTGGTGAAACTTTCTTTTGTTTTGGAATGTGCGGTTCTGTGTGTATTGTGCAGTCCTTTACCTGTATCTCTTCAGTCTTGCTTCTTTCACTAGTTTTCTCTTCCACGACCATGGGGATACCTTTTTGTTTTATCGTGTATTTGTCCCGTGGTCTTACACGTGGTCTGTTCTCTCTGGGTATGTGAGATTTGTCTTTCTAATCTTGTTTCCCAGCCATGTTTATAATCATTATAATTATAATAATAATTATTATTATTATCATTATTATTTGCAATCTCACACCAGTTCCCTTAAGGTAACCGCTGGAGTTTGAGTGACAGCAAGTCTCCTCAAGTCTCCAGCCCTTCTCTCCTAGTACTCATAGGTCACAGTATTTATTGTTTCACACCAGTTGCCTAGTGGTCATTGCTGAAGGCTGAGTGACAATAAGTCTCATCGGGTCTTCAGCTAACGTCTCCTCTCTCTTTCGCCTATCATGTCATAGTTGCAATTCGTTGCAGTCCTTATATTTCTAGCACTTTCCTCAGTATCCGTGCAGTTCCCAGTAGTGTTGTGGTCTGTACAGTCTAAATCCTTCCCCTAATCCTGATCTCCTCCAGTCTCAACCTCAGCGTTTTGGGGACAGTTCCTAGTGCGCCCACTATGACCGGTACTACCCTGGCTTTCATGTTCCACATCTTCCTTAATCCTCTTGCTAGGTCCTGGTATTTTTCCCGTTTTTCACTCTCCTTCTTTTTCACTGCAGTTACCTCCACGTCTACTATTTGGCAGGCCTTCCTTTTTTTTGTCTGCAATTACCAAGTCCGGTCTTCTTGCCTGGATGAGGTGGTCAGTTTGGATGTCAAAGTCCCAGAGTAGTTTATGGTTGTCATTCTCCAAGACTGCCTCTGGCTTGTGCTGGTACCACTTTTCCACATTATTATTATTATTATTATTATTATTATTATTATTATTATTATTATTATTATTATTATTATTATTATTATTATGTTTTTGTTGTCGTTGTTGTTGGCTTTTCATTATGTAAGTCACCGGCTGCATCTCAACTAAAGATCTAAGGCTGGCAACAACGTGAAAAATTTGCATATAAACTCATTAAATGATTAGATTATCATTAGCTGAAAAACCAATCTACTGTCGGGGTTTCCAGCCAGTTCCTGCAGCAGGCTTGCATGGGTTTGAGATCCTAATGAGATATCAATTTTCTTTTTCAGGTATACCTTTATTCACATTCATTTTACCACAAAATAAAACAAAGGAATGGATGCATCTCATTATCAACAGCAGCTTTGGTTATGCCTGATAAAAAAAAAATTCATTTTTATGAATTTTTTCATTTTTATTCGAATTCGTCGAGTTTCCACCCCAGCAGTAAGTGGTGGCTTTCATTTGGATTAGAACAACATCCAGTCCTTTAAAAACTCCAGGACTCTCTTAAGTTTTCTGACCGACTTCAGGATAGTCTGAGCCCCCTCCATTTGCTTGACTCTTTGCCGCCCCAAGGGCCCCAGTCACTATTGGCACTATTGTCATCCCGTATTCCTCAATTCTTTCAGCTCCCTGGCATGATCTAGATAATTCATATCATTGCTTATTTCATAGGGTTTTCACCGGATGTTGAGTGACAGCAAGTCTCCTCAATACTATAGGACTCTCATCAGTATTTTAGACGGCTTTAGTAGAGCTGTCGTTTGAATAGTCTAAACCCCTACCTGGATTCCCAGTTCCTCAAGCCTCTTTCCTTGGACCCTGATCACTGCTGGCCCTACTCTCAACAGTTTCTGTAACCCCCTAGTAAAGTCCTTCTCATATTCTTTCAGCTCCACCTGGTAGTCTGCTGGCACAACCAAACCCACTATCTGACACGTTCTTTTCTCCTTTTTCACTACCTAAGATATGGTCTTCAGGCTTGGAATTGGTGACCTGTTTCAGTCTCATAGTCCCAGAGAATTTTATGTGTTTTATTCTCAAAGACAGATTCCAGTCTGTGAAAGTATTATTGGTTTATAATGTTGAAATTCGGTCGCTTGCACAGTTCCTAGCATGTAACACTCCTCACCCAGTCATGTATGTTCTTGCACTCTTTTTTTAGACTAATTTGCTACACTTTCTCATTAAATATCTAGTTGTTTCACATTCATCAGCACACAATCTACATTTTCTGTTAGATGGTTCTTGAGGCGTTGTTCTGGGTCGTGGATAGGAGCGACGTTTTTTTTTTCTCTGGAACATCCGTCTAAATTCTTGGGTACACGATCGCTTACGAAAGACGCTTTATTATACCTCTATTTTCTGCAAAATATGCAATAATATTTGTTAATCTTTCACCTCTAACATTACTCTATATGATGTAAAAATTTCTTGTGTAAAAATTATATTATTTGTTGCATTCACTTAACATATGATTGTTATAGAATAGGTCTCATACAATACGAATATGATCGCCTTTGTCTAGCGTAGGACTTTCAAAATACATAGAGGACATTTCTGTTTGTTGTCTTTTCGCTTCATTTGAGACGTTGCTTGGCTGAGAGGTTGTATCAGGGTCTGATCACCCCCGATCGCTCAGAGGGGCAGGTATGTTTTTTCAACAATACTTTTCTGCTGCGTTGGCATCCGTTAACACCTGCTTTGTGATTAGCAGATCATATTCAGAAACTGCCAACCAAAACTGTCAACATAAATATATTTAGTTTTTTTTCAGTCTGGAAGGCTGGCTGCTCCTTATATGTGTATGTATCACACGCGCAGGCTGCGCCAGTGGAGCTAGAGGGGTGAAAATTACAACATCTTCTCTTTCTTATGTCTAGAAAGAAAACAAAATTTTTCGAAGATTTCCTCTACAAAATAGGTTTTTAGTGAGAGGGTGGACAATTCACGGTATAGATTTATTCTATATTGGTCCCTCAGTTCATGTCTGGCTGCGTTCATACCTGTCTTTAGAAAATTCAGACTTGTTAGTGTCACACATAAGGCAAGAGAAGTAGCGTATTCATTGATCACCTCTTTTTGAAATTGTTTTTCCAATTGATCACCCTAAACACTGCATGCTGCCAAGAGACGTTATTCAAGTCACATTTTCTAATAAGTGACCAAACAGACCCGCTTAAATACGTTTTTCATGACTAGAATTACGTAAACATGCGTGTGTATAAATCGTGACTTGATTGCCTAGTCTGTCCCCTTTCAAACACGTCTACAATAATGACTTCAGGTGGTCAAGCCACAACCATTGAATATATCACATTACTGACAAACCCGTCCTTATCTTTTCGTGGGTGACATTTTCTAGACTGCTGTTTTCTGTCTATTTTGGTCCTAATCTCGTGAATTTTGTACAAGTAGTGTCTGGTGGCTTTTACTGAGAATCAAGTGAAAGCAAGTTCCTTTAATACTCCAGCACTCTCCCCAGTATTCTTGATCAGTAATCTTGATGTTCTAAAAAGAGCTGTTAATGGCCAGATGTTTTTTTTTTTTTTTTGCAATTTTCTCTTTCAGTTTCACTCTTTGCTGAGCTAAAACAGCAGTTGTTTCTTGTCTTTCAGGTGTCTCAATTGATGGATACAACGTCTTTATTATTTTCCTCAAATTCATAATAATCTACATCCGTTTCCGGCTTGCTAGGCTTATCGGAGCTCCATCAGCATCTTGACCTTACATTTCGGTAACGAGTTTCCGATTCTGTCGGTTGCTATCTTTTCGGGAGGGGCTGGTCTTCCAAGGTTTTAGAAAAGCAATGTAATAAAATTATTCTCAAAAGTTAATAATCGACAATACAAAGAAATCTTCCTGTTCAATTCAAATTATTTTTAATACGTAAAGATTGGAACAACAACAAAACAATCATAGTTACTATAACACTTCGATTGGTCAATTCTCCGGCCTTCAACAAATCCTACACAAGGTGTCATTTTGTATTCTATTGCCTTTTATTCTAGCTGATTCACTGAACTGAGATAGTCAATAGTCCAGTAGGTCCTTGAAAATCAAATTGGTTCCAATGGTTGATTGTCAACTGGGGTATTGTTGATTCAATCTGAGATCACTTTCGTAAAACCCGTTGTACATGCAGTTGAGTAAGCTGAATGGTCTGCAGTTATTTAAATCTTTTGGGTTCACTTTTTATATAGTAGCATGATGATTGCTGTATTTCAATATTCTGGGAATTTGCCCTGTTTGAGGCATTCATTGAGTAGTTGGGCTGGTTTCTTTGTGAATGCTTTGGTATCTTTTTCGTGTAGGTCTATGGTAATGACATTTGGTACAGGTGCCTTTCTCTTTTCGACTGTTCTATGAATTATTTCACTTCATACGAATTACTCCTGGGAACTGAACTCTCGTATTCAAGGTTTATTCCAAAGTAGAAATAATGTGCCAAAAAGATTAATGTATACACCTACTGGCTACTTGAATCGTTAGTACCCTTTGTAGCTTGCCTTTTTAGAAGAGTTAATGCAATAAAAATCCTAAGTACTAAGTACGTAGTACTAACTCAATTAGACAGGGTGAGAATCTAAAGAGGACTACATCTTATTCATGCAACTTTAGTTAATCAGTAACCTCGGTAGCTGTTACCTACAGTTGCATTTTTTCAGAACGTGATCTCTAATTCTGTCAGTGAATATTAAGGCTGCGATAAAGTGTAATACTTACCGAAAGACAACTGGCTGACAACTACATATTTACACCCAGCGCATCTCCACTCCGATCGTAACCTTTCTCGTGTGCTAATTTCAATCTTTTCCAGTCTTTCAATGACAACGTAATTAGCAAAGTGTGAATGTCTTACAGATAAATACTACTGCTAGAAGGATGACTATTGACTACCTTCTAATTTTCAAGAAGCTATCGGACAACTTCAGTCATTTGCATCAATAATACGATTCACACATTCAAACACAAATCCGTAAATGCACTAGTATTGATTATAAGTGTTGCAAGAAAAATGATTAAACATTTCACCAACTGATGTATTTCTACATACGTGCATAAAAAAATATTAAGACATACATAAGCGTGTATTTTTAAAAATTCTTTCATACACTTACGCGATTGTCACTCAGCAGAGCATTTGGGAATATATAGCTAGATGATATCTCGTATTCTTTTTATCTGATGCGTACTCGTTTTCACTGAATTAGAGTAAACGAATTAAACCATCAGATAAACTGCGTATACTTAACCAATGCTTATATCCACTTGACTATTGTCTCGTATTTCAATCAAGTGGTGGGATTTTGAATGTAATATATGTTCTTGCTTGATCAAAGACTGTCATGTGATTCTCAATTCTATACTAAGCCTACTGAGTAGGTTATCATAGGATAGCATGTACATATATTTTTTGAATACCATTATTATTCAAAGTTGCTGTCTATTGTTATGTTCAACTGGATATATGGGTGGCTGCGTATGATAAGTGTCCAACGCCCCATTTTTTAAATGTCGATATTTTCGTTATTTTACTGCTATGATGCTCATTTTTTAAATTTATTTTGTTTTGAATAGTGACTCATAGAGAGTCTGAGCTTAAAAATAAAAGAAAACAAAAACTGTACGATGTAGCTCAAAAAATTACAAAAAATAACATTCTAAAATCAGGTGTTGGGCACTTATCATACGTGACCACACATCGCTAGAAATGATAAAACACCTGACCGATTTATACATTTCTACATAAGTGTACGAAAGTAATAATTATACACACTTATCAATTCGTTCTGCCACTAACTAAATCATGCAAGCTGTTCTTTTTACTAGCATTTCAATGTAGATGAATTACCATGAAACGAACTTCTTTTCACTTACTTACCAGCACTTACTTCTCGTTACACTTTCTGTTGGTTATTGTTAATAAAGTTATTGATTGCAGTTCCATGATTTCATTTTCAATTTACACGGGTACCCAGCATTACCCATGGAGTTGTACAAGTCTGAATCTTGCTTTAAGGAGACTAGAATATTTGAATGTATACTTTATCTACGTGAATTGGCTTTTAAATTTATTATAGGTGCTAGAGATTAGATTTATGCGAATCGCTGGACTCGACCGTTTTTACTTTAATGCAACTGTTAGAGTGTAATGAATGGTTTGGTTACCATAGGTATTTGGAGGTGAATATGACCCGGTCGATTAAGATTTGGTAGGTTTAATCCTAAGTACGCAAAAATATTTGTTCTTTTCCCACCATTGTATTCCGATATAATGAGGGATTAAGTACACAAAATATGAGATGTGAATCTGATCTATGAACTTGTTAATTAAAGCAATAGATATGGATATATTAATCATGAGGAACTGGTGTATCACTGAATACAAAGAGAAAATCGATTTGGGATCAGTTCATTATTTCATAACAATAGAGAACCGATCCTGTACTTTATGTGCGGATAGTTATGAAAGAATTTGTCAGTGCGTACAAATATATTTTGTTATTACTATCTCGTAAGAGACAACAACCTCTAGCGTGGAAACGTATACATATCTTCTGGAAAATGAACATTCTCTAACTTGATTCGAATAGATTTTATTGTGAGAAATCTTTGTGTCATCTCAAGGAGAAACATTGGAGAAAATTCTGATATAAGATTCTTTCGTTTTCAATATTTAGAACTGAAGATTGGCTAGAGAATGACCTCTGGTAATCTCCACGTTTGGCCTATGTGGGAAGCTGACCTCTTTTGGGTCTACATGCAGAATATTAAGTCGATAGGCCTTGCAGTTTTAGAGGAGAAGAGGTGTGAGTTAAGACAAAAGACTAAAAATATGTTAGTTTATATATTATTCTAATACCTAGGAATGGTCTAACATTTTCTCAATTAGGGTAATTTAATCGATCTGTACCCGGATCCTGTGTATTATTATCATTATATACTGATTTATTGGAACTGGTGTACTCATTATAATCACAACTTTCCGGCCGATGCACCATCCAGATGACTTGTATCCTCCAAATTTCACCTAAATTTCGAACCAAAATATCTATTTGATACTCTGAGGTACGTCGTTCTCATTCTACTATCGGTGATATGGGATATTACATATAAGGTAATTCTTCTTGGTTGAATCGTTCTCATGATTCTGCTTTTACTAACTTCACTAAACCAGAGTATATGAAAAACTACGCATGATAAATGCCCAACGCGTCATTTTTTGAAAAAGTCAATATTTTCGTTATTTTGAGAGTTACAGCGCCCGGTTTGGATTTATTTTTAAATTTGAACACTCTATAAATGGTAATGCAAAGTATTCAAGCTCCAAAATTGGAGAAAAAAAAACTGAGCATTTTAATTCTAACTCTATTTCAACGAAAATATTATCTTTCAAAAAATTGTGTTGCGTGAGACTTTTCTTGCGCGGCCAGCCATTTGAATTTTACTGCCTTACCTTGGAAATGAACGACAAGTTTCATGGTAATGTTTTGACTGTCTCATCTAAGTCTAGCGAGTGGATTAAAAAGTGAAATCAAGAAAAAGAAGGCTCTGCTGTGCACATATTCATTTGTTGAAGGCCGGAGAATTGAGCGACCGAAGTGTTATAGTAACTAGGATTGTTTTGTTGTTGTTCCAATCTTTACGTATCAAAAATAATCTGAATTGAACGGGAAGATTTCTTTGTATTGTCAATTATTAACGTTTGAGAATAATTTTATTACATTGCTTTTCTGTAGCAGTTCCCTACACTTCTTGAATCAGTTGTAACAGTCTTGACATTTCTTTCACTGAGCATTGTCAATTATGATAAATTTTTACTTGTTTTCCTTTCATAATACTTCTGTTGCTATCTAATACACCTATTGTATTAGATGTAATAATATTCGAGTTTCTTGAATGAAGCATTTTCGATCATTTGCAACTTATAACTAATATTTCTTTCATCTTATTGAACAAACGTATCAATCAAAGATGGCAAAGGGTTCTATTCTCTGTATGTAATTGCAAATGTATGTGCTTGTGCGTTCCAGCGTTTTGGCCAGACTTTGAGACTACTAACAGACTTGAAAATTGCCATCAGTACTCCATTAAAACCTTGTAAAAAAATAATCTATTTTTTGGGAAAAAGCCTATTTGAGCTTTTGGGGGCCTTAATTTTAAGGGCTTACTAATAACATCTAGATCTTCCAGGATCTAGATATTTCTTTTCTTTTTAATTCTATTTCTCTATTTTAGATGTTGTCCTGTGGAAAACGCCGGTGATGTCACGAGTAGAATTTATTCTGACCATATTTATTCTTCGATTGATTTTTTTTTTTTTTGACTACAAATTTTGACGCAACGGCTGTTAAATTACTAACAGTAATGGCGAATTTCTGTTACTTACACCGTTAGTATTAGATGCCATAACAAGACTGGTTGCGACAGGGTCAATCCCTCTCCAACCGGCTGAAGATGATTATAGCAACTTTTGTTGTGTATATACAAATATAAAATCATTTTTTTTTTTTGTAGAATCTTCATTTATCAAAATGTCTTAAAAATCAAAGTCTTGGATATTAACAAAAATGTATCATAAAGATATGCAAGGGCTTATTTGCCCTTGCATATCTTTATGATACATTTTTGTTAATATCCAAGACTTTTTTAATTTAGCTCAGTTAGTAAGACAGTCTCTTGGCAATTAGCTGATCTTGAACTTAAATCACAGCTGGGGAATGTAAATTTTAAGTGTTAGCTTACCCCTCCTCCAACCTTTATTTTGGTGTGGATTGTTCTTATTCTTGTTTTTGTTACGGTAAGAAAAGATCAACTCCAGTTTTGGAGTTTGACAATACGCAACTTTCTTGGATGAAGCATTGTCAGTTATAAATGTTTGTGCAGTATTTATTTCATTCTATTTCTGTTGCTTTCTTTGCAGCTCTCGAATTGTCATTCTACGGTAAGTAGTGAGGATCGGAAATAATGGTTACAGTGAGATTCGAACTCGCGCCCTTTCATCCCAGGAGGACTACATATCATGGACAGCTGCTGTACCGATCAGGCCACGAAAACCAAGTGGCTATACAAGATAGATGTAACCTTTCATAAAGATTGTAAAGAATGAATTAATTTACGATCAGCATCCTTGACTAATAATTCGTATAATGGCTGTCTGGGAGTTGCAATAACAATAACAAAAGTAGGATGAGAGAAATCTTAGTAAAAAATGTACAGGTCTGGTTAGTCTTTCAATTGAAATCGTCACAGGACTAACATATTTTGGCAGCATGCCGTCTTGGAGTGTTCAGATAAAAAAAAATGGGGAAAAGTGAGATCAATCAATAAGTTACTTCTTATGTCTTTTGTTAGGTAGTGCTCAGTAAAAAAAAAAAGGCTGATTAAAAAAAAGCGTGAATGCTGCCGGACACAAACTGAGTGATCAATTTAGCATAAACACACATTGTAATCCCACACACTAAAAAAAATGTTTTGGGTGAAATTCAAAAGAGATAACAAAAAAGCTTTTTTTGCTAGACATGATCATAAGTAAATGTTGAAAAATGTAAGCCCTCTAGCTTCACTGGTTTGGCGTGTGCTGTGATGAATGGCAGGGTTGCCAATGTAGATGTGATTTTTCAATTTTCCGATTCATGAAATCACTCTCAAATTTGAAAAATAAAAAAAAATGAAAACTCAATTGACAACGTTTCACTTTAAAACATGACAAAATTTTGAAAAAATTCATCTAAACATTGTCAACACTTGATTCACAAATTGGAAAAAAAAATAAGGTACCTAAATTGGCCATCCTTATATATAGCCAACTAAATCCACTTAAAAACTGGAGAAACCTATTTTAACAGTTTTGGTCGTAGTAGAAGGTTTTTAATACTGAGTTTTGCCCTAAATCCAAACCTGCTCATCCCTTTTTCCAAGGTAGTCATTGGGGTTACGAAACATATCATTCTTGGGATAGAACTTTGGACCTATTTCATCGGCAGATGCCTTTTTTTCTTTTCAAATCCGTGATCTGTAGTCGTACGCGGGATCGAATACGTCATATTTTGACATTGGTCAGCTTGCAGGAACCCCAGTTAAAAATATATGTTCAACGTGAGCGTATAAATACATACACTGCACAACAAGCACCGAACAGCGTGCAATTACGGACACTTCTCAAAATATTCAAGGTGGTTTTATTATTTTGAACTTACAGGATTAAATTCCTTCGTATACGTATATATCCTCCGCCTGGGTGCATTATTATACATCTATCTTACGTTTCCATGTATTTCAAGAGCCGGGCGTACGTCTTCTTTCAATCGGGACACACTTATGAACGTATATGTATGTGTGCGAAGGAAAGGTGCATGCTTATCTCGTACGAACATCAGAATTCCAGTCAGGATGCATTCGCAACTTTGTACACAGTGACACCTTGCTATAAGATACATTTGCATACACGAGTTGTCATACGGAAGTACGTCTGCTCTCCGTATGTTAAAAATTGAAATCGCAATACAACCAGATGTATGTATCAGATCGGAACAGGTTCCCCAATAACCCCTTCCCTGAAAAAAAAAAAAAAGATATAACTAAAAAAAAAAGAATAACGAGACGTGGATGGAAAAAGAAGCTACGCTCCTTCTGTTTCTATTTCTTCTGGAAAAACCAGCTTTGTCAGTTTGATTAAAGCACCCCACGCCAGGGAGACAGTTTGATACTAAAGTTATCGGGGAGAAAGCGTCCGACACTCTGTCCGTATCGTCTGTGCCTTCCAGTCGGACGCCATTACAAAACTAACCAAGAGCGAGTAAGCAGACATCTTTGTTGCAACGGGAGAAAATAAAAAAAAACAGAAAAAATAACCACGGAAAGAAATAGAAAATGACAAAAAAAAAAAAAGACTGAAAGACGAGGAGAAATGGAGGAAAGAACCGGAGGGGAAAATAAGAAGCAAACATGTTTTAAAAAAAGAACAAGAAAATTGAATACACACTAAATAAAAAATAAAGGCAGATGCAGACGATTCCGGTAGTAGCTGTATCGTCCCCATGAGGGACAGCTGGATTATGTGCATCTTCCCCAATCAATTCTATTGCGAGTCTCTTTCTCTGAGGCTCATTCCATGACAGGCCAGGTTCTTCTCATTCTTCCAGTGCACACTCGACGCCAGAGTATTTTATTGTTAATTTTTTTTGTCTTGTTTTGTTGTTTACAGAAAATAACAATTATGGCTGTTTTTTTGTCATGTTTTTGTTTTTTTTCTACACCGGCTATTACTCATGGTCCTCAGAGACCATGTCACCCAAAAATCTATATTTTTATTTTCTCTGTTATTTTTCGCTCAAAATAATTTTTTTAATAAATCTGCGTTTTCTTTTCTCTTTTCTGGGCCAACTCTTTTTTGCTTTTTTCCTTTGTCTTGTTTTCTTATTTTATTAGGTTATCTCCTTTAGCTTCGTTCTTTTCATTTTGCTTCCTTAATTGTTCTCTGATTCTAATTTTTCTCTTAATTTTCTATTATTTCATTCTGCTTCTTTCTTTCTTTCTTTCTTTCTTTCTTTCTTTCTTTCTTTCTTTCTTTCATTTGTCTTTCCTTCTTATTTTCTTTCTTTCTTTCTTTCTTTCTTTTTTTCGTTGACCGAATGAATCTTTCATCAGTTTTTTCACTCTTACCCCAGTTCTTTCTTTTCTTGATCTTTAATTTTTCAATTACATCAAACCTTTCTTTCTTTCTTTCTTTCTTTCTTTCTTCCATCGATTGAATGAATCTTTCATTAGTTTTCTCACTCTTACTCTTTTCTTTATTCCCCTGATCTTTGATTTATCATTTTCACAGATACTTTATTTCCTTCTCTCTTTCTTTCTTTCTTTCTTTCTTTCTTTCTTTCTTTCTTTCTTTCTTTCTCTCTTTTCTTTTCAGCTTTGTTTAGTCCTCTTACTCGTCTTACATTTCTTCTCATTCCTTCACTATTGAAACCTTTCTACTTTCCTTCCTTTCTTTCCTGTTTTCTTTGTAAATTAAAATCTGTTTTATTTTCTTTCATTTTCCTTTTTTCATTTTTTCTTTTTCTTTCTTGCATCCTTTCTTTCTTTCTTTCTTTCTTTCTTTCCTGTTTTTCGTTTCATTCTTCTTCTTCATTGAATTTCTTTCTTTCTTTCTTCACTTGTTTTTATAATTCAATTTTTTTGTTCTCGTTCTTTTTTCTTTCTTCTTTTGCATTTTCAAAAATATGTTTTTCATTTTTTCACTTTCATGGTCTCTATTTTCCCTACTTTCATTACAGTTGATTTCATTTTTTCTTTTATTTTTCTTTCTTTATTTTGGTCTATGTTCTATTCATTCATTCCTTTCTTTTACTGTTTCTTTTTTTATTTTTCTTATTCAGCGTTTTCATTCTTTTTGTCTTTCCTTCCTCTTCTTTTCTTCTCTGAACGACTCTTTCTTTCTTTAAATCGCTTACTCTTCCTACTTTCTTTCCCTTTTTTCTCCAGTTTCCTACCTCATTAAACTCCTCTTTCTTTCTTTCTCTCTTCTCGTTCTTCAATTCATTTTTTCTTTTCTCCATTGAAATCTCTTTCCTTCTCTCTTCAGCTTTTTCTTTCGTCCCTTTTCATTCTTTTTCTTTCTCTGTTTTTTTCTAATTAAAATCTCTTTCTTTTTCCCTTCTCTATTCACAACTTTTTAAAAATTCTTTCTTAATTTTAACTTTTCTCCTTCATTCGTTCTTTTTCTTTTTACTTTCATCTGCTCTATTTTCTTTTCATTTTACTTTTCAATTGAAATATTTCTTCGATAAAGTCTGTTTCTCTTTTCCTCATTCTTTCATTTTCTTTCTTTCTTCCCTTTCCCTTCCTTTCCTACTCCTTCCTCTGAAAAAACATCTTTTTTCTCTCTTCTTTTCTTCCTTCCTCCCTTCCTTCCTCCCTTCCTTCCTCCCTTTCTTCCTTCCTTCCTTCCTTCCTTCCTTTCTTTCTTTCTTTCTTTCTTTCTTTCTTTCTTTCTTTCTTTCTTTCTTCGTTTATTCGTCCGTTTTGTTCGTTCCTTCCTTTTTTTAAAATTTATTCTCGACCTGTTCTACCAATTTCCTATTTATGTCCACACTCATTCATTCACAGATCTCTCTTTTTTTCTTCTATTTAATCATTCAGTCATTCGTTTTCATTATCTTTTTCTCTTTTCCTTTCCATTTTCTGCAAAAGATTTCTTTCTCGTCATAATCGATAATTCATTAGTTTCGTTTATTTCTCATCTCCCTCCATTCTTCTTTCTAAATATCTTTCTTTTTTCTCTCCTAAATTTCAATTTTATTTCACTTCCTATCTCTTTCTCTATCATTGTCTATATTTCCAACTTCTGTTTTATCCCTCCTCCCTCTCTCTCTCATTTCAAAATGAAATTTAAAAAAACAATTTCAAGCGAAAAATTTCAAAGGTTTTATGAAAAAAATAAGAACCATAAGTTTAACGATGCGTTCACCATCTGTGGTAGTAGTTGCAGATGGTGGATGAAGAGGACGAAGAAGAGCAAATAGTCTTTCTCTGAATCAGTTATACTTATAAAATATTGTGCATTCGATCGCCATGGGACCTATAAATAAAATTATTACCCTAGAAAAAGTAAATCCTTTGCAGTCGTACGTGGTAATTTTTGCGCTGTCGTGGTGTGGAAATATTCTGTGAGTATCATTTTTAATAAAAATCGTAAATGTTTAGCTTTTTTGAAATATAAAAATACTGACGTCAGACATTCTCCTCTGACATCATAGCAGCGGGTAGATAAAGCAAAAACGCCCTTCCGTCCTATTTTGTTGTTTAACGAAACGAAGTGACCGACCAAAAAGTATCTATTAGAGAAGCAACAATCTTAAAATTTCAATGAAGAGGTTACGAGGGCAGGAACATCCAACAGCTCCAGCAAAGTTCATTCACTGATTTATTTCTTCAGACTGTGTTGTTGACTAATTCGACGAATAACTACATTGACGTACAAGGATTACAAAATACTTACATTTCTCTCACTACTATATATCAAATATTTGTTAATAACACACTTTATGCTTATGTTATTGGAAAAGAGTTGATATTATTCAAACCCTTAACTATTGATAAATTTATTATCAGTTTTTCTTTCAGCTTGATTTGAAACTAGACTGTAAATAACGGCTTGGGGAACTATGAAAAGCAATTGAAAGTAAGATGAAGAAATTCTGGAAAATATTCATATCTAATTGATTCGCATCAATCTATAAACTTATCTAACTATAATTAGCCTGTCTATTGTGAAATCCTCCCCAGATATTAAAAATGAATATGAAAGCTGCAAGAGTTAATAATAGTAAATAAGGTATGATTGATCGCGAAATTTCAGCAGAGCAAGCCCAAGCTTAAAAAATAAGAAGTCCTGAAAAGAATATCCTAAAGAGAGACGATCCCATTAATTCTAAAAAGATGTGTGTATAAAACCCAAAGCATCCCCCGATAGTCTTCTATGGAGCTGAAATATGGAACCTAACCGAAAGACTTACCCGCAAATTGAGAATAAATGCAATATCACATGGTGAGATCATTAGACAGCAAAATATATTTGAAATAAAAACATGAGTCCGGGGCATCATAAAACCCATAACAAGACTCAAATAGGAATGGGCTAGTCATGTAGCAAGAATTATAGACGACCACTGAATATCATGACTCACATCACAAGCATAATCAAGGCCAGCAAAATACAAGACGGAGAGTCGAACTAAACAAGTTCATAAACTATTGGCTCTGCAACGCCAAAGATAGAGAGGTTTTGCAAAACCAGGGGATGGTCTTTGTCCTACAACGCAAAATATCTAAATGTAGCAAGGAAGCATCTGAGCAGTAGATTTCAATTACCTCCCTTTCTGTCATCTGCTTTAATGGTTACAAGATTTGACTCTGTTATTGTCCTGCTGTATGAATGTGGGTACGTTTCCGCGTTCCAATAAGGCACCTGAAGCTGAATGAAAACTTCTCTGGAAAAAATGTACGGGGCTTTTGGATATATCTAGCAAATGATTCATTCAGGCTTTCAGCCAGTAATAATAAATGACATGATGTTGTTTTTTTTCATTCTGACCAATTGAATCTATTCTTGAGATTGTGTGTATGTGTGTATATATATATATACATATATAAAATTATTTAACGTTTTTAATTCATTCAAAAAAATTCTAATTGTTTCATTCTCATGACGTAATTCTTGAATTCCTAAGGATAAATTTTATCACATATATAAGATGAGTTATCATCATCATGTGTTAATTACCAACGTAGAAGTAGTTTAGAAGTATATTATTTCATACATCAAATAGATAAGTAAATAAATGTAAACTCTATATCATATATATATATATGTATATATATATATATATATATATATATATATATATATATATATATATATATATATAACTATGGGAAAGCTAATCGGTTTTGTCTTAACCTCTCATAAAATGGACGTACATGTATCATTATCACATGCATTATGACACAGCCCTTGAAAACAATATAGCAAGCTAAATATAAAAAGCAAAGCTTGGGGGAGGCATGTTGAGATAAATGTTTTATTTATCAAATCCCCGAAACAGTTACTAATTATCCTCATAAGAAAAATATAGTACTATAATATCTGATAATGTCCTAAGCATAAAATCCGTTGAAAATCTTGCATCAATTTCTCTAACAGATATTTGGACATAATTGCCTGGAATAACATAAACAAATTCCCTCACATCGTTAGTGTTTAAAGCTGTAAAGCTTTACAGACTATATCAATCCATCTATCGATCCATCTATCGATTTATCTATCTATCTATCTATCTATCTACCTCTCTCTTTCTCTCTCTCTCTCTCTTTCTATCTCTCTTTCTCTCTCCGTATATAAATATATATATATATATATATATATATATATATATATATATATATATATATATAGATAGATAGATAGATAGATAGATAGATAGATAGAATACATAACATACTTTTCTTTAATTTGTGAAAAACAAACAGAAAATGAATGGAAACAGATTTTATTCGTTTTAAATGTTTTATCACTGTAATATTTGAGACAGTAAATAGGAAACAACATACGACCTGTTGCTTATCATTGCAAGAGGCACTAATGTTATCATTCATCAGGTATATATATATATATATATATATATATTTATATATAGATAGATAGATAGATAGATAGATATCTGGTGAATGTTAGCATTTAGCATTCATCAACAATTTTATCAACTCAAAGGGGTGTATTTTAATGAAAATTCATTAAAAATTGCCCCTCTCTCGGCATGTAAAATTGTTCGTATGGGTTACTTGAATCTTACGAATAGGATACATAACTTTTACACAAAAGATGTGCTTTTTGGTGAATACAATAGGAAGCAGTGTTCGGGATAAATCCGCTGTTATAGCGAAGGGAATAAAAAAGGCACATTAGTGTCTGTGAAAGCGTGTAGCTAAGTTTGGCTACTAATCACCAACATCCCCTCACGCCCCCGAAACACATGACATTATACCACATTATTTATCGCGAAATTTTGATTTTATCAAAAAAAAGATATTAAAGGAATATCCTGACTTCTACGCGCAGTCAAAATACGAATCTATTTCATTGATTCTTAAAATAACTATCATTGTCTTTCCCATCATTAAACGTTTGCTTAAAAATACGTTGCACTCAATTTACAATACTAAAAAAGAATCAAAATACTTACAACACTCATTAAGTTTAAGGGCTCTAACCAATGTTCATTACTGCTATTGTACTCGATGTTTAAGCACTGACCAGTGTTTCTTCCCGTTATCCCACCAAATGTGTTAAAAAACAGACCACTCTTAGTTTCTGTCCTTACACCTGATGTCTTTGAATGCTGACCGATGCCCCTTTCTATCACTGCACTTAACGTATCTAAACGCTCACCCATATGTCTTTCTGATATCACGATCAATGGGTTTAAATGCCGACCATTGTTCATTTTCGCTTTTTTGCACTCAATATATTCAAAAGCTTACCAGTGATTGTCATTGTTCCATCATCCCCTTCTTGTCAATGTACGATCAAAGGTAGCCATGAACATAAGCAAACTAAGCGGCTGCTCAAGGCTCCAGTACCACCAGAAATTCCCAGAATGATCAAGCATTAGCAATAGTCAACAGTGTCCCCTGGCGCCGAGGCGGTGAGGGCACCCAAATCAAATTCTGCTTAGGGAACCATAAATGCTGGGGCCCACCCTGCGCTTCACTCTATGGAGAATCAAGTGCATTGACAAGTGCGCTAATCACATAGATCTAACATTACACACTGGAAAACTCAGATAAAGATTCAGCTAATAACTACGTGTTAGGCTACTATCTTACTGATCCCGCATTATATATGTATATATGCATATATGTATGTATGTATTAGGTATTACTTGTTCAGCGCCAAGTACGAAGTTGTTGATGAGCACAGATATACACATTTTCAGGAATCAAATCTCACAGACGGCGCCACCTGACTTGTTGCCTAATCTTCTCCCCTCGACAAAATAGATGCTCGCCTGGCGTCAACTGCATTTGGTGCTCCATGCCTACAAACTGTTTTTTGATTGGTCAATTACGCAGCCGACAGCGACGCCCACCACAATTTCCGCTGCACCTCATTTTATCCATGATGTTTACACGATCGCAACTCTAGACAAAGTGGAGCCAGAAGGCCAACGACGTGTTTTCGCAGACGTACCTTAATTGCCTAGGAGAGAAAGAACTCGACGCGGATGATATGTGATTTACAAGGCCAAGGTGATTGCATATTGGCCTCTGTGAGTGCGTGTGTGTGTGTGTGTTGTGTGGATGGAGTTGACTGGGGCGCGTTTATGGTTGGGAGTGCAGAAGGCCCTTCTGTCGGGAAGAGGTGAATGGCAGTTCGGGAAGATCAGGAATTCTACAATAAATTAATTGGACAACAGGTTCGATTAGGAATTAACGAATGAGAAAGAAAGAAAGGAAGGAAGAAAGAAAGAAAGAATGTGAATAAAGACAAACTTGTAACCACAGTCAATAATTGAACAACCGTAGTGTCAAAAATCATGTAAAAAAAAAATTGCATCCCAGAATAAATATGGTCAGAATGAATTCTATTTATGGCGACACTGGCGTTTTCTACTGGAAAACGTCTAAAATAGAGTTTTAAAAAACATCTAGAAAATCTAGATTTTGAAGAATCTAGATGTCATGAATAAACCCGTCAAAATAAGGACCCTAGCCAGTCAAAAAAAGTTTTTTTCCCAATTTATATATAGTAGGGTCTTGTGGAGAACTGATACCAATCACCAAGTCTGTTAACAAAATGGTATGGCCGGGAGCATTAGAGCACACGAACACATACCCCAAGAAACACACAAACAAACACAAACTCATGCACAAACACACAACAATAGAAGGAGAGAAACTTTTGCTACCTTTGGTGGCCACGGTCATTCAATAGAGAGAAGGAAAGAGAGAAGGAAAAAAAGAATAACTAAAAATTAGTCACTCAATAGAAACCGCAGTATGACCACTGTTTTTTTTCGCAGCGTGCTGTGTTAGGGGTGATCAATTAAAAAATAGCAAAAGGGATGATCAATGGATAAGTTATAATGATTCTCTCACCTTTTGTTGAGCAATGATCCCTAAAACGAACTCAAATGCTGCCGGGCACAAACTAAAGGATCCATTTGGCATAAACTAACGCAAGTAATTGAACCACAAACGAAAAACATGTTTAGAAGGGGGGGATTTGAAAAGAACAAAAAGAAATTGGTTTCTAAACTTATTTCAATGAATGAATGTTGAAAATTTCCACCCTATAGTTCCACTGGTTCCACCTGTATGTAAAATACAAAGCCCGCCAACCAATCGGCTAGCCAGACCGACTCAGGAACTAATGAAACCTATTTTGACAGTCTTGTTTGATGATTTTTAATAGATGCATATTGATGCTAGACGGTGAGTGGAAAGAAAGAAAGAATGAAAGAGATAAAGATAGAATGAATGGAAGAGTGGAAGAAAAAATTAAAGAGAGAAGAAAAGAATAATGAAAGAGAAGAAGGACGAATGAATGAAAGAGAGAAAGAAAGAAAGAATGGAAAAGTGAAAGAAAAAAATTTAAGAGAGAAGGAAAGAATGAAAGAGAAAGAAAGGATAAATGAAAGAGAGGAAGAAAAAAAAAGCAAATGAAGGAGAAAAATAAACGGTGGTTGAAAGAGAGGAAGAAGGGAAAAATGAAATAGATAGTGTGAAAAAAATGATAGAGAAAAAAAAATGAATGAAAAAGAGAAAGAAGGGAAGAATGAAATAGGAAGTGTGAAAAAAGAGAAAGAGAAAATAAAAGAATGAATGAAAGAGAGAAAGAGAGGAAGAATAAAATAGAAAGACAGAGAAAATGAAAGAGAGAAAGAAAGAAAGAAAGGCAGAAAGAAAGAAAGGTAGGAAGGAGGAACGAAAGAAAGAAAGGTACCAGCCAGATTTACTCACCCTAGGATTATCAGACGTCTATTAGCAGAGACCAAATGACGACATCTATCTCCAGGGCCACGTCACCCTCCAAAAAAACCCTGTTCCCTTTTTGACTGGCCATTAACTCTTGATATTCCCTGTTTAATTCCAGATGTTCGTTGAAACAACTAAAACGTCTTTATTTTAGAAAATAGATGATACATAATCTAAGCGTGGTCTTACCTCCTCCTCCTCCCCCTCATCCTCATCATCATCTTCATCATCATCATCATCATCATCATCAGCAGCAGCAGCAGCAGCAGCAGCCACATGTTAGCGTCCATCGTTGGACATAGACCTTCCTCAAGATAAACCAAACCTCTCTATCATGGGCTTTGTAGAGCCAATACTTTCTCAACTTGTCTATTTCGTCACGCCATCTTATATTTTTCTGGACACAGTTTTGCATATGATCTCCAAGTTATAATTCATGATATTCATCGGTTGTTTGACATTCTTGCAACATGACCAGCTCATAGCCATTTGAGTTTTATAATGGATTCAATGATATCCCTGGCTCCTGTTTTCTTCCCTTATATACTGTGTTGTCTTATGGTCTCTCTATGTGATGCTGAGCATGATTCTCTCCTCTGCACGTTGCGTGGCTCTCAGTTTGAGGGTTAATCTATTGGTTAAATTTCATGTTTCAGCTCCATAAATGATTATCGAGAGGATGCATTGGTTGTAGCCCTTTCCTTTTTAAATGTATTTTTCTTGTTCTCAAGGGTTGAGCTTGCTCTACGGAAAGCTTGCCATCCTAGGGTGATTCTTCGCTTGAGTTTTACCCAATTTCACCAGAATATTGAGAGTAAAAGATAAAAATAGTCAATTTTATTGTAATTTACTTTTATATAAATAGAAAAATCAAAAACCTGAAGTATTAAGTGAAAACAATAGAGAAAAATGACCAAAGGAAAAATAAACAAAATCAAGACATCATTTCTCTGTATGTAGTACAATGTCACTCAATAAGAGCTTTATTGACAATAACAAGACTAAACTAATTCGTACATAGTTCTATGATGAGACAAGTCTGGCTGATGTAAGGTCAAACTCTATTATAACTTCTATTTCGACTGAAGATGATTACTGAAACTTTTTTTATGAAAAATATAATAAATAAAAAGATATAAAAGTACATCTAGATTTGGTATATACTTATTTATTTATTTATCTGAATGAAATAAGCCCGCATATATGCAAAAATGCACTTCGGGAACGAGGACTATTCTTGAATAAATAGATACCTAGATGCCCATGTATGTAAATATTGACAAACACAAATTTTCAAAGGTTAGCTTTACATCTTTTACGAAAAATGGCGGAAATCAGAAAAAAAGTTAAGAGTTTGTTTTGGAGCGAACCATTTTAGAGGCAGCACGTATCCTTCCACTTTCACTTATACAAAAGTCACATAAACCACCACCACCACCGTTGGCAAGTCAGGGTAATATACCATAATCTACCATTTGTGGGACCTGGTTACGTTAAAGGTTTTCCCCATATAAAATCAATGATTATTGCTTCTCTGCTTTCGATGTTTCCGCCAGAGAATTTTCTTGCACACTTTTTAAATCAACTTCATCATCAGCCTTTTAGCGTCGTCTTTCTCAAGAATTCACCAGACGAGAGACACTAGAGTCTATACTTCCTCGTCATGCCATCTACACACCATGCTACAGTTTCACATATGATCTCTGGAGATCCAAGTTGTTAGTCCGATGTCCAGCAGTTATCTGACATTCTTGCAACATGGCCAGCCCATTGCCATTGAAATTTTTCAGTGGTCATCCATTGAAACACTTACAACGATCATCGTTGCTTATCTATTTGAAGATCCGTGGGTAAAATCTCATCCAACTTTTGAAGTATTGGAGTCCGTGTGGTGAGTCACATTTAATACCACCTTGTTATCTTCATACGTCTAGGCATACAAAGCTTTATATTCTGGCCAACCATTCTGCTTTGGATACAGGCAACAGTCGGCCGAGTGGTTCTAAGTGGACATAAATGAAATGTTCCTCAAGGAGATAACTTGGTAGAATATTCTAATCTCATCCATAAAATCACTGGCCATAAAGACACAGGCCCTAATGTCACAGAGCTAAAGTCACAATGTAGGTGGGACACTGAGCCCCTTACGGGACGTAACCGGCCATGACGTCACAGGACTTCAAGACGCAGACCGAAAAAGTCTAAAAAAAAGTAACATTTTAATTAAATAAGTATTAAAAGAGCAGTGTGTTTTTTTATTAGTTAATGTGAATAAAGTTTGATAAATTTTTTGTCATTTATTTACGAGTATCTATTCCGTTTTGTTGTGTTTTGACAAGAAAGCGAGTCATGCGTGAGGTCGTTCGATAAAGCTGAATCTTTTATTTTAATGAAATAAGCTATATTTTATTTTAAGTTGTACAAATTGAGTAATGTTATGTTTTTATTGGTAAATCTAAATGACCAAAGGTTGTTTTGTGATTTATTTCGTTTTAATTTGATTTGGAAGAAAAGCAAGATGCTTGTAAGCACATTTGCAATGACTTTTACGATTTACGTTTACGATTTGTAGGTGGCATGCTGTGCCACCTACATTGTGACTTTTGGGCCGAGACTTTGAGGTCAATGACTTTAGGGCCAGTCATCGAATATTCCATAAATCGAACTATTCATGTCTGAAATTTTGAGATGAAGAACCATCATTATACTTGGATCTTTTCTCACTGTTATGCTCATCTTAGTTGCTCTTCTTTTGCTTAAATTTTCGGCCGTTGTACTGTACAGCCTTCCTGTGGTATATAGCGCAAACGGGGTACTTATGGGAATGTTAAGGGTAGAATGTCTCCATTTCACCATCAATACCCCGGTAGGATCTAACACTATGCCATAGCGTTGAATATATAAAAAAGGGTCTTTCTTTTCAGAAATGGGTATCATTGATACCATGGCCTACTGCGAGAACTGATCCCCGGATATGGACGGTGAAATGAGGATATTCTAATCTGTGCATCAAAGGGAGTAACATTCCTAACATTCCAGCTCACTCGTGCACCTGAAGAAGGCCATAGGGTATAACGACCAAAACTCTGTGTAAAAAAGAACCAAGAAGACGACAACAGTCCAAAAAGATCCACGTCAATGTTTCTCAAACTTTTTCAGCCCAACACCCCTATGGTGCCTAGCAGTCAACGCCCACCTCCTTCAGTTTAAATGTAAGAAGTACTCAACACAGACTTTTTTTAGAGACATATAGTAGCTTGTCATCCTGAAGAAATACATTGACATTCAGTTCATAATTTTTATTAAGGAAAACTTTATAGCGAGTATATTGATTTCTTATGGGTGCTCATTATCAAATTATTCGTGACTGCAAAGAAACGTACAAAGTTTATTTTAAAAAGAAAAATGCTTTAAAAGGTACATGGGGCATAAATCTCCACTACAACTGTAAAATTGGATGATGTTTAACAAGTGTTGCAATGTATGTGTCGAGCTTTAACAAATCGAGGTTAAAGTCACCATGATTACAAATATCCAATTGGTTTCTTGTCTCTGTAAGTATATGGATCCGTGGCAGTAAAATCCCTGTTTTATAAGGTAAGAAGAGAGAAAAGCAACGAAAACCAGTTTTGCTTTTTTTTTTCCCAAATACAGGCTATTTCCCATACTGGTGCAGTCACATTTCATGATATCTTCTGCAACCAAAGGTTTGTTTATTTCCTCACCATGTTCCAGGTCAATGATTTCTCCCACGATATCATGAACTTCAACCTTGAAAATGAATTGATTCATAACCACTTACTTATATAGACAAAATGGTTGGGAAAGGAAGCAATAAATGCCCAATACTAATTCCTTCTCGTTTGTAAGCAGATACCAATGAGCTACATCCATTTATGAATCAGAATCATAGATGTTTATGGCATCTCTACAAGAACCCGTCTAGAAGTTCAAACGCCCTTTCAAGGTCTTAGTCACCTCAACGGTCCTTTGAAACAAACGAACACCACCAGGTGGCGCTAATGCTCACGTTAAGAATCATTGATCTATGTCAAGCCGACGTAAACGAGGAGCTTTAGAGAATATTCAAGACAGAATGTCCTCATTTCACCATCAGTGTAACTACTTATCGAGATCGAGCCTTAGTAAAACCAAGGATTTGCAATGCTAGTTTTTAAAAGTAGACAGGTATTTCCACTTAGAAGATTGGCGCAATACAATCTTTTCATCCCCCATCTTCTTGCAGCCAAGCTGATGCCAGATGTATTACTCTCTGCTTCTGGGGTCAGAATTCCTGTACACACAGTTCTTTATTCCAAATAGTGATTTGGCATTGGGTTTAGAATGAGAACGAAAAAAAGTCCACTAAATAAAATAACTGATTGACTGGTTTCTTATCACAATAAGAAACTTCGAAATATCTCTCTCAGATTTAGAAGCCAAGTTTGGAATTAATTTCAAAAAGTATATTTTAATTAAGATAAATCTGACAGAAGACCGTACAAAATTTGATGGCTTCTGAAAACGAAAGAATTAATAAATAAAAAAAAAATTTGGAAAAAGAGATAAGCAGCTTCTCGAATTTTATCAGCCGGACGATATAACGACAGCCAATATGAAGAATGAAAAGCTGTCACTATAGAGAAAGCGTAACTCTTCGTTTTGGAAATTCGAAATATAAGTTCAAATATGCGTCCGCTGGTCGTGGTTGTAGTAGCAGACGATATGATTGGGGAAGTAAATATTCAATAACTGATGGTCGAGTAAATATTCAATAACTGATGGTCGAGTAAGTATTTAATAACTGATGGTCGAGTAAGTGTTTAATAACTTATGGTCAAGTAAGTATTTAATAACTGATGGGAGAGTAAGTATTTTATAACTAATGGGAGAGTAAGTATTTAATAACTGATGGGAGAGTAAGTATTTAATAACTGATGGGAGAGTAAGTATTTAATAACTGATGGGAGAGTAAGTATCTAATAACTGATGGGAGAGTAAGTATTTAATAACTGATGGAAGAGAAAGTATTTAATTAGTAATGGGACAGTAAGTATTTAATAGCTGCCAAGGAGGAGGAAGAATAAAGAGATCAAGTATTCTTCCTTCGATTCAATTGATTCTCATACGTGTAAAATATAGCGATGTGGAAATAATCTATGAGTAATATTTTCAATAAAAATCCTAAATGGACATTTTTAAACATTTTTAACTTTTACGCATGCCTTGGGTATTCTACGATGTTATCATTAGTAACCGGTAGAAAAATGATCAAAATAGATACTACACCTTTTAATGACGTCACACTTTTTAATAACGCTATGCCTTTTAATGACATCACACTTCTTCCGTCGTTCCCATCTCTGTTGTTTAACATAGCTGGGACCGTCCGACAGACGAAAGATCTTCTTATAGAGATGTGCAGATTCATCTACAAAAAGGAGAAAAAATCGATCTCCAACCGGTTTTGCAAACAGAACATCTAAACCATTAGCATATTACCTATCAAGAATGACGGGATTATTGACGTATGTATTGGTACCTCTGACAAAGGATCAGAGTACCTGTTCTCTCAGCCTAGAGTTAAAGCGTCGCTCTCAGACTCTCTGCCAAGGATCAGGGTATAGTATCTGTGCACACTGCCTTCGATCAATGCGTCACCCCAGTATTTCTGTTTAGGATTAGAGTTTAGTATCTGTGTGCTTATTGAAAAGTGTTTCACGCAAAAGTATGTATCTACTCGTTAATCTCAATAAAAAAAATTCAAGGTTCTCTGAATGCTTTGAATTTTCCACTATTGTTTTTTGTGCCGTGCTAAGCTAAATTTGCTAAATACTTTATGAACGGTTTAATAACAGAACGTTCCTGGTCTGCCTGGTGAGCGAGATAGTTGCATATTTCATATCTGCTTTACTGTTTGTTGTTTGACTTCTGGTAAGAAATCCAGACTTTAAATGCAGTCATTTTAAGGTTTATTCTCCCTTGCTTTTTTTCCCTTTTATCACACTAAACTAAGCCAAGTAAATATTTTTTAAACATTCAAATAATCGTGGACCGTCAGATTGATGTTGCATATTTTCTAGGGGGACTACTTATCGGGATTGGGCCTTGGTAAAATCATGGATTTGGGATTCCAGCTCTAAAAGTAGACAGGTCTTCCCCACTTAGAAGATTGGCGCAACACAATCTCTTTATCCTCATTTAACCTTATATTGTGCTAGTATATATATAAACTTAAATATTACGCTGATATAAAAAATGGGAGAAAAAATGTGACATTACTCATTCTTGCATAGATAATCAGATAACAGAATTTTATTCAATTTAATACACAATTGTATAAGGTATAAAAGAAAGAAATGCAAAGACGTATTATCAAAGTAAGATAAACAAACTAAAATGCATTAAACATTGAATGATTTACACGTTCCAGAAAAGTTAACCAATAAAAACAATTGTATGATTTTGAAGAGGTTTCTACCATATTTGGAAAAATTGAATGAATCTAATTAGATCCCAATGGCTGACTGTCTATTCTATCTCTTCCTAGTTCGTATTATTTAGTATTTATATTATTATTGTCATTTTAAAAAAATGAACTAATCAAATTAAATATCTAATGCATAATAATTCATCAAAAGGCTGAAAGACGTATAGGCAAATACCTGATATTTATCAAGTTAGCATTTGGTTTGATTATTTACAATTAATAGATAGAAACGTAAAATGTTTACCGATTCGGCAAAACGAGCTCGAATTTAAGCTGAGGCTGCTCATGGCCATCATCACCATCATCTGCCTTTTAGTGTCTGTCATTGGATTAGAACCTTCCCTTAGATTCGCCAGCCCTCTCTATTGTGGGTGTCACGGAGACAGCTCTTTCATATGCTTAAGTAAGTTTTTCATTTATTTTCCTCTCTCAATGTTGATATGATTTTCTTTCCAACCTAACATATATAACAAAAATACAAACAAATACACAAAAATTAGACCATTATTATGGGTATGGGCAAGAAGACGGTTCTTTCACTCTAATTAAGATGCAAACTGTGCTTGAAATGACTTTATTCTTCAAGTTAAAGCATTTTGACGTTATTGCGCTCACAAAAATCTTACAACAATGGGCTGTCCTACGGTAACAAATCCAACAAAAAATTTTACATCATTACCATATGTACTAGTTTACCTGCACTGTCAAAAAAATGACGGCATATATCGAATGTATAGAAAAAACACTATTTTTTTACATTCGTGGATACATATAGAGATTCACATTGCTATTTACGTCGTCGTTGATGTCGTGGACAATGGAGACGGCCACCCGGGTTTAAACGTCATTTATGTTCGCTTTGAACTAATACATGAGCTAATTTCTCCTCCACCCCAGCTAAGCTGGCAGGGTAGATGGGACTTTCTAGTCTTGGGTAGGCACCCAATCTTGGAGAGGAGCAACTCTGATTCCAAACCAGGGAATGCAGCCTCCTTAAAACAGATTGGCGCCAAATTTGACGTCCTTCCGGCAGCTCTTGCAGCCAAACTGATGCCAGACTTATCGTTTTCTGCTTTCATCAGAACGACATCAGCGAGGACGAAAGGGAGGAGATGTCTGTGCGCTCTACACAAACGTGCACCTCCACGGGTGGGGTGGCGTTCCATTGTCAGCGGAGACAGAACGGAGGTCATTCATTCATTGCACCAAGCTTGGAGAATAACGTTCAGTTGACCACAAACGGATTATATATATATATATATATATGTATATATATATATTCTTTTTTTTTTTTGGCTCTACATATTTTTGCCCGTATATACCCGTCCAAACTGAATTTTATTTTTTAAATGTATAGTCCGGCACTAAGGGGTATAAAGATATTGGGGGGGGGGGGTAATCTACTTTTAATAAGTATTCTAATTTTAATTTTTTTTAATTTTCATTTCTGAACCGGAGTCAAGCTAATATGGGATCAGGCATAAAATCTCAGGAGTTTCTATGACGTCATTGTTATGTCATTGTCATAAAAGGGAGATGAATCAACGAATGGGATGTTTGAACCCTAAGAAGCAGACAAAAAATAGCTTACAAACTTATCATCATATCTAGAATAGGTAACCGTCCGAAAAGGTAGGATTATTTATGCTTTGATCGAGCGTAAAGCCATTTAATTAGGTGATTTATCTTTGATAATTCAAGAATCTTAATTTTATATATTTTTTTTTAGTCTTATGTTCTATGACGTAACTTTCATTCTTATGTCACAACAGGAAAGCAAATCATTGCATTTGGGTGCTAACAAACAAACAAATGAATAAACAGAAGATTATTTAAATTCGACATTTTGACGACGTCATCAGAACATAAAATTGTGTTCTGTTACGTCAGTTGTATCCCCAAGCGTGACAGAGTACAAAAACACATTGCTGTTCATTATACGTGTAGAATCTAAATGGAACTTGTTTATATGTAGATCGTCATTAAGTGTTTAACGTACTCCAGAGAAATGCAAATGTCTATTTCATGATGTAAGTTGACGGGTTATCAGCCACAACTGATAAGACCAATTAGCATATCTGGTCGACATTCCTGCTTCCCGCTAATAACACGAATTATTTTAGTTTCCTCTTTTTAGCGCTTTTTAGATTGGCCATTGGTAAGGCTGTTTTCCAGTTGGCTGCGAAAACTATTTGAAACTGTCAACTGAATCTGTCAACACATTTTTTTCAGTTTTCAAATTAGTCTGGCTGTCTATCTGTCTGTCTGACTGTGTACGTATCACACGTACAGGTCAAACTAATGGAGGTAAAGGGCTGAAAATTCAAATATTTATCCCTTCATGTGTTTAGAAAAAACAGTATTCATCATCATCATCATCATCATCATCATCAGTCTTTTAACGTCCGTCGTTGGACTGGACATAGACCTTCCCTGGATTTACCACACTTCTCTATCATGGGCGTCGCGGAGCCAGTACTTCCTGAACTTGTCTAGCTCGTCTCTTCATCTTATATTCTGCCAGCCTCGGTTGCACATGTGATCTCGGGGGATCCATGTCGTGAGTCGTAATGTCTATCGGTTGTCTGCCATTCTTGCAACATGGCCAGCCCACCACTATTTGAGATTTTTAATGGATTCTATGATGTCCTGGACTCTTGTCTTTTCTTGGATGTACTGTGCTGTTTTGTGGTCTCTCCATGTGAGGCCCAGCATGATTCTTTCATGTGCACGTTGCATGGTTCTCAATTTACGGGTCTGTTTCAAGGTTAGGTTCCATGTTATTGATCACCCCTTTTTCCAATTTAAAAAAAACAAACTGATGACTCCCAAATCGTCATGCTACCAAAAGATGATGGTTTCATGAGAGTTTCTATTGAGTGACTAACCAGATCTGTTTTCAATACAGATCAATTCACGTCTGGATGACGATTTGTTTTCTGCCGTCTGGTTCTGTCTATCTAAATCGATTCTGTAAGTTGCTTAATTAAACCAGGAGTAATATTTCATTTCCATTATTATTTTTCGCTTTCTTTTTTAAACAAGAACCTTAAGTTCAACGATATGTCCACCATCCTTACATCCGTATTTCCGCTTTTGTAGGTATTCTAAATGAAGTAGTAGTATGGCATTACTTGCCGTGGTAGTAGTAGCAGAAGAAAGAGGAAAGTGAGGATGCTTCACCTGAAAATCTGGTCATCAAAAAAAAAAAATAATAGATAAATAGAATAAATGAAATAAAAACAAACAAGTAGTAATTTTAAATTTAAGTGAGAGTGCGATTCGTATCAATGATTAGTTCAGGAGTCTTAGTGTATGCATTTAAAAAAAAATTTTTTAGCTATAAAGTTTAGCTAACTTTAGCCATTTTTGGAAACTGTTACAGCTATTAGTTACAAACTGGAAATTCAGGATGTTTACTGTAGCTTTATCTAGTACACTTGCTTGATTAAAACTCTGTTTGATGGAGAAATCATTAATATATCTGAAACTTGGTATATTCTTATTCTTCTCTTGTCCTTTCATGATTGATTTATTGCAATGTTTTTTTTAATTATCTTAGTTATGTTATTTTTGCTCGGATAGCTATCTTTGAGAGAATCTTTATGTAATATTTTATGTAAGATGTTACCATTCTTGAAAATGTTCGAATTAAAAAAAGATTTTTCTCAAGTTTGTTATCACGTTTACATGAAAAGGTGGATTGAACCATATTAGGTTTTTTTTTCAAGCGTATATGTATATTTGCGTGTTCAGCGCTTAGGTAACTATGAAACAAGTTTAAGATTGTGAGGCAAAGTAAGGCTCACACTCACGACACTCCTCAAGAATCTCCTATAGTAGCTTTTTGAGTACCTCTCCACTATGACAGGTACAATGAATATATGTATGGATAAAATATTAGATGTAAATGAGCATAAATTCAGGCAGAATGAGTGTTTCACACGAAACAGATTTAAATTTGTAACTATGTATATCTATATTGATTTATATTCAATATTCAATATTGTCTCTGTTTCTATATCGAAAGTTTTTTTTAAATAAATATCCACTACAAATACACACCTGTGTTTTTACGTTATATCTTATTATGCATATGGGCGTGTGTGTTTGTGTCTTAAAATTCTTTCTTATCAATATACTTAATTCAGCAAATGTTATACACTTGGTTCGAACATCATATAATGGAAACTTCCGATCAGAATTTAGCTGACACCTGCGCGTCAGGTGATAGACTTACACATCCACCTTCGTACATATACACGCACAGACACGTACGAACATTAGTACATATGTTAAGTTGAAGCTGATTCTCACGCATCTTCTCTCACTCCAACTCTCTCTCTCTCACATACTCAGATACACGTATAAATTGATACGTTGGTATTACATGTATGTACACTCGCCGGCAAAATCGCATAAAACCTTTACTTGCATACACACAAAACATCCTCTATAATTACTCTTGAGAATAAATTCTTTCTCTGCCTCATAAAAATTTGGTAATTTACTGAATTATGGTTCATTGGCCGAAATCTGTCTCTCCCTCTTTCTTTTCCTCCCTCTCTGTGTGTCCTTTTTCTCTGTGTATCTTTATCTGTCTATCTTGCTCTATCCCTTTCTCTCTCGCCCTGTATCTTTCTGTATATCTCTCTTTTCGTTTCTCTTTCTCTTCATCCTCGTAAACCTCTCTCTCTCTCTCTCTCCATCTGTATCTTTCTTTCTGTGTATCCCTCTTGTTCATTTAGTATCTCTCTTTTTCTCTTGGTATCTTTATCTTCCCCTTTCTCATTCTCCCTCTGTATCTTTCTCTCTGTGTATATCATTATTTTTCTCTCTTTCTATATCATTCTCTCTATCTCTCTTTTTTTTGTCTTTCTCTCGGCGTCTCTCTCTTTCAACTCGTATCTCTCTCTTTCCCTCTCTCTGTCATTCTTTACTATTCATACACTCTTTCTTTGTATCTCTCTCTTTCTCCTTGTATCTCTTTCTTTCACTTTTACTCTTTTCATCTGTATTTTCCTATCTGTATATTTGTATATCTTCCTCTTATTCTCTCTCTTCCTCTGTGTATCTCTCTTTCTCTCTGTCTCTGTGCCTTTCTTTTCTTTCTCTCTCTCTCTCTCTCTCTCTCTCTATCTATCTATCTATCTATCTCTTCATGATTTATTCGTTTAAACGTAAATTGGCGCAGTACTTGGATGGGTGACCAGCTACTGCATGCACTACAAGCGTGTACGATCGTTGGGCCTCCCCTTAAACTGACCTTGTGTCACAATCTATCCCGATGATGTTGTAGTTCATTACTGTCTGCCTTTCAGCGCCCGTTGTTGGACATGGACTTTCCCCTAAATTCGTCAGCCCTCTCCATCATAGGCGTCGATCTCTGGGAATGCTAGTCGAAATGTCTAGTGATGTCTGATATTCTTACACCATGGCTAGCCCATTGCCATTTATTTTTGATTGATTCTATGAAATCACTGACTCGAGTTTTCTTTAATAATAATTGATCATATAATATTAGTATTCTGCGCTCTCCGATGATTTCCCCATGTGATGTTGAGCATGATCCTTCCTGTGTATGTTAGATGGCGGAGGGTCAACATTTTTAAGTTTGGTTTCATTTTTCAGCTCCATAGGTGACTATCGAGGAGGAAGCATTCAGGGATTTCATGGAGATTCGTCGTCCTAGGTAGAAGTACAGTTCTACTTTCTTCAGCCCTTCGTTTCCGATCTAAAAAAAAAAACTCATTTAAAATCAAATTATCACATGATCTAGCTAGTCATCTAGGTACCGAGCTGAGTACTGCGTGGAATTTTGTGAGGCAATGGGGTTTCTCTTGACAATGCCTTATTAGTGCAAATTGCATCAGTCATCCACTCTCCCATAATTGCTATACATTCAAGGTTGTACATTTAGAACCACAGCTACATCCATTTTCAGCATTGACGTATGGAATCATTCTGTATCATATACACCCCAATATATATATATATATATATATATATATATATATATATATATATATATATATATATATATATTCCATATGAATGGAGTACTCTGGTGGATGGGGAATTTCTGCGTAAATAAATATATCGCTGATATTCAGCCTTACGAACGGTCTAGTTTCGTTGGTTATCAGAGGTAGGATATCGGTCTCTGGGTCTGAAGCAAAGTTTTCAATCCTGCCTCGTGGTACTGGATGGGATAATGGAAAGTCTATAGCCGCACTGAAGAGATGTAATACATCGAAATAGCTGTCTGTCGATGACACAATAATATATATATATATATATATATATATATATATATATATATATATATATGTATATATATATATATATATATATATATATATAGATATATATATATATATATAGAGAGAGAGAGAGAGAGACGGACAGATATTATATAACACTCACAAACACATTTATATCCGAAGGTGGATCAATGTCTTTGTCAGACACCTAGTTATCAGCTTATGTTTCGATCTGACAGTTTCGTTATGTAAGGTTTGATTATTGTGAATTAAGTGCTTTGACAAGGAAGATGACTATGTCGATAAATAAATGCTTGTTGAGTAGAATAAACACCTTTTCATCATTAGTTTGTTGACTTACATATCATTCACACATGAACACTTACAATATTTTCATTATGAGAAATTATATCTGCGGACACTTTTTGTCTGAATTTTTTAAATAAAGAATTATGATTATGTATAGTTTTGCTGTCCTCATCTTGGTTCATTTCTTGAACACAACGTTTCGGCCGTTGTACGATGGACACCCTCCCCAGCTAGCATTTGCAAGAATACCCAATTATCACCTGAGGACGACCACGAATATTTACAGATACAGGCTTGTACTGGAAATATTTCTTCTTTGTATGGTTAATTGTTCTCCTGTATTTCCCTCACCGAGTGTCATAGATACACATGGACGATTGTTAGTAAGACCTGCTTCCGGCTTACCAAGTGTGTCGATGGATAATTCTGTTTACGGTACCTGGTATTCCCAAATGGCCACCCATCAAGCTAGTTACCAGTCTTGGCGTTGGTTTACTTCGGTGATCACACGAGAAATGTTGTATCCAATTAACCTCGGGGCAGATGTTCTTAAATCCCAGTCCTTAGGCTGGCGATAGTTCTTGGCATTGGCATCCTTATGTAGACACAGTCATACTTTCTCACATGCAACCAATTCGACTTGAAATAAATTTAATCAGCTCCAGTGAAGCGAGGAGGTATTAAGTACAGTTTTTTTTTTTAACAATTCTTTAGTGTAGCACGATGTTGGATAGAACCATGACCTACCGAACCGTGGGCGAACACTCGGCCACAGTGATCGGTATGTTTGTTCGTGCAACGATAACCAAGAAACAATTTATAAAAGACAGTAAGGAAACAAATCAAATTTGTATAAAACTAATGAAGAAAAACAAAAAAGCAACTTATTTCCCGATGATTTGGCCATCAACACGCCTGTCATCAATTGCGATGTTTTTAGCTTGAAAAACGCGCTTTAATTATAGTTTTAGACACTTACGAATTGAATATTGGATTCTTCTTCACTGAAGCCGATCAAATTTATTTCATGTCGAATCGGCAGTATGTGTTAAAGTGTGAGTGTAGGTAGATAAGGATGCTAAGAACTATTTATAGTTTTTCCAAAATGAGTTTCTTCGAGAGATAAGGTGGAGGGCGTTAATTTCTGGCCCATCATCATCATTAACATCATCATCATCATCAGCAGCAGCAGCAGCAGCAGCAGCAGCAGCCTCTCACCATCTGTCGTTAGAAATAGATTCTCCATGATTCGGCAGACCATTCTATCATGGGCATAGTAGAGCCAATACTTTCTGAACCTGCCTAGTTCGTCACACCATCCTATTTTTGCCGACTACAATGTCACGTATGATCTCTGGAGAAGTCGAGCAATTATCTGAGATTCTTACAACGAAGCCAGTCCACTGTCATTTGAGTTTTTTAACTGATTTTATGAGGTATCAGACCCTCGTTTTCTTCTCTAGTATGCTGTGCTGTCTTGAGTTATATCAGTGTGATGTTAAACAGGGTTCTCTGTAGTGCATGTTGCATGGTTCTCAGGATTGAGCTTTTGGTAATGTTCCATCCATAGGTGACTATTGAGGGGATGCATTGGTTGTATACTCTTCTTTTCGGAACTTTTCATGAAATTTTCTTGTTCTTGAAGGTTGAGATAGCTCTACCAAAAGATACAGTGGAGAGCATAAACTGCTAACCCAGTGGTTCTCAAACTGGGCACCACAGGAAAATAGTACACCGCAATTATCCGCCTTGTGTGCCGTGTAGATTTTTCCAAATAAGCAAACATGCACACATTTCAAGCCTTGAACGTGTCCAGTAAGGGTGTTGATCTATCCCGCTTCCACCACAGAATTGCCAATCTATTGGTTTCATCACGGGCATCTGTGAATTCTCAACCATTTAAGCGACAGATAGATGGAAGGACGGGTGATAAGTATAATGATGTTGAAGTTTCGTTTATTCACTCCTGAACCCTTTTTGTCTGATTAATTTCTTAGAATGGACTCATTTTTTGTGCCTGGCTTACCTCAATTGCCATGGATCGCAGCTTTTTACAGCCACTTTTTAGGCAGGAGAATAGTGGTAAGTTTAGAAACGAGCTGAGAGAAGAAGAAAGTAAATAAAAGAAAGTGTTTTATACTTTACAAAAATCACATAACATAACACCGCGACATTTTCTGTATGTTCAAATTTGACCCTGGGAAAGATATTCAGCAAATCATTTTTTTGAAAATTACTTCCCGTCAAAGAAAATTTATTTTTTATTTTTTATTTTTTTATGGCAGTAGTTGAATTTGATGAAACAATAAGACACGTATCCATATTTCTATAGAATAAAGAGCTGGTGTACCGCGAAAGTCATATATGTTCCTCTGTGTGCCTTCATACAATAATGGTTGAGAACCAATATTTTAGGCACCAAGCAAATGAATATTAGATCCTTCTTCTCTATCTAATTTATTTCAAGTCAAATTGGTAGTATGTGTCAACGTGCGAGTATATATATATATATATATATATATATATATATATATATATGTATATATATATATATATATATATATATATATGCATATATATATATATATATGTGTGTGTATATATATATATATATATATGTATATATATAGATATGTATATATATATATATATATATATATATATATATATATATATATATATGTATATATAATGATGGAAAAGACTATTTACAGTTTTTCTAAATTTAATTTCTTCGAGACAACCACCTGAACTGGTCGATATGTACAAATTATGGCCTCAAATCTATGTAATCTGTTTGCTATAGACGTAGAGACAAGTTTGTTTATTTTATAGACACTAAATGAGGTTTTTGTATGCATATGATGTGATAATTAGCTACGTGCAGATGTCTTCTGTTACGCCAAGGGATTCAACTGACATAATAAAATAGAATTTCCTTCATGTTCTAATGACGTAATAAAAATTCTGAATTTAAAGAATAATCTTACCATATAATGAGCATGTATGCTATATTTCTGTTTATTTACTTATTTATTTGCACTCAAATGGGATGACCTCATCGGTTGATTTACTTTCCTTCTATGACATAACGATGCAAATTCCGTCATAAAAAACTGTTGGGGCTTCATGTTTGATCATCATGCATTAAAACAACATTTAATAAATTACCTTGTGAAACAGCTTTAGTCTCCTTGTTGCTGGTCCATACGTAAATAAGCCTGTCATTTTTGACGGGCATATTCTTGTAAAATCATTATAAGTAAAAGTAATTAGAACAAAATGAAAAAAAAAACTGTTTGTGGTCAACAGAACGCTATTCTCCAAGCTCATTGCAATACAAATCTCTATTATCTACGTCAATAAAATCAATGTGTATCTTCATATTTCAAAATATGCCGTAATGTTGTCCGTCATGAGTTAACTAGTAAATAAATAGACAGTGCTGCAACTGAAACTTTATTTACATCAATTTCACAGAGTTATGTATCTTTGTGTGACGTCACTAAATTCCATTACAGGAAACAGCATTTTCTCATCATCATGACAACGCTGAAAACAATCAAAATTTGTATTCGTCCGGTCGTGTAACCAATCGCAGCCCAGGGTACACACACAAGATATAAGTTTCTTATGGAAGTTACCCCGGATTCATTTTTTTGAAAATAAAGAATCTCTCCAGCAACTGAACCCATCATGTCCTGCGAGTATTTCAAGGAAAAGAGAGAGGTTCACATTAAAATAAGAAACTCATATAAACAAGCAAATTCCATCGTTGAAAAGATGTACGACCGAGTGAAACGTCGATTCAGTGGGAAACACAAAGTTTCACCCGATCCAGAATGGTTTATCAAGGGTAAGATGTGAGATCCTTGTTTCAGTTCCATAAGCGACTATTGGGAGGATGCATTGGTTATATACTCTTCTTTTCAGGATTATTGGAATCGACTTGTTTTTTAATGTTGAGCTTGCTCTGCCGAAGGCTTGCCATTCTAGGGCGATTTTTCGCTTGATCTCTTCTTTCGTGGATTTCATGGAGATTCGTTGTCCTAGGTAGATGAAGTGGTCTACTTCCTCCAGTTTTGCATCTGCGATTTTGACAGTAATGTCCTTATTCTCAATGTGATCGTTGTACATGATTTCTGTTTTACCGAAGTTTATGTATTGGCCAACTCTTTTCTTTCTTCATTTAGTTCATCCAGCATTAGTTGAAGGTCATGTAGATTCTCTACGAAAAGGACGATGTCGTCTGCAAATCTCAGCTTGCTTAGATATTCGCTGTCTATTTTGATTCCTCTATTCTCCCAGTCCTGGTCTCGGAAGATCATCTCGGGGCAGGCTGTGAAGAGTGTGGGTGAGCTGGTATCACCTTGTCTTACTCCTTTTTGGAGTTGAAAGGGCTCAGAGGCCTTATGTAGTCTGAGAAAGGAGTTGCTGTAATTGAATATATGTCGTAGTACTTTGACGTATACGCAGTCTACACCTTGTAGAGTGATGGCCCTCATGACCAAATGGATTTCCACTGAGCCAAATGCCTTCTTGAAGTCTATAAATGCTACAGCGAGTGTCATTTTGTATTCTGCTGCTTTTTCTTTCAGATGATTTATTGAATGGAGATGGTCCATAGTCGAGTAGCTTCTAAATCCAGCCTGTTCCCGTGGTTGATTTTCATCTAGTATTTCAATAATCCGGTTGGTGATGATTTTTGTGAAAAGTTTGTATATGCAATTGAGTGGGCTTATTGGCCTGTAGTTGTTGAGGTCTTTGGGGTTTCTTTTTTTGTGTAAAAGCATCATGATTGCTGTGTTCCAAAATCACTCTCAGGCGATCATTTAGAATAGGTAACACAATGCTTATATTTGGCAAGGGAGATAATCCACAGAGATACTAATGCTGTCACTACCGTTAAACCATTTGAGAGATAATTTTTTAATTGGTTATTTTTGATTGGCTAAAAGTTGCTATATTCTCACCGATGTTCAAATAACGTCATTTTCAATTATAAGTTCGATAAAGTCGGTAGATTTGGTGTTATGGTTAGTAGGTAGGTTCAGACATACAGTTAATAGGTAGGTTTGGTTTAGATTTAAGGTTATGTTAGGGTTAGTTTATATATTTTGAAGTCGCAGTTATGAAAAAAAAGATCTTATGAGTAATTTTTTTCAAATAGGTAATATTCAACAAAATGCCGAAATTTGGCCAGAGAGATAATCCACGGAGACTTTATAACTGCAACAACTCACGAAACAAACTTTTAGTCTGGCTACTTCTGAATGAGTAAAAGTTGCTAGATTTGTAGGAAAAAAATTGAAGAAATGGCTAACTGTTGCCTGAAACTACTGAAGAAAAATTGCTGAAAGCAAAAAACTATGGACATTTGAAACTATCTTATCAAATCGAACTTGGAAGTTTATTGCTTTGTTTTAGTAGTTTGGGTTAGTATTTAGGCTTAGTGTTTAAGGTTAACGTTAGGGTTAGTGTTAAGTTTGCCAAAGTTGGTTTGGGGTTACGGTTAGTTAGCAGGTTTAGGTTAAGGTTAAGTTAGGGTTGATTAATACACTTTGAAGCTGCATATCATAACAAAATAACCCTGAGTAATGTAACTGCAAACGTATCACTAACCCTAAACACTAAACCTAAATTCAAACCATAAACACCGAACATAAGCCATAATCTTTTTGTTTAATCTTATTTATTTCAAACAATCGTGTCCAGTTTTTCAGTTTTTAAATCTTATCTATGAATCTATTTTTCAAAAGTTTCATTTTCAAAAACTTTTCCAAACTATATTCTATTCGATTTTACTAAGATATCATTTAGATTTAGTGTTTTGGGCTCGGTTTAGAGTTCAGTCTCAGGTTAGTGTTAGTTTGATATTTAATGTTTGTTTGGGGGTTTGTGTTTCATGTTAGGGGTTAGTGTTAGTGTAAGGGGTTAGATTTAGAGTTTGCATCGTATAACTGAATTGCAGAACGAATGAAGGCAACAAACTTGTCATTATCGCAGGGGTAGTTTTACCACTGAAAGAATAGTTTGCGTCATCCATATGTTTTGAATCTAACGCATAAGAGGTAACAACTGCCCTTCATAGAACAATGGTGAGTAAATTAGTTTCACAGGCCGTTACTTCTAAAGTTGGCTCAATCCTCTTTAGGTGCCTCACAAAGAAGAGTAAATTGCTATATGCATTACTTTGTAGGGTGGGCGCCTCACCGTGTGGCAATGGCTAGTAAGCTAGCTGTACGAATCTGCTTTAGTGAGTTCTATATTCACGGGGTGCATTAAACTTTTAAAAGAGATTGGTTAGAAAGTAAGTCTTGCAGGACATTATTATTATAGTAAGCTCGATCCTCACCGGATGCCAAATACTTGTGAACTTGAGCTAGACACCACCAAGTTCTTAATTCTTTTATGGTTCAAATAACAGGAGTAATTTCTTTTTAATTCTTTTTTTAATTTCAGATAATTACATGAGCGATTTTCAATTCAAGAATTTACCGCAAAAAGGCTCGAAATAAAGCAACGACCGCACTTTGGAAGTATAAATATTTGTTAAATAAACTCTGATGCAAGTTTCAATTACTGTTGAATATTCTCAGCAGAGGTTATTTTAATAAAAAAAGGTTGACCAGGCATTTTCCTTTCAGGTGCACCATGCATAAATCCACGAATTAAGAAAAAATTTATCATGACGCTATTCAGGATCTGCAACACAGGCAGTCATCCTGGGGACCAAGTTCTGGAGGGGTGGGGCGCCTGTAATGTGTCTGAGATTAGAGGAATTCTCAAATACAAATGAAAAAAAATGGGAAAATGAATAAATCAGATGCAATTTTAAAAAAATACAAACTGAAAAAAAATCCCATAATGTTAAGTCAGATTTTCCAGGAATATCTGATAGTTGAACACAGCTATGTTGAGCTTTCCCGGAGCACCAGGAAAGTCTGATCCAGACGCTATTTATAATTTAAAAAGTATTTCTTTCATCCTAATGTATTATAATTGTTTTACATTGCAAAGACTTGATCGATACTGTGGATCGTAAATAAGGAATAGGTTCGAGAGAAGGCCTGAACTCATATCTTCTTTACCTTCGAAAGTCAGCTGCTGTACAAATTGAGCAGCAATTATAAACTTTTCTGTTTCAAAATGGCCACTGCACCAGTCGTAGAGTGGCTGGTGTTGATGGCAAAATTAAATTTGAAAAGACGATTATAACCCTAAACATTAACCGTAAAATACTATTCCTAATCTCAATCTAATAAAAATATTAACCCTAAAAATCAACTCCCTCCAAAAAAAACACAAACTCTGCAACAGGAGCGGTGGCCATTTTGAATCAGGAAAGATAACAATAAGCCAATGGGGTATTTAGTTCAACGATGAGTTCACCGTCTGAGGTAGTTGTGATAGTAATAGGAGTAGGTGGAAGCAGTCCTTTCTTTGAGTCAATTGATTCTCATGCTTGTAAAATATTGTGATATGGAAATATTCTGCAAGTTTAATTTTCAATAGGAATCGTAAATGGACATTTAGGGGTTTTTTGGAACATTATTGGCTTTTTTTAAATACAAAAAAATTCTAATAAGACATCATTTGCAGCTGGTGAAATAAATGATCGGAATAACATTTATCTAATGACGTCATACCTTTTAATGACGTCACATCTATTACTGACATCACACCTCTTCCTCCTTTCCTATTTTCTGTTGATATCTGGGACTGACCGATAGTTTGACTGATCTACATTTAGTTCACACACGAATATCAATCTTTCAACATAATCTCCTTCCTTGTCAATGCACTTAATACAGTTGTGAATATTAATCACGCATATCAAACATTATTCAGCGAGCATTTTAGATCTAAATTCAGCTAATACATGGGTGTCATGGTACAGACTGATTGATCCACCTTCATATAAAGTGATACCCAAAAGTTCAGGGACTTTGCCGATACCTCTTGTAGGCAATGACCTATGTGAGCCAGTGTGGAAACAGTAGCCACGGAACAACTTCGAAGTGGACCGTGCAAACTAAGTGTTGAGGTAAGTCATTTCTTCGTGGTCAACCTTTTGAGTAGCATCTCTTGGTCTTTCAAAGTGAAACATTTCATACATTATCGTTTAAAAACCGTCAAGTCTAGCCATCACGGTTAATAATCGAAAAACCATGGCGTCAAAATTCGAAGTTATGTTAAAGAGATTCCTTCGAAGAACAAATATGATTTGAATGAATTCTACTTATGACATCACTGATATTTTCAAGGAGGATACGTCAAAGATAGATTGAAGAAACATCCAGAAATATCTATGTTCTGGGGAAGCTAGTTGTTATTATTAAACCTGACAGAATACCCCCCCCCCCAAAAAAAAGGAAGCGTATTTCTCCAAAATCAGAACCAACATTTTTAGGAGAGATTTAGTGGAGTACTAATGCCAATTTTCAAGTCTCTAGACGTTGAAACCTACACACACAAACACACACACATGCACTTATAAAAAGGGATATAATCCTCTGCCATCTTTGGTGGCTACGGTTGTTCAATATCACGCTTAGAGCAAAATCCCCGAATTCATTATAAGCAGTTCTAGTAGTTGCTATTTCATGTATTAGAATTATTACTACTACTGTTGCAATAAAGATGATGTTGACGCATGGAATTGTAACATAAAACTGTTATTGGGCGATTTGCTTATATTATGTCTCCTGTGGGTACAATATCACGCCTTGTCATCGAAATCATTATCCTAAATGGCATCCTACTTATCCCAGGAAAGTGACCACCCAACCCTGACCAGCTGCGTCAACCAATATCATTATCTCCGGCAGGTAGTTGACCATTCGACCTGATCATTTTTTCGGCATGACACGTGCTCAATATAGCATGGTCAGTAACAAAATAAATGTTCTACAACTGGCGACCCATACCACCGACTGAGATAACACGGACAGCCGTCTTTTGGCCATCTGGCGAGGAGAGATGAAGAGTTTTATGTCGTATTCTTTAGTATCAACCCCGCCCTTACGACCCCCAACAGCCTTTTCGGACACTGACCGGGTGCCCACACAAGCTGAGTCACGACAAGTGAAAATAATAGTCATGAAATAATCATTGATTGACTCTTTAACAATTTAATGTTTTTATCTTTGCGGGTGGAAAAGGCTTGGTATTTTTCTTTTTTTAAATCTTAGCTTAGTACCAGAAGTGAAAATTATACTCATTAAATTGATTGCTAGTTTAACTGTTCACTGTTTTCGTCTCCGTGGGTTGTACACGTAAAAGTTTCGACCGGTCGAGTTTCTGGTCATTTCGGGTAGATTTCTACAGAATGTACAGTAATGTAATTGATTGTTTACCAGTATAATTTTCCTCACAACATGAAGAAATCAAACGGATGATAACTCTAGACTGGCAATCATTCAGTAGAGCAAGCTCAACCTTCAAGAACAAGCAGATCTCATTAGACCTAAAAAGAAGGGTATACAACCAATGCATCCTCCCGGTAGTCATGTATGAAGCTGAAACATGGAACCTAATCAGACTGACCCACAGACCTAGACTCATGTCACGCACACAGGAGAGAATCATTCTCAGCATCACATTGATTGACAGCGCAATAATAATAATTGATATAGACGGGGAACGCTTCTGGAAACTGGGGAAAATCTTAGAAGCTGCACACATCGACTGAGTCTATAAGTCAGAGAAGCCCAGAGTTCGACCTAAGGTAATTTTCGCTACCCAAAAGGGATAAAGTATGGAAATCAAAGCCTAACAAGCAGAGAAAAAGAAAGCACCCGATTCCTACGTTATAAGCGTTGCTACCATTGGAGAGAGGCTCTACCACCATCACATTCGGATAGTGCACATCGAGAAGACTGTAGAATGTATCGACCAGAAGGTCATGTTAACAATACAAACAATGAGTTCAATTGTCTGGAAGAACTCTTTGAAAAGCTTATATTTGTCCGGCAAAGGGCTACGATTATGCAGCGCCAATTAAGAATCATACTTCCTTACAATATCCTTACATCATCAGCTATGTCAAGTAGTTATTTATAAGCTTCTATTCGTTTAGCTCGGGGACGCATTTATGGTGCACCAATTGAGAATCGAATTTACTAACAATGTCCTGAGAGAGTAGTTTGCTAATCAACATCACCAGCTGTTGCCCTGATAGTTAACGTGATCATGATAAACATGAAACAAGAAGGAGAAAGAAAAAAGAAAGAATGAGTGAGAGAGGAAGAAGAGAAGGAAGAGAAATAGGGGGAAAAAGGGCCATCATCACACTTATGATGAACATAAAACAGAAGAAAGAAAGAAAAAGAGAAGGAAAGAAAAATTAAAAAGAGAGAAAGATACGAGCAAGTAACCATAGACATAATTTCAACATAGAATAGGGTACAGCGGAAGAAAGAAAAAAAAACAAAGAAAGGAATGAAGAAGGAGACCAATAATCGAAGTTATAAGGAACATAGAACATGAAGAAAGAAAGAAGAGAAGAAGAAAAAAAGAAAGAAAGAAAGAAAGAAAGAAAGACAGAAAGAAAGAAAGGAGGAAAGGAGAAAGAAGGGACAAGCAGACCAATGAGTACAGTCATGATAAACATAGAAAAAAAAAGGAAAGAAAGAAAGAATGAAATGAATGAATAAATAAAGAAAGGGCAGAAGAACGAAAGAAAGGATGAAAGAACGAGAGAAAGAAAGAAAGTAAAAAAAACAAACCAATAATCATAGTCATAATGAACATGAACAAAACAAAAAGGGGAGAAAGAAAGAAAGAAAGAAAGAAAGAAAAGGAAAAAGAAATGAATAAAGAAGAAAGGGGGACAGAAAGGAAGGAGGGGAAATGAAGGGAGAATGCAGGCCATTAATTATAGTCAGAATGAACAACGAAGGAAAAAACAAAGAACATAGAAAGAAAGAAAGAAAGAAAGAAAGAAAGAAAGAGTGGGAGAAGGAAATAAAGAATAAAAGGAAAGGGGGAAAGAGAGGAAGGAGGAAAGGGAAAAAAAGGTAAAATGCCGGCCAATAATTATAGTTAGAATGAACATAGAAAGAAAGAAGGAAAGAAATGAAGAACGAAATAAATAAAATAAGACAGAAAGGACGAAAGAACGAAAGAAAGGAAGAAATAAAGAATGCATGAAAAAAGAAAGAGAGCAATAATCATAGTCATAATGAAGATAAGGAAAAAAGAAAACAAGAAAGACAGACAGAAAGAAAGAAAGAAAGAAAGAAAGAAAGAAAGAGAAGAAGAAATTGATGAAGAAGGAAAGAAGGGGAAAAACAAAAGGGAGAAAGAAAGAAAATATTCTGGCAATATCCACATAAAGGGAAATAAATGTGGGCTTGTGGTCGTGCCTCTCTGTATCATCAATGTCAGATGGATTGATCGTCATTGGAAGCCACCATCGTTACGAAGAGATGTGTTATCCTGATAATAATATGGCCGACTCCTTCATTCCGCATTCGGAATCAATTAGAAAAATTAGCCGGCGAACCTTCCACTGTACTTAACTCTGTCAGTTGGCCGCGATAAACATCAATTAATATATTTAGAAGTTGAAAGGCTCAATTTGAGCGAGAGCCAATGATTGGAAAGGATTTTCACTGAATGAATCTACGCCTGTGTGAGTATGCGTGTGAACGAAAAGTGTGAATGAATCGATGTTCTTTTTGTGTATCAATCTGAGTTATTTTGTCGATTGTGGTTGGGGCGGGGGTTGGACGAGACGGAAACAAGTGATTGTGTTTCAAACAAAGAGAATGAATCTGGACTAAATTACATTTTAATTCGTGATTTCCCGATAATAACTAAAGTTAATTATCTTTTTTTCCTTTGTTAATAGATCATCCGCTTTATGATTGAAACCAATACCCAGGAGAATTTCGAGCAATCTGTCGAAGTATATCATTCTCTTCCACTGTCTTTCGTAAGGGTGAGCCCACGACTCTATCCTATTGAAAATTGGGTGTCCACAAACTAGGCTTCTAAACTTTAAACAATATTGTCTAACTCCAAAACAGGGGTTGACTTTATTTTTCTACCTCAACAAAAATAAGAACAAGGACAACAATTCTTACCAAATTTTGGGGAGTGAAAACTAGCATTACTTAACATTAATTCGAAATTTGAGTGATGACTCTTGCTGGAGATCAAGTGACACCAAGTTTTACCATGACTACCCGACTGTTCTGGTTGATTTCAATTCATGCCGTTGATTGAATAGTTTCAATTCTTCTCTCAAGGATTTTGAGTTTTTTCCGACTTTTCTCAAACTACAAAACCTGAATTGATTTTATTTTTACACCGTAACAAGAATAAAAACAAGAACAACAATTTTCACCAAAATTAGAGGTGTAAACCTATAAGTAAAATAATCATGCTCTTCTGTGACTTGTACTCATGACCAACTGATTGCCAGGAGGCTGTCTTACTGACAGAGCTTAATCGTCAGATTTAGATATTAACGAAAATTAATCACTCATGAATACACAGGCTTAGTTGAGTCTGATAAATGAAAATATATATATATATATATTTATACAACACACAAACACACGCACACACACACACACACACACACACACACACACACATATATATATATATATGTATGCAGGCCCCTTTTCTTTATTTGTTTACTGTATTTACATTGTCGAGGCCAAGTGATATATTAACCGTGTAATGATAGGAGATCCTTTAAAATAAGTTTCAATATGATATATCGCATTTTATATTCTTTCTGTCTTTCTGTCGGATCTTATATACATTTCTTCATACATAACCGTTGCATTGAAAGAAATGGAAGTTGCAAATATAGATGAAAATGAACAAGATGAGAAGTTGGAGTGAAAACAATTATTTGAGCCTCTGCATTAACGGTGGATATATATATATATATATATATATATATATATATATATATATATATATATATATATATATATATATATATATATATATATATATATATATATATATATATATATATATATATATATATATAAGCACTACTCTAAACGAAGTTGATATTTAAGTTGAATGTATCGAGCACTTGTAATAAACCCATCATACATCGGACATTATACTATATTATATCATATTGCATCCCCGATTTGTACTGTGTGATATACATATAATTTTCTTATCATTATATATTCAATAAATAAGTTGCAATCATCATCTTCAGTCGGAATAGAAGTTAAAGTTGAGTTCAACCCTGCAGCAGCTAGCTCTGTTTTCAACCAAATTCCTAAAGTTCGGATTTGGGCATCTCGCACACAGCTTCAACCAAGATCTGACAGTATTTGAGCAATCTACTTTTGCTTGCTCAATTCAATATTATTAGGAATTATTTTATCCCAAAGCTACATTTTAATAATTTCCAATTATGATAGTCTGAATCTACAGATCGCTTCGTGATTCGATTATATTTTATCGATTATTGTACAAAACTTGAGGCTACGTTTTTGATTTATTGGCTGTTTTAATGCTGCGTTTTATGACCATTTGCTTGATTCGTAAAATTTTAGATTGGCAACAACTAACAATGGTCAGGCGGCAGGTGTTATTCACTTAGCACATTTTGCCAACTCTTGTTTCTCATATTTTTTTGACTTATTTACATCCAAATGGATAAAATGAAAGTTGTTGACAACTTTGAGAATACCTTTTTTCACACCATCTTAAACACAACTGAAGAAAATAATTGGACAAAGCTGACATTCGCTAGATTCATTAGTTAGTACACGAGAGAGCACAGTGTTAAGTTTGGATTCGTCTGGATCAGCGGTCCTCTAGAAATCTAATGAAAAAATAACAATGATAGATATTTCCCCGTTCTTTCTATGAATCATCTCTCTTGACTCTGGCTCTTCAGAATACTTCTTGTATCGATCACAACCGACCTTTTTTTTTTTTTTTTAAAATTAATTCAATATGGCAGACTGCTTCACATAACTATAAGGTTCGCCCCTTAAAAACATGCACCTTAATGAATTGTGTTGGTTTATGTGTAACGAACTCACATAACTTACATAATGGGTTCCATTTTGGATTTGTTCTTCTGGGGAATGAAAGATAAAATGATCATTGAACGACCGGAGCCACGAAAGGTGGCGTGTAGTTCTATCCTTTTTTTGAATGAGTTTGCCTGTTCCAGCGTTCCTGGCCGTACCGTTTTGTCTACAGCCTTGAAAATTGACACCAGTACTCTCCTAAAAATGTTTTTATTTATTTTGGACCTTGCTTTGATGGGTTTGTTAATAGCATCTAGATTTTCTAGAATCTAGACATGTCTAAATGTTTTGTAAAAAAAACATTTTCCAATGGAAGACGCCAGTTATTCTATGAATAAATTTTATTCTCCGATGGATTTCTTTCACATGACTTTTTTTTTTGCTGCTACGGTTGGTCAGTTATTGACGGTGATGGCTACTTTGTACATTCTGTTTGTATTAATAACTCCTCGATTGATCTTCGTAGAAATCATAAACAAGCAACCGAAGGACAAACTTAAAAAAGTAGTGTCAACTTTTGTTATAAAGTATATGAGTAAAGATCATTTGCGCCCATGCACCTGAAATCTCGCGTAGAGCCACGTGATCGCGTTATTTGCTGTTTAAATAAAGTTTACAAGAAGTCATTCAAAAAACGCCGTATTTATAAGTAGAAGATATTTTTTTCCCGAAATCCAGAAGGATGACTTCAAAATGACTACGAATGACTTCAAAAGTTGAAGTTTTTTTTTTCTTGTGTATTAATTTCATGCATTGGACACGTGGTGATTGGATGGACAATATCTTACAAGTATGAGAATCAATTGACACCGACCGAAAGACTACTGACTGTCCTTCCTCCTTCTCCTCTTTTTGCTACTACCACGGATGGTGGACATATCGTTGAACTTATGGATCTTGTTTTATTGGAAGCAGCATTGTCAACCATTTTTATTAAAACAATTTTAACCTGTAATTTCTTTCATTTTGATTTTTGTTTGCTGCATTTCTTTGCAACTTCATCCGGACCATCAATCTACAGCAGCGAGAAAACAGCGCAGATCTGGAATTAATAATAATCTTTCGGCGAGACCAGGGCTTCCCTGGAACCAAAAGGGCGTGAGTTCAATCCTTACCGTAAACTTTTCCTAGATTTTCGTTCCGGGTTGTTTACTAGCTGACAGTAGATCGTCAGTTTGAGCAAAATATCGATAGATACTAGTGAAAATTGGTAGTTGTTTGGATGGGGTTCGCAAAAAAGGATGTGACTACTATAGATAGATGATGAAAGCATAAAGTGTGAATCACGCTGGCAGTTTTGAGCGCAGAGAAGACTGTTCACTTGTTATCAACATGATCTTGGTTGGAGAAATACTGTTACAAATGACAAAGGAAATGTATTTAATCATTTTATGAACAAAAACTTACTTGAAAATTTTGTAACGAGCAGCCAGACCTGGTTAGTGCGATGTTTCGCCTGACCCCAAGCCCCCCCCCCCAAAAAAAACCCAACGAAAACAACCTCTGCAAGACGTGAAGAATGGACATATTCGGTCATCGTGAATGCAACGGTCATACAGCACACAAGCCCACTCAATGTCGTCTCACTGCTAACTGAGTAACCCCATCGAAAAGTCCCTATACATCATTATCATCATCAGCAGCAGCAGCATCATCATCATCATCATCATCAGTCTTTTAACGTACGTCGTTGGACATAAACCATCCGCAGGATTCGCCACACTTCTCTATCGTGGGCGTCGCGGAGCCACGAGTTAATTAGAAGTCGCAAAACCGGTTCTCGAGATTTTCAAAGTAGCTGGATACTCTCCAGAGATACTTCGTAATCATGGTTGATAATGCTCTCCGTCCTGTCCATCAAATTCTTACCCTGATCTAATTTATCTCTTTTACTTCCCACCTTAACGTCTTCTCCCTCTACTTTTCTATTGAACTCCCTTAAAACCTTTAAAGCGATAAACGTCCATAAATGTCGTCTGCGCATTCAATTATTCCTTCCAACGACGCGCCGTATCAAAAATCGATCATGGTTGATTTCTTTTCTTGGAAAATTCATCCCTTCGCCATTAAGAATACGTCACGCACCATTTCTTCAATCAATTTGTTTACACATGTCACACTCTGCTAATTTAAAAATTAAGCGGGGATGACGTCTCTGTCTTCTTTTAAGGAACAGTTTCCTCGAAGAAATTCAAAATGTCTCGCCTCTTTTGTTTCTTGGTTGCGTCTTGCGTAATGCAGGAACATCTTATTTTATCCGGCCCTTGGTCGTTTTGATAAGTTTTCTGAAAATGGTCGAACTGTTCGCTGCCAAATATATCTTCGAAGATTGTATCTTCTGTATAAAGTTTCTTTCGTTAAAATTCAATGAAAAATAGAAAGACTTCATTCTATTCAGGTATACAAAACGGTTTTATTTTCATGCAAATCAATTTATCTGCACGACATAATCTATACTTATAAAAAAAACAACTTGTCATCAAGTTTATTGGTTTATTTGTCAGTTCACAGTGGGAACATAGGCTTTACTTTCTTTAAAACCGATCAAAGAAACAAAGAGTTTGACACTTACGTGATTGACTTCAGACCTTTTGTGTTTCTGTGTCTGCGTAGCGCTGTAAAAATAAGTTATACTCTCTTCCTCTTTTTAGAACTGATTAAAGAGAGTGAGAAAGTAAAACTCGTGTGACTGATTGACGATGCTTAGTATGTAAGTGATGCAGCAAAAAAATCCTATGTAAGAAGAATTGAAAGAACCAAAACAATTTCCAACTTTTTTTTAATAGGTTTAATAAATATTGAATATTGAATTCTTGAAATTAGAAATTGAACAGGGATATTCTAAAATACAGAACTACCCATAGATAACACAGGAAATCCCATTATTCTTGACGGGTACAATGCTAATAGATAATAAATGTAATATACACACAAATGTGTTAAAACAAAATATTTTGATAATTAAAACAAGATGAAACGTCTTAAAGCAACAAGCTATACATTAGGCCATTTTACATCCAGTAAATTTATAAATACTCTCTAACCATTTTGTAGATTACAAACGTGTTTTGTTCTTTTTAGTAGGCTTTTGCTATCTTACAAAAGAGTTGCACAATTTGTTTGGTTTTTTTATTTTTGTTTAAGAGGAGAGAAATTAGACTAAACTGGCTGCTGCAGTGTCAAATTTAAACTCCAAGAGGTTGCGCTAATCATCTTCAGTCATTATAGAGGTCTATTTATTAAATGTAAATGACTGAATGGGCACAAGAAAATGCTCATGGGGACATTCTTATCTAATAAATAAAACTTCCATTCTAATGAAGATGATTTGTACATTCTATATAATGAATAAACTGATATCTTTTTGTATTCATTCATTCATTCATTGGAGTGAAATCAGCTCAAGAGCATCTGTACGGTAAATTTTTGTTCAGACTCAGGAAGGCACCCTCTTGGTGATCAGTTTGTTGTGAGTTCAAATCGCAGTAGGGGAATGTGGATTTTGCATATTAGTTCACATCCCTCATTGCACACACTCACACACACACACACACACACATATACATACATGTATAGACGGTCAGCTAGATTAGCTTAAAAGCTGAAGAAACCTACATTGGCAGTTGTGATGACAGTTTGTAATATATATATATATATATATATATATATATATATATATATACATATATATATATATATATATATATATATATATATATATATATATATATATATATCAAGCAATCATTTGGTTATGAGTTCAAATCAAGGTTGGGGAATATGTGTTTTATACATTGGTTTATACACCTGATCTTGGTGAAGATTTCTCTTATTATTCTTGTTGATACGATGGGAAAATAAACTCCAATCTCATGTTTGATACGAGGATAGTTTTCATCTCTCCGTGTGTTTTGGAACTAATGTATCAAAATGGAAGTAATAGAAAGCCGTAACGATCTCGGTATTGTATCGATGGTTTGATCTGAAGTTAATCACGATTTTTGCCAAATTCATTATTATATTTAGAGTGGGCGAGATTGGCCGTAATATCTTCTAAGATATTTCTTTCATTTTAAAAAGTACTCGTTATTAGAAACCATGATACAAGACTGTCACCAAAACTGTCAACATAGGTTTCTTCAGCTTTTCAAGTTGGTATGCTTGGCTACGGTTGGATATGTATTTATCACGCGTAAAGACAGGAGCAATAGAGCTAAGGGCTGAAATTTTCAGCATTTACTCCTTATTGTGTCAAGCAAAAACGTCTTTGTTTTTTTCACCCCTCATTGGTTTTTAGTGGGAGCCAATTTGCAACGTAAGTCCATGCTAAATTGGTCCCTTTATTTTGAGGCCGTTCTTGTTTTTTAAAATCAGGACATTTTAGTGAGCACGACCAGACAACAGGTGAGAAAAGTAACTCATTCATATATCACTCATTTTTTTCCATGTTTTTCCAATTGATCACCCCCAACGCGGCATGCTGCCAAAGAAAGTCGGTTACGTGACGTTTTCTATTGAGTAACTAACCAAACCTGAGTTCTTAGATTTTCTTCCACCTTTCAATGTTATTTATTTATTTATTTATCCAATTATTGCTTTGGACACAATAAATGATTTTGTCTGGAAGCACATTTATCTATTTCCCCGATCAGTGAGACATCAATATCAATGTGATTTTTTTTCAAACATATTCTTTTAAACAATCGGAACTAAACTTAATACAAGACACAAGAAGAAGAAAGAAATGCCACTAAGTTTGCAATGTTGATGTTCAGTGGTCTTGAAAAAGAGAGATCTTACAAAGAACATTTCTCGGCAAAAACACCGAAATATTTTAGCAGGAAAAAAAAAACCCAAAAAACAAAACTAGAGAAAGAATAAAAAGTGTATCAAACAAAACTAAAATCAGAGGCCGTTTTATCAGCCTGATCTTGGGACTGCAGTTTTAGCACCGGCCAAGGCCGCTGCCTGACAGACGGGGCCCACGATATGTCAGGAGAGATTTCCTATTGTCTGTCACACATCTAACTGTCCGGACTGAGAGCTTACCCCCCCTGTCTCCCTGTCTCTCTCCCTCTTTCCCATCTGTCTTTTCCTCTCATTCTCTCTCTCTCTCTCTCTCTCTCTCTGTCTTTCTACGTCCCACTCTCTCTGTTTCTGTCTAATGACGCCAACCTTTAAATTGATCCGACCCTAACACCTTAGCTACGTTCAACTCTTTCAGGCTTTTTTTACCACACTTTTTTTTGTTCATCACTGACTGGCACATGGGATTTAGAAAAGGATGCAATATATATATATATATATATATATATATATATATATATATATATATATATATATATATATATATATATATATCTGTGTGCGTGTGTGTGTGTGTGTGTGTGTGTGCTAGAAAAAAAAAACAAAAGCAAAAAGAAAATATTAGACTTGAACAAGAAGGAGAAAAGAGTACAAGTCAAAAAGCAGAACGTGACGTTGAAACACAATGGAGGAAGCGAAGAAAAATAACCTCAGATTCTTCCAATTCTTTTTTTAATCAGCTGATCTTACCAAAGTTACACGAGGGACATTGACAGAGATTCGATTTTCGTTAGTGTTAGAATTTCTTACTTTTTTTTTTTCCTTCTCTATGTAATTCTATTTGTTCCGTAGTACAGATTGTAATATTCGTGGAAATGGGCCTTTTCGTAAAGGCTCGCATCGGTTAATACAAGCTTAGAGATTTCAGGTCTTAGCAAGATTAACTTGGCGACACAGAATCCTTGATCATGATAAGTTTAAGTAACATAAGAAAAAAAACAAGACTGTCTGCTGCAGGGTGATACTTCGCTTCAGCTTCTATTCTGAATGAAGATGATTACAGCTTCTTTTGTGTTGTATGTATAATGAACTGAAAAAAATGAAAACAAGTTGGGTTAGTCATTCAATAGAGACCAAAGTTTTTTTTTTCAACATGCTGTGTTGGAAGGGGTGATCAATAAAAAAATCGGAAAAAAGGGTGATCAATGAATAAGTTACTGCTCTCGCATTTTGTTGGCCTGTGATCACTAAAAAGTAAGAATTCAAAACAACCACAAAAAACAGTGTGACACAAAATAAGGGATTAATTTTGCCTAAACGTACACCCAAATTGACTCTAAACACTTATTTTGGAGAGAGATTTAAAAAAAAAAGTATTTTCTACACAAAGTGAGGAGTAAATTCCCGAATTTTCAGCCCTCTAGCTCTGTTAAGGCGGCCTATGCGCATGATTCATACATAGACAGCCAGATCAAATGATAAATTGAAGAAACCTACATTGACAGCTTTGTTTGACGCTTTGTGATATATATATAAGTATATATATATATATATATATATATATATATATATATATATATATATATATATATATATATATATATTAATAATTGTGTCATCCACAGACAACTGTTTCGTTGTAGCACAGCTTTAGACTCCCTTCCAGTTCTGCTAAGAAGGGTCGAAACATTCACTATGGACCCAGGTGCTCTATCCCTGCCCAAAATAGAACCGGACGGTCAGTTGGACAGAATTGAGCGATATGTTTACTTACGCATAATTCCCCATCTACCAGAATGCTCCATTCCAGAGTTGGAAGAGCATTGCTTAGTTGCTTATAGTAGATTGTATAAGTGTAGTTAGTAGAAGAAATGAACCCGTTCGTATTTTTGTATAAGAATATTGATCCATTAGAATAAAATAACTCTCTACATTTCTGTAGGATGAACTTTCGTTAATATGTAAGAATTTACGATGTAGCTCACCAGTAAAACAGCTGCTTGCTTGTGAGGGTAAATCATGGTAGAGTAAAGTGGGTTTTACATATCATTTAACACCCCTAATTTTGGTGAGGATTGTTCTTGTTGCTTTGTTCTTGTTATGATAGAAGAATGACGGTAACTCCAGTTCGGGAATTGGGGAAAAAAAAAATTCTTACGAAGGTGGAGCAATAAGTCTGTAGCCTGGACAAGTTATTAGCTAAATTTGGGTTTTAGTTTTCTCTCCATACTGTTCAATTTATGTGATTAATATTAACGTCCGAATTAAGGCGTTGACAAATGTTTGAAAAGGAATGTTTATTGTGGGAAATGAATGCTTTTTTTTCACTTTTCACACTGTGGACTTATTGATTACCTCCAAACAAAACTTAGTCAATATCGCGTATATTCAGCTTCATTATATACAATGTATATACAGCTTAGTCTGGCATAAGGCAACAGTGATAGGGCACCAGGTGAGAATTGAACACGTTACAATTGAAATGGTCTGCATCATAAGTAAGTTAGCCTTTTCTACGTCACTATAAGACGCTTTCTGTCGGTCGGTTCCGGTTATATTAAAAAACAGAAATAGTAAGGAAGATGCATACTGTCATTAAAGGATATCATGTCATTAAAAGGCGTGGCGTTAGTAAAAGGTATGACATTTATTACAATCAATTTTTTCACCAGCTGCCAATGATGTCATATAAGAAAATCAAAGGTCTGCATAAAAAGAAAACTAAAAAAATGATAAAAAACGCCCAAAATGATAATGGCAGAGTATTTCCATGTCCCAATATTTTACAAGTATGAGAATCATTTGACTCAAAGAAAAACTACTTGCTCTTCTTCCTCCTTCCCAGTCTGCTACAACTACCACAGATGGTGAATGTATTGTTGAACTTATGGCTCTTATTTTGCTTTGGTATATACAAAAAAATCACTTTTAAATAAAACTACTCTAAATTCAGTAGATATATAAACAATTTGTTTCTATATTATAGATTTAATAACATGCATAAAGAGTGCAATCCTTAATGCTAGTTGAGGTTTAAAGAATTCATTGAATCTACCTTGCTACAATTTAATACAATGGTTCTCAACTGGGGGGATCCCAACCCCCAAAAGGGGAATTTGGGTGGTCCACAATCAGATAAAATGAAATTCGTGGTGAATATTCAGGGCTCAAAGGCTGTGGGATGTGTTTATTATTAGTGAACAGGCCCACTGATTAAAGAATTTGTACCAAAAATATATTTATGTGTATAAAAGTTATCATACCAGAATTCTTATTTTCTTGTAATGAATTGAAATTTTAAATGATGAGTTTCTAAATATTTTCAGTTGCTTTTTTCGTGTAACAAAGACATAGCAGCAGCTGCACGATAACGAAATTCAACAAATTCACATAATAAAGCTGTCGAATTATACGCGAAAAAAAAATGGTTATTTGAAATTATTCTTCGTGGCAACTTCCTTAGATAGAAGGAAGGAATTAGTGATTTTATTGACAAAAGTGGGAAATGCCTTTGAAAACTATATTTTTCACGTGATAACACGTGAACGAAATCAACGGAGGCATCTCGTAAAAATAACGGACTGCGTCCTTTGCATTCTTGCATAAAATAACCATCTAAATCTTTCATTGTTTCTTAGTCACATTTTTACGACAAGTCAAATTTTCACATGTATCAATTGACACTTATAGTTGAACATATACTCCACAGGGCTTCCCCTGAAAGACACACCGTAGATAGTGCTGGGTTTATACTGAAAAAGTCCTGCGTTATTCAGGAATAGCCAACCAAAAGTTACTTTGGTTTGTCATCCATGGCCCAATTAAATGGATTGGTGGGTCGAATAAACAAAGTAAATTATTACAAACATGATCAGTTTTGATACATTTTCCGTTTTGTTTTTAATTTTCCTTTGATCAAATATCATAAATCATTATTTTAAAATATTTTTTGAATTCTTTTCGTCATCTTCAGTTCATAAATTGCCTATTCAAAAAACAATTGATATAATAATGACTTGAAATATTTCCTCAAATGAATTTTTTTTAAAATGGGAAAATGTGTTCAATACTGTTACTATCAGAATGTAAACAAATATTGCTAGGATTAGAATGAAGAATAGATTTAAGAGTGTTATTTGAACTTCTGTGTCCCGTTGAAGTCTTGATGGCTTGATTGGCAAAGTTTCTCCAAGGGGCTGTGGGTTCGAATCTCGCCGTAGGCTTATTCTTTATTTTCTGATCAAACGCTATTTCCTCATTACCAAAGGGTAATCTGTCTCAAAAGAAGTTACGATAAAAGACAACTAATATAATTAGGCTGAAGGTTAGGAATATTCGAAGATAAAACTCATTCTGAGGTTTTCAAGACTTGACGAGGCTTGTCCAGAAAGGATCCACTCATTTTGAATGTTTCCAGAAACGGTTGTCCCGACTTGACGCGACCTGGCAACCAATCAAAATGGACTTGACTGGGGTACTTATAAACAGACAATCTCTACGACGTTGCTCAGTCATAATCTTTCGGAATTAATATATTGGTGGAAGAATGTAGACTGTGAGCAATCTGTTGTAATTTACCTTGGGACTGAGGCTTATTTCCTCATTTTTTTCAATTCACCGACATTCGACTATGAGTTCCTTCAATCCTTGTTCACCTCCGTCAGTGAAGTTAGAAAATGGTGCATATATTTGGTGTGTTTGTCTGGTCACACAATATATTCAAAACTGAATGGATTTCAACAGAATTTTTTGCGAGGTAAGAGAATTATTTTCTTTGATTGAGCGATATTTTGCTTCTTTTGTTTTTTTTCTTTTTTTTTTTTTCAATTACATCCATGTATACGCTCATGTCTGTCGGCGCGATATTCCTGAAAGTTCTCAATGGATTTCTATAATATTTCAAGTAAGAGTGTAAAATAGCCTACAAAAGAACTGATCGAATTTTGGAGCAGATCCTTGCACAATCAACTCCCCTATGTCGTTATATGTCCAAACCACATAAGATCCTTAAATATTCTGGCCTGTCCATAGTATATCTCCAAAGGTTGTCAATGGATTTCAATCAGATTTTATTGAAGGATGGGCAATAGACCACTGGGGAAAATGATTGAATTTTGGAGCCTATCCATGCACAATCACCCCTCCCCCCAAGAAAACAATGATGTTGGCAGAGGTGTGTGCTATCTGTGTGCATTTTATCATAACGTATCTGGAATAAAAGGTAGGCTCCCGTTCAGGTTCGAGTTTACGCCTCCTTTTGCTACAGGAAATCCTAGTTTACTACACCAGCTGCTCTTATCGACTGGGCTATGAGAATTCTACGGTAGTCACGAGAACAAATTTAACCTTTACTTTTAGCCTCTATTCCTCCCCAAACTTACTCGGAAAGAGGAACCAGACAAATTCAGAAGGTATTGGCTCTGTGACACCCACGATAGGGAAGCGTGGCAAATCCTGGGAAAGGTCTATGTCCAACGACGGACGTTAAAAGACTGGTGATGATTAAAAAACACTCTGTACTCGAGGAATTTCAGAAAAATCATTAAAAGAAAAGAGTATTCACGGGAAATTGTTCAAACTTACTCTAAAATCCCCATCATCACCATCATCATCATTATAAAAGACGGCTGGAGCTATAGTCACCAGATTTTCAATAGTTATGATTGCCACCTCAGGTATGTTTTACAGAATTTTTTTTTTCAAATTCCAAACCTTTCCATGTTTTTAGCGAGTGGTCCGATTTATACAGTTAGAATAATGCTAAACTTGGTCCTTGCCTTATGTTCGTCAGATTAGCTCACAGAATTCTTTATCCTTTTGTCTACGACTCTGAAAAGTCATCAGTATACCAACTAAGTCTCGGATATTTTTGTGGTAACGACGTTTCGACTGCTTCATCTCAGCTTTTTTCGGTTGTAAAATATGATATCCCTAAAAAAAGAGAGTTTCTCTCATCAGTCTCTTCTTCCGGTTGTTCAAAGCAGAAAAAAAAAATGCTATCAAACTGGAAATTCAAATTTGAGCCGCAACACTTGCAGATATTCCATTCCAACAACGCTTGCAGAACAGCTTGATCCACGATTTTTTAACATGGAAATGTTCTCATTTTCTTTCTTTGCTCAACAAAGAATTCCGACTCGTGTCTCTATTTAGCAGGGAAGGAAATTATGGTCTTCAATTTAAGAACAATCAAGCTTTAGGTATAGATATTTAACCGTGCCGTCAATCAAAGACAAAGTACATTTGGACATTTTTTTCTGACGGGCCATTCCCTGGTGAGTGTAATTTGAAAGAAGCTTTTAGGGATTTTTATTATGAAGAATAATTTAACCTATTTCCTCTCTTCCTCTTTCATGTTTTGCTATGCATCGGCTGATTACGACAATATGTATAAATTCAGACGTAAAATGAAACGCTTGTAAGTATTTTATTTCAGGAACGTTTGTAGTGAAGTTAGTTCCATAAATTCAATTATGGAAACGTTTTAATCTTTGTTTCTTTTTCGAATAGAGATTCTGCTTAATGTCTCAGTTTAGCAGCAGAGAAATTTATGGCCATTGATGTATCAACAATCCAGCGTCAGGAATATCTTCCTTATTGTGAAACGCTTACTATCAAAGTTTTGACTTTATTTTTGAATGTCGCAACAATGGCAATGACCACATCAAAAACAGTGACAGTGTGTGTGAATAACAGTGACGCACGCAAAAATTTGATGAATAAATCACTCCCACCTGTACAGGAGTAAGAATGGGACACGTAGTCTTGTAATATGGTGGAATAGATTCTGTTTCGTTTAGCTTTTAGATTTTGATGGAGCTAGGGAGTCTGACCCTAGCGTAGCCAAGCATGTTTTTTTTTTCTTGTTATTTAAGCGTATGAAATAAATCTACAGCAATAACAAAAAATAAAAAAAAACAAAACAAAACAAACAAAAACAAAACCACCCGTTGGGCGGGTTTTCAGCTAGTATTTGTGAATAACGAAAGATTCATAGAACTGAAATGAGAACGGTGTGATTTTCTCCTAAATCCAATAATCTTCCAAGAAAAATTCAACTAACGTCGGCGCCATTTTTCCTACTTCCGGCCGATATCTCTCACTCTGTTCTCCTTCTTGATCGTGCCAAGCAGAGAATCTCGTTTAGCGCTGAAGATCTTCTCACAAATCCTGCATAAGACGCCACCACCCCCGCCACCACTCCAGTACCCCGCCCCCCTCACCTCGTGAAGAAAACGACATGATACCTTCACAAATCTGATTCGTTTTCTGTTCTCTATATCAATCCGCTGAATCCCCCTGGGGGTCACACTTTGCTGTTCGATTCACCGATCCCCCTTTGCCCCTCCGTCCCACTTCCCTCCCCTGTGACCATCGAGTGGCTCTGAGCAATTTTAATCATTAACTGATCCGGTGCCAGCAACTATCAACCACGCTGGTCAATTCGGCGCCCAAATGACAAGTCATTAACCGGAAGGAAACCTGTCCCCACAATACAGTTCATGGCAAAGGGCGAGGAGTGCGCGAATGATTAAAGTAAGAAGCTTGAAAGCACATTGGTTGAATTCTGACCAGGTTCTAATGTTGCAATACCACTGTATGCCAGCCGACAATATTCTGCCCGCCAGAACCCCCACTTCACCACGTGGCATAACTGTACACTTTTTTAATCAACGACTTTATCAACTGTTTCAACAGATTCGATGACTACTTCGCAGTTTAGCTCTTACGGTGCAGTACTAGTGGTATAGTATAGTGTAGGGGTTCTCAACCTTTTCGAAGTCAATGTCCATTTTTCACAGAGAAGATTCTTGCATCATCCACCAGTTTAGTGAATATTCAAATACGAAATTTTTCAACGTTTAAAAACAATAAAAATGAACGACTTTCGCAATCTCTTTTATGAAAGTAAGTTAAAGAAGTAATATCGTTTTAAATATCATCACATTGGGTTTACTCAATCAGTGATGTCATTGTGCTGCTTGGTAAATTAACGATAAAAAATTGTTGCAATTGACTCGTTTTTCAAATTGTCAATAACAATCTTTAATACTCAAAGTATCATACCAAAAATTAAAAACATGCGCCATTTTCAACTTACTTGCTCACTACCCACCGATGAGTTGTAATCGACCTTCAATCGTACTTGCCCGGGCTCCCATACCATAGGATTCACTTTGCAACTTATGAAATTGATTTAGATATGATAAGTACCCAAAGGGGTGTCACTCACTTCTACCTGCACTATTTACCTATAGCTTTGGGGAGAGATGGGTTTATGCCTTTCCCAATCACTGTGAAGTGCATGCAAATTAATAAAATCAATGTTTCAACCCTGATTGCCTAGTCCATCTCTCTGTACCGTTAAGCTCTCGGCCAACTTACACTTCCACTCTAATGGTGTGCATCCTGAATTACCGAATGGATGAGAAATTTACAACAAATAATGTTGACCAGCTGTAAACAATACTCGCCGTTACTGTCAATAATTGAACATCCGTAGCGTCAAAATTTGAAGTCATGTAAAAATTCCATCGTAGAACAAATATAGTCAGAATGAATTCTTTTTATGACATTGCTGGCATTTCCCACGGGAAAACATCTAGAATATAATACTAAAAAAACGATTAAATTCTGAAGAATGTAGATATTGTTGATAAACCCGACAAAATAAAGCCCCAAAAGTTCGGAAACGAATTTTCCCCCCAATAAAAAAAGGAGGATTTTTAGAAGGGGTATAGTGGAATTATAATGCCAATCAAGACTCGAGACAAAACGGTATGGCCAAGAGCGATGGAAAACACACATACACCCACACACACACATATAAAAAGGGATAGAATTCGTTATCTTCGACCATTCCCAGTCTGAACTTAGTCTGGTGCAAGGCCACAAAACAGAGCACTTGTTGCAGATAAAAATGGCAAGTAAAGGTAAATTGTCTATAGTTCTATAGAGAGTGCCTAATTAAAAGGTCTGATTAGGAAAAAAAATCAAAAACAATTATTTTGGATATTTCACGAATCGGGTTTAGAGGAATCCTGATGCCAAACAAATCTCTAGGCAAAACAGTATAGCCAGGAGCAATGGAAAGCACCAACATATAATAACCGAATGGATATTTTGGAGCAATACGGCAAATAATCAGAGTTGATAGTACTACGCGTACAGGAATATACACTTTCCTATGGGGTTACTTAGTCGGCAATGAGACGCTATTTACTGAGTTTGTGTGCTGTGTGACCGTTGGATTCAAAATGACCAAGTATGTAATTCTGAAGATATCGTGCAGGTTTCGTGAGCGAAATATCGTATCATCTAGATTCCGCCCCGCATAGAATATACATATGTTCAGTTCCCAAAACTTTCAAATATGTTCTCGAGGCCCAAGTTTTCAATGAAAAAATTTTAAAAAGAAAATGAACGTGAATCGTTCTGGTTTTTATACAAGTTTTTTCCAAATGAATTTTAAAAAAAAAAACAGTGGTATTTTATGCATAAGAAAAAATGGTATTTGGCATTGGGTTTATTGCCTATGTTGGTATCATTTATGGCTCTTAGTGGATAATATTATTCTTGACTTTTGATTTATTTGGGCATATTTGGAGGTAGAAAATGGTGATAGGAAGTTTATGGAATGATGGATATGGGAGTGGACTGTCTACATTTCCTTTTATTTATTAGTATGTGGGTTGCTATTATATCATATTCATTAATAGGAATTTAGAACTATGTCTGCATTTTAGTATTATTTCATTTTTTTTATTTAATAAATGTTCTTGGGGCTTTTTTGCAATTAGAGTAAAGTTTAAAATCGAATTTCTCGTTTAGGCGGAGATTGAAAGAATTTTCTGAATTTCGGCATGCATCAGTTTGTCTAAGAATTTTCCATTTAACTGTGGGTTTATAGTTCATTTGGTGTAATTTCTAGTAATGAGCTGATAGAGATGTGCTATTTTTGTATTTTTCATTTGTGAATAATGATGTGTGATTGGCTAATCTTAGTTTAAATGGTGTGTTTGATATTCCGATATAATATCTTATTTCTAAGTGTTTTTCCTGAGTTGATATCTGCCTGGTATACTATATTAGATCTAAGGCATTTGTTTTGCAAGGGGGCAGTTATTCTTATTTGGGCAATTGCAGTCTGATTTTTTTTGTACTAGTGTTTTCTTTGCTTCTATTATTTCTAATGATTTTATTGTTGTGTTTAGAGATAATTTTTTTGAAATTTTCCGTTCAACTAAAACTAATCTTCAATTTATTTACATTAAATATTTTGCTCAGTGGGTGATTTTGGGGAAGTGTTTTACAATTAGACGAATTAATATTTCACTTAAGTTAGTTCTTACTTGTAAGTTAAATGGAGGTGTACATAATATGATTTTTCTGCTCCTGTTTTTTTAGTTCTCTCTTTCTTGCGATTGGATTTAATTTCTTTTATCATACTTGAGTTTTGTTTCAGTGAAACTACTATTATTTAGGGCTTTGATGTGGTTATTTAAAACTTTATTGAACATTGTTTCATTGGAAGAATTGTATGTTAATCTAGATTCTATGGATTTCCAGACTTTTTTTATTATTATATTTGGATGGTTGGAACTGGTACGGATGAGAGAGAGAGACAGAAAGAGGGGAGGTTACTCCAGTATTGCACTGCGTCCAATACGATGGTATGATTGGGATTCAAGTTATCACGGGATCAAGTTGTTGCGTAAGGGATCCGACTATAGCAATAAAACAAAGCAATGCTTTCTTGAGACTTGCATCTTACACGATGGCAAATACGATGTACGTTCTTATTCGGGGAGAAAACATCTATTTCTAAAAAAAGGTACAAAAGTTCCCCTCAATTATGGAACAAGCTGTCCACCGAACGTTGCTAAAATGTAATATTAACAATCGTAGCAGTTTACGTTCGAATGGTCAGTTTGGAACCTTTTTTTTCTGTTGTTTTGAACTACTGGAAGAAGAGACCGGTCAGAGACACTTTCTTTCCTTACAGATATTGCAATTTACACTGGAAGAAGGTCGTAAAAATGAATTGACCGTAACAACATATTTACATCGAAGATGAGAAAAGGTTTAAAATGACTCTTCTCAAAGCTACTGACAATATATTCTTTCAATTATAGAGTAATTTTGTATTCTTTAAAATCTTCAAACCAAATACTCATGATAGAGTTTCTTAAACCGGAGAATGATTCACCCGAGGGTAAATGAAATTATTTTAGAAATAAATGAAACTACAGGAGTGAACGAGAGATAAACGAAACATCGAGATTTTTTACTTAACTTTAATTTTTCTATTCTTGAAAAAAAAGCATTCGTGAATCTATACGAAAAGAAATTATCATTTCTAAAAAAAAGTATTATTTTTAGTTTCAAAACTGTTTTTTGTGAATGTTTATATGAACTAGAAGACATTCTAACGATTTTTGCGTTTTTGTCACATCTAGTCGTCTTTATATATTTTTAGGGTGCCCGAAAAAGACGAATGAAATAAATACTAGAGAAATAAGTTAATTCATGCGTTCTGCTCATCATACAAAATAAATCGAAATTATATACGAAGGAAAATAAGCTGAAAATAACTAGACACCCACAACTTCTGTCACAACTTGTGATAGTATCGCAGATCGCGTAATCAGTTAGCAAGCAATTAGATTCAATGAAAGACAGGTTTCATTCACAACACAATTAGCTTATTTTCTGATCCCCACGAAAACAAAGTGTGACACAAGGTCGATTTAATACGGGGATACCACACACGTGAACATGTGAGTAGGCTACCAGCAAAAATTCTCTATAATCTTCGCAACAGTTGTCACAAGGATATGAGGGCGTTGGTCATTAAGAATCTTGATGAACCCTGAGCCCTTTGGACTTGACTACTCAAAGTAGGAACAGCAGTAGCCACAACCAGCAAAGGGTTTTATTTTACCATTCAATGTATACAGAAGCCGTGCCTTGATCTCAAAGTTTCCTGTACCAACTTTCAGCACATTCTGGCGATCTATGCGGCAACTTCGTTGGAAGAAACTTCAAACGGTACAGACCCCCGTACCCTAGGGGTCCCAGGAGTTATATCTCCGATAATCAATTACGTCAGCAAATTTCTAACTGGATAAATGAGATTTTGTGATAAAAAACGGACTGTTAAAGGGTCAAAGTCTCCTCCAACTTTATTCCAACTTTTGCATTACATGTATAATAAATAAAAGCTGTGAAATAACATTTTCTGTATGAATTGCATTTATTCGATAAAATGATTCAAATTCTTCGGTATATGTATGATATATTTCCGTTGATATGATAGACTTGTCGATTTAGCTCAATCAAGACCCCCCTCCTCACCATCTGCTGTTAGTGAGTTCAAATGAAGGTAAGGGAATATGTGTTGCATCCCTCATTTCGGTGAGGATCTTTCTTATTGTTCGTGTTATGATAGGGAAACAAACTAAACTATAGACTTAGTAAGAGGTTCTAACAATAATCAAAACGGGGAAATTTACTATTGGATAAATGAGATTTTGTAATAAAGACTTCAGGGGTAATGACCCTGAGATGGTTTAAGAAACATTGACTTATGACATCAGTTCCACGGACAGCAGCTACCCCTCAGACATCGTTAAAACAGGGAGATGAATAGTTATGCATCTCTTTATTTAGACCTTACACATAGTACCCGTCAAAGCGTTAACGTAACATTTCCCTCGGGCTTTTCACTTACCGATAAAAAGATCAGGATTCATCAACTGAACGTTGTGTAATAACAGTTAGTATTTCCGAATGGGGCCCCAGAGATTATTCCGATGCGTAAAAGCCCGCAGAGGACATGAACTAGTCCGTCGACAATTATCAAGAAAGTCAATCAGCTGAGCTCTGTTATTGACGACTTAATAATTCGCCTTGATCATACGCAAGGAAATAGGCGATGCTCTCTCGTCCCAAACTTAGAGTTGTAAGATAAAACGAAGAATGATTACTGCCAACGATGGCTTAGGTTAGAGTCCGCTTGTCTGGCGAATAACTAGCGATTTCCAGATAAATCGTTTAATACAAAGAGTAATCACTTTTCGTTGTCAATAATATCGCTTCTCCACTACTTACAAACGCGATCAGTTTGGTTTGTGTAGTTATTTGTTCGTGAGTTCAGTTTTGTCTCAATTTTCTTTCGAACAATGCATTCTTCATCTATGAAATTTGTTAGACGGTATGCATCAATCATTATCTGAGATATGGTCGAACTATTTTCCTCGTCTACATGTTCATTTGTTCACAACGTTTCTGGTGTGTACCTTCCAGCAATTCGACTGGTAATGTTGGTTTCTCGAAACTGCAATTGCTTCTCAGAACGTACGCTCGATTGAACTGAACACGTCACATCAGGGGTTTCTTTTTTCATATCCAGATTGTGTTTTTGGTGTCGAATTCTGTGGTGCCCCGCCCCCTTGCACTTGATAAAAAAGCTAAACGATTATCCATTTTAGTTCCAATGACATCTGACTAGATCTGGAGAACGCCCGACCGAAACGTTGCGAATGAATGAGAGGTGAATAGTCAAACAATATCATACATAATGATTAATAGATCCTTCTTGTCATAACGATTCTTAGATAAGTATGTGTAACATAAATGACAGATAAATCCTATCTTTGATAGTGTATATATATATATATATATATATATATATATATATATATATATATATATATAAAGATAGGAATTATCTGTCATTTAGGTTATGTGTAATCTAAAGGATAATTTACATACTGTACCATGATAATTACATAAATTGCATTGACAAATATTGGGGAATGGGTGACTGAAATGAAACAAAAAATTATTGGAAAAGTTTTTTAATGTTTTGTTTTTAAAGCTGTAATGCTTCCTCAACCACACTCGCACACACACACACACGCACACACACACATATGTATATATATATATATATATATATATATATATATACATATATATATATATATATATATGTATATATATATATATATATATATGTATATATATATACGTTTTATACGTTACCCCTTTAACCACTGAAAGGTACACACATGCTACAGAAGTTGGGACGAAAATATCCATTTCTCAAATGCATATATATATATATATATATATATATATATATATATATATATATATATATATATATATATATAAATATATATATATATCCTCATCATCAGCTTTTTGCATCACAATTGTGATGCACTAATCCTTTCTGTATCTAACTGGCAAAATTTTGTATCTTATTTCTCCATCTTGATCTTTTTCTTGACCTTGGTAATTGTATTCCTTAACTACTTCTACGGCCTCCTGTATTCTAATGGTCTTTTTCGGGATTAGTTCTATTATCCTTTTGGAGGATTTCTCTAATAAAAAAGAATAAGATATTGTAATTATTAAAGAAAATGCCCACGCTGTTGGAAAAATGAAAATACATCGATATTCGATTATAGATAGAACCATGCACATTTTAGAGATCACTCACTCATAAATACATCTATAAAATAAACCGACTAGGATGCTGTAGAATGGTCCTTTGCTGACTGGGTTAATCTGATAAGTCTAAAAGAATATATCTTACACAAGGGCTTATTTCTTCCGAATGAATAAATACATTTATATTTGAAAAGAATAGCGCTATTCTTTTTTAAATTCTCAAAAGAAGAATCAAGCGAAGAATCACACCAGGTTGGTAATCTTTTGTCAGGGTAAGCCCAACCTCCAAGAGCAAGAAAATTCTGCTAGTGCTAAAAAGAAGGGTATACAACCAATACGTCCTCCCGATAGTCACCTATGGAGCTGAAACGTGAGACCTAACTAAATGACTGACCCTAACATTGAGAACAATGCAACGTGTACAAGAAAGAATGACGCTCAACATCACACGGAGAGATCACAAGACAGCACAGTATATTAGAGGAAAACCAGAAGTCCGTAACATCATAGAATTCATAAAAGAAGAAACCTCAAATGTCAATGGGCTAGCCATGTAGCAAGAATGGCAGACAACTGCTGGACATAACGACTCACAGCATGGGTCCCCAGAAATCACATGTGAAACCTGGGCCGGCAAAATAAAAGATAGTGTGACAAATTAGATATGTTCAGAAAGGGCTGACTCCATGACGCCCACGATAGAGAGATCTGGTGAATCTAGGGGAGGGTCTAAATCCAATGACGGATGATATATGGCTGAGGCTGTTGCTGCTGATGGTGGTGATATACAATTCAAAAGTTGTAGTGGCCGTCATGAGTCAGAATAGAAGTTTGAGTGGAATTTTACTTTTCCTTCATATTGCGCCAAAAATGGAACCGGGAACTTTTGCATCAACCTATACAAAGAGATCAATAAGATGAGCAAATGAATTCAACGTTTACTGAACAACCGTAGCCATCACAGATGGCAAAAGATTTTATCTTTTTTCTTACATCAGACATGTGTGTATGCTTGTTTGTTTGTGTATTCGTTTGTGTGCTCCTGAGCTCCTGGTCACACCGTTTGGTCTACAGACTTGAAAATTGGCATCAGTCCTCTAATTAAACCCTTCTAAAAAAAACTTTTTTTGATTTTTGGAAAAAAAAAAGCTTTTTTGACCTTTTAGGGGGCCTAACTCTGACGGGTTCGATAAAATAATAAGTAGATGTTTCTTATTTCAATTATTATTCGGACTATCCTCACCTTGGTTGTTTTTCATACAACGTTTCGGCCGTTTTACTCTACGGCCTTTATCAGGTATCATCTGGTAGGTGTGGCGAAGTAACGAACCGAACCCTTTATAGCATTAGTAGTATTATCATTGTCTCACACTGGAAATGAACCACTAAACAACACACAACAACAACAAGAGTCAAAAGGTGGGAAGAAAGCAGCTATACAGGCATATACACGCACAGGAATCCTCAAAGAAACAGTCACTCTTAATGGCGGACCAGAAGTATGCCATAAGAACCAATTACATAATTCCTTTATCAGGCTACATAAAGACTCTAAACCCTTTCAACTCCAAAATGGGGTAAGGCAAGGTGATACCAGCTCAATCAAAATCTTCACAGTCTGCCTCGAGATAATCTTCCAAAACCAGAACTAGGAGAATAGAGGAATCAAAATAGACGGCTGATATCAGAGCAACCTCAGATTTGCAGACGACATAGTCCTTTTTGCAGAGAACCTACTCAACCTCCAATTAATGCTACACAAACTAAACGAAGAAAGTAAGGAAGTTGGCCCACACATGAGCTTCGGTAAAACGAAGACCATGTGCAATTATTACATCGAGAATAAGAACACAACTGTCAAAATTGAAGATGCAAAACTGGAGAGAGTAGACCACTACATCTACCCAGAACAACGAATCTCTATGAAACACACAAAAGAAGAAGAAATCAAGCGAATAATCACTCTTGGATGGAGAGCCTTTGGCAGAGCAAGCTCAACCTTCAAAACAAGACGATTCCATTAATTCTAAAAAGAAGGGTATACAACCAATGCATCCTCCCGATAGTCACTTGTGGAGCTGAAACATGGAACCTAACCAAAAGACAGACCCACGAACTGAGACGTATGCAACGCACGTATGAGAGAATCATGCTAAACCTCATATGGAGAGATCAAAAGACAGCATATATATTATACGACTCACAACGTGGATCCTCAGAGGAACCGAGGCCGGCAGAATACAAGATGGAGAAACGAAATAAACAAATTCAGAAACTAATGGCTCTGCGACACCCAAGATAGAGAAATGTGGTGAATCCTGGGAAAGGTCTATGTCCAACGTCAGACAATAAAAGACCGATGATTATGATGATGCTATAACGACAGACAAGACACATGAGAGCAAATATGGACTATGCTGAGATAAAGATAGCACAATCCACCACATGGTGAATGATAGAAGCAAATTATCCAACAAGGAGAATAAGAAACGGCATGACTGTGTGGGCTGGATGATCAAGTGGGAACTATTCAAGCGATAACATTTCGACCATACAAATCAATGCACAGACCAGAATCTGTTCTCGGTAATGAAAAAAAAATCTCTTGGACGGTGGTTCCCCAATCGTTTGAACAGGGAGGAAATTTCCCCAAAAGTAGTGGGTAGGTAGCTCAGGGGAGTGGGTTGGTATAAGACTTTTTGAAATTTCAAATGGTACGTTCCAAATTATTTTTGCTTGCTTTTTTGAGTAACAGACACACAACAGCAGCCGTACAAATATAAGGTTAAATTAATTCTTATTACAATGCCGTCCAACTACACGCACAATTGAATAATCGTTTGAAATTATTCTATTTTGTAACTTTTTTAAATGAAAGGGGGGACTAATCTTAACGAAAAATATGGGGAATGACCTTGAAAAGATTGGGGACCATTGCAATAGGATTTTTAGGCTTGAACCGAAACTTGTTAAAATAAACAAGATAGTCGTTGAGTATTGGAAGGATTTATTATCATTTGATCTCAAATGAAAGCCACCAGTCACCGCCGGCGTAAAGATTCAACAAGTAAAATAATAACAAGACAGGCTACTTCAGCTTCAATCATTTCAGCCACCAAGCCGAATTTTCAAATAACTATTTCCCTACTCATTCATTCAATTTTGCGCTATGGATGGTTATGACTGAGAAGAGCGGAGAAGGAAGAGAAAGAGAAAGAATTATAATAGAAAAAATTGAAAAAGAAGAAAAATAGATAAATTCCAATAATAGAATCTCTTTAGTGGCATCTAATAATTCAATCTAGAATCCATACCTTTCGCTTTTCTTTCTCTTCCTCTTTCCCTTTCTTTCTCCCTTCCCATCTTTCTTTCTTTCAATATTTCCCTCTCTCTTCCTTTCTTCTTTCTTTCTTCACTCTGCTGATTGATAATGTTGGAATAGTTTATCTCCCTCTCTCTCTTTTTTCATTTTCTCTCTAATTGGCATTTTAAATCAATAACGTTTTCCCTTTTACAATCTCAGTCAGAAATTCAAACTTGTCATTGGTGTTAGGACAGGAAAATAAAGTCAACTCCAACATTAGTAGGAGTTGACAATAATAATGAAAGAGACTTGTGAAGCCTCTTTCCACCTCACCAGCATCTCACTCCGTTTCTTGACTCTCACATCATTAATGTAAATCTCGCTGTCCACCGCCGACGCGTTTTTCTCAAATCAACTAATATCACGAACAATCGCTTTCGGTGAACGAGACCCTTCAAAACCCGACCCTCGGCCTGTCCCCGACCAGACCAACCATCGGTTTCTCGGGACAGGGTAATTGAGAAACTATTACAAGATAAGAAAGGCGGAAGAAATTGATTCTATTTCGATGAGGACTAATTTTAATTGAAATGATTTGGCTGTGATCAGTGGTAACGCTTCTAGAAGGCTCTTCATTCAACCGGCGATCGAATCCTTCCCCTCAACTCCTTAATTTCTACTCGTGACGTGGACGGTGAATAATTAGACGAACCTCAGTGGTCTCTATTAGAAACTGCTTTCTTACTTATGTCTTTCTGTGAAGGACTTGTCTTCCTTTTTTTCTCTTTAAACTTTCTTCGCTTCCGGTAGATATTTAACCTTGTTTTTCTTCCTCACTTCATATTTACGCCCTTTCCCTTTCCTCTCTTTCTTTCTTTGTTTCTTTCTTTGTTTCTTTCTTTAATTTCTTTCTTCACTTTTGCTCTTTCTTCTTTCCATCGTCATTCACGCTCAGGTTTGTTAGTAGCCATAAACCGAAACTGTCAACATAAATTCTTCAGTTTTTAAGCTAGTCTGGCTGGCTGGATTATTATGTATGTATCACACGCAAAGGCCACACCAATGGGTCTAGTGAACTGAAGTTTCAATATTCACTCCATATTTTGTCTGGAAAGAAAAACAATTCATTCGCCCCCCACCCCCGAGATTTTCAGTTGGAAGGGTGGGGGAGCACTCAGAGAGTGCATACCTTTGCTAACGCCCTAGTCAGTTGGGAGGTGTTTTGCATGGGTTTGTAACAAAACTCAAATGTCCAACAAAAGGCAAGAGAAATGATTCATTGGTTGATCCCCTTTCCAATATTTTTATTGATCAGCCCCAACAAAACATGCTGCCAAAAGACGTCGGCAATTTGATTTGTTTCTTTCTTTTTTTAGAACCATTATCTTGTAATTTCTCTCTCTCTCTGTCTTTCCCCTTTGAATCTCCCCCCCTTCACCTTCCATTCATTCCCTCCTTTCCATTTTAGGGTTTGCGAACCCCATCCTTACCTCATCTCCAAATCGGCCAATCTTTTCGCTTGGGAACACAAATTATTGGCCAACCACGATCAAATCACTCATTGATTCAATCGCCATCACTCTCACCGTTCCCCTCGAACCTTTCCAAACCACCTCAAACATCTTCCTTCCCTAGCTTCAAGTCTTCTTCCCCTTCTTTCGTGTCTTCCTCTCCTTCCATAGCGTCTTTCTCTCCTTCTTTGGCGTCTTTCTCCCCTTTCTTCACGTCTTCCTTCCCTTGCTTATAGCCTTCTTCCCCTTCTTTCGCGTCTTCCTCTCCTTCCATAGCGTCTTTCTCTCCTTCTTTGGCGTCTTTCTTCCCTTTCTTCACGTCTTCCTTCCCTTGCTTCGAGCCTTCTTCCCCTTCTTTCGCGTCTTCCTCTCCTTCCATAGCGTCTTTCTCTCCTTCTTCGGTGTCTTTCTCCCCTTCCTTCATATCTTCCTCCCCTTCCTTCTCGTCTTCCTCCTTCACTCACGTCTTCCTCTCCTTCCTTCTCCTCATCCTATCCTTCCCTCATGTCTCCTTCCTCTTCCATTGCGTCTTTCCCCCTTCCTTCGTGTCTTCCTCTCCTCCCTTGGCAGCTTCCCCTCCTTCCTTCGCGTTTTCCTCTCCTTCCTTCGCGTCTTCCTCCCCTTCCCCTTCTTCTTTCACGTCTCCCTCTCCTTCCTTCACGTCTTTTCTTTGCGTCTTTCTTCCTCCAGATGGTGTAAATTCAACACCTCTAAAGGACATAACGTCGGCGAACACTGACGGAGGCAAAAAGGTGATTTCCACAACGACAAATAAAAGAAAAGGGGGAAAAAGACGCCCTGGGTTGGATCATTCCCATTGTTGACATTCAGACTGACAAGCTGAGGTCAAAATATCAACATTCAAGCATAAGCACAATAAGTAAACTTTGAAGCACAAAGAGAGCGCATACGCTTTGCAAATTCTATTGTCCGGGGGGGGGGGGTCTTGTGCAATGGGCCTGCCTCAAAATTGGATCTTCCGTCGCACACCCTTACGCAAAATGGCATAGTTACTTGTTGATAACTTTTTGAGATATCGTGTGGACAGAAATGAAATTCTTACGATATCACGTGGTTTGGACGTAGGGGTGGTAATCACAAACTGATTCGCTCCCGAATTTTATCAGTTTTCTTCATAGTCTATTTTGTGCCCTTCCATAACATCTGATCGTGATTTATCGGTAACGTTTGCAGATATTTTGCAGACAGTGAAAAGAATTTCGTAATATTGAATGGTTCTTACGTATAACTCTAACGGAGGAGAATTAATTGTGCAAGCATCTGCACAAAGATTTAATCGATTCTCCAACAACTTATTGTTCACCCCAAAAATGTCAGTGAATTCCGTAGATAACTTTTGGTGATATTGTGTAGACAGATACGAAATTATTGCAATATTAGTAGTTTGAAAATATAACTACGACGTAGGGGTGATAGTTGTGCATAGAACAGCTCCAAAGTTTAGTTTACTCGTAGCTTATTGTCCATCCTTCCACAGAATTTTCACCTTTTTGAGATACCATGTGAACATCCTCCTCCTCCTCTTCATCATCATCAGTCTTTTAGTGTCCACTGTTTGGCATAGACCTTCCCTAAGTTTTGCTAGATCTCTTTATCATGGGCATCACAGGGCCATTACTTTCTGAATTTACCTGGTCACGCTTTAATCATGCATATGATTTCTGGGCATCCACGTTGTGTGTCGTGATGTCCAGCAGTTGTCTGACATTCATGCAACATGACCAGCCCATTGCCATTTGAGTGTTTTAATGGTTTCTGTAATACCTTTGATTTCTGTCATTTCTCTAATATCTATGCTATCTTATGATCTCTCCATGTGAAGTTGAGCATGATTCTCTCATGTGCAAGTTACATAGTTCTCAATTTGAGGGTCGATCTTTCGGTTAGATTCCATTTCTCATATTACGCATATATATATATATATATATATATATATATATACGTATATATATACGTATATATATATACGTATATATATATATATATATATATATATATATATATATATATATATATATATATATATATATATATATATATATAAAGTAAAAGACATAAACAAAACTTAAGAAAAACTCGATACGGTATTCTGATTTATATCAAACACATGATATTGTCCTGATGAGATGTATTAGACATTCATCGAAGTAACATATTGAGTATTTTTTACCAAGTTTTTGTCTTTTACTATATTCGCTCCGACAAATCATTTTTTAAAACTCTGTTTTTACAATAAATAGTTATCGAGCAATGATGAAAAATTATCACTACCAAAATGCTGTATCACTATTAACACATGAAAACCAACACTTGACGTATTAAACGGTTACTTAACTCAAGTATATACACACACACACATATATGTTTATGTATATATATATATATATATATATATATATATATATATATATATATATATATATATTCATATATATTTATATATATATATATATATATATATATGCATAACAGAAGTAGGATCTCTCTGTTACCCAACACGTCTGCGGGTGGTGAATGGGGGTAGGTCTTGTAGATACATGAGGTACTGCGTCTTGGACGGTGGGGACCATAGAGACCCCGTGCTGACCTATAGGGACTGACCAAAGGTATGGAATAAGGTGACACCAACCTGAATGCTCACAAGGAAATAAAGGCACACACACGCACGCGCGCATATATATATATATATATATATATATATATATATATATATATATCATTTATGCACATATATGGAAAGAGAGACACACACACTCACACATATCTATGAATTATAAACCGTAAACCAAAACTGTCAAAATAAGTTTCTTCAGTTCTCAAGTTAGTCCGGCTGGCTATGTATGCATGATGGCATGTATCGCACTCATGGGCCATACCTATTTAGCCTTGGAACTGAAGATATAAACATTCCCTCCTTATCGAGTCTACTAAAGGAAACAGTGTACGGGGGGGGGGGGCAAAATCACCCCCCCAATATATTTTTAGTGGGCTGGGCTCAGATTTCAAAGTATACTCATGCTAAATCGGTCCTTAGTTTTGGTCCACTTGCTTTTATATAAATATTTTTTTTTGAGAGTTCGAACATTCTACAGATTGTTGCACAAGAAAATGCGAGTGAAATAACTTATTCGTTGACCAATCACCTCTTCCCCCAATCTTTTAATTGATCACCTCCATTACCGCATGGTGCCAAATGACCGTGGTCACGTGACAGTGTCTATTAAATAACTATATATATATATATATATATATATATATATATATATATATATATATATATATATATATATATTGTATATCATTACAGACGACGTATTATGACAAAGCCAACATATTACGCGCTTCGCTGGTTTTAAGCGAGATATGTATAATGCGATTTACGCCCCAGAATTCGTGATGTCTACGTTCCAACTCTATTACGTCCAGTCCGTATAACTCAGTGTACGACTGTAAACAGATTAAATACGGACAGTTTATTTCATATGTACTATTGTAAATGTGTTATGTTTATGATTGGGGAACCTATTAAGCATATCAGCCTATATCAGTTCTGACCGGTTTAACTCGGCAGAAGACTCTAAGCAAATTCGTTCCGCTTACTTGATTATTATGGACAGTTTGGAAAAGCTTTGCAAGAGGCTGGTTTATTTATTTTGCTCGGCATTTTCAGTGAGTTTAGTTTTGCTGCGTTTAATGTCATTATGGTTGGGCACTTCGGCAGTTGAGCACGTCGGGCATCCATTAGAAAACGTCAACCAGAACTGTCGCCAAAACTGTCAACATAGGTTTTATCAGTTCCTAATTTGGTCTGGCTTGCTGGCTGTGCATGTCTGTATTGCACGTAGAGACCGTAGAAATGGAGCTAGAGGTCTGAAAATTCCAATATTTACTCTGTACTTCATGTCTAGAAAAAAAAATGTATTTTTTCATTCTCCCTCTTTCTAGTGGGGGTTCAATTTACAATGTAATTTTATTCTAAATTGGTCCCTTTTGTGGTCTGGTAGCATTAACACTTTGTTTTTAATTGTTTTTTTACATCTTTTTGTGATCTCTGCCCAAAAATATTCGACAGAAATAACTTATTTCTTAAAAACCCTTTTTTTCCATTTTTTAATTGATCACCCCAAC